>OY776675.1:139597443-140199283 GCA_963675555.1 Leptura quadrifasciata | reverse complement strand
AACAGTAATATAGACATAAATAACTACTAAAAGAATCTCTAATCCACTTTAATATTGTTCATTGTTCTCAAACTAATAGTAAGTAATCATAATTAAACACAAATTGAATTGTGTATTACGGCATAATAGTAACATAATTGTTCTCTTTAAATATTGTCAGAGGTCACTTTAGGGTCCTGCCCCTCTAAGCAAATTGGAGAGGTACTCCATGAAAAAGTTGCAAAAAAGGGTTAACACACAAAATTTCTGTGACAGGTATGAAACATGGGTACCCCACGTTTTCGAGGGCGCTGAACACGATCACCATCACTCGCACTCGCACAGTAATCATTTTTACTTCCACATGCAGTGGAAGTATAACAACGCAAAAGGAAAATTATTATTTTTGTTTGTTGTAATATGCTTAAAATGTCATGAAACGTCAAGATTTTAAATTTGAGCAAAAAAAATAAATTCTGTCTGTCTGTCTGTCTGTCGGTCTGTCTGTCTGTAACTTTTTTGTGCGCACGTTTACTCTGGAACCGTTTATGATATTGACTTGAAATTTGGTTCACTTATGTATTATAATGAGATCTGGAACTAAATTATATTTTGATCTAATTCCGTGGAAGGATTCGGGGGTAAATGGGGTAAATTTGGGTAAATAGGCAAAGCAAGCAGGTAAGAGTCCATAAAATTGCAATTTCACTAACTTGTTTTTCTTTAATAATATGTGCTGCTGTGCATGCTACATATAACTAAATTATAAATTTTGTAAGTTTTCCGCTACTCCGAGACCTCAAATTGGACTTACGACCTCCTGCAGCCAAATGTTAGCATAGCGTGGATTCCTGACCAGCATATGAAATTAAGCACTTTTTATTATTATAAGTGTCCTAACGAGCTTGTAATATTTATTGTGATATGTTTTACCCAGGTATTTATGCAACATTTCTATAAACTACTATAAGTTCCTTAAAATTATGGGGTTTTCTAAAGGTTGATTGTTGCTGCTATGTTTTTTTAATGTTGCTGACTAAAAACACAAGCCTGAGCTGTGAAAATTCCCAGACATGTCCTAGGTAACGCTCAGAAATAAAACAAAAAATTTGTTACGTTAAGAAAAAGATGAAATATTTTTATTTAATTTATAATTATTGCACATTGGTATTGTTTAAGCGTTGGGTGAAATCATGTCAATATATATTGATATATACACATGTATCCACGTACACATATCCACACACCTATAATACTCCTCCATACATACATACACGTACATAAACACGCATGATACATGTTTAGAGCACTTTTAACATATTGATTAGAAAACAATAATTCTAGAATCCATGGTAATCTCTTTCAATTTTAAAATAGAGCTCTAAAATATTCATTTAAGTTGTAGAATATATGCTTATGCAAAAATATTTTCATTTTGCGTATGAAAGCTTTGCAGTTCAATGATTTTAGGCATGCAGGGAGTTTACTTTAAATTTTTATTCCAGAATATAACGGACCCTTTTTAGTTCCGGTGTAATTATATTTTGGTAGCAAGTAATCTTGATGTCTTGTCGGGTAATTATAAATGTTACTTGGTGTATTTAGAGAATCTTTATTTTTGTGAATTAAAATACAGAGTCTGTAAATGTATAAATTTGTTAAGGTAGGAGGCACAATGTCAACACCAGGAAACATTGTAATTGGGGGAGAGCGATTGAAATTATTTTATATTCTGTTCTTTCAATCTAACTCTACTAACTAACGTATTATACAATTGTGTATAACAAATTTCTGCTTAAAAGTTTGTTAATTTACTATCTGCGATTTTCAAACAAAAATCTGTGTTCAAACGTTTACTATAATTAAATTTATATTAAATGTTTAATTAACTCTTCAATTTTAGTTGTAATATTTGGTATATATATTGATAATTTTGGTATGATATTGACAGTTATAGATTATGATATTCATATTCTGCACAGCTTGTTAATGTATGTTTAATGAAATGATTTACCTATTTATATTCCACGTAAAATTAGTATATTCGAATAATATTCTGGTATTATTTGAGAATACAAAAAAAGTACTCATCTTTGCAGTAAAATTTACCATTAAAAGATGTTAAAAAATTTCTTGTTTCTGTAAAACTACTTGTTACAGTTCTTTCAAATCTTTAATTAATAAGTACCTAATGCTTCTTTTAAATAACAGCTACTAAGTAGCTTTTTACTAGTGTAAGTTTTATAAAAATTTAATCTGAAAATCCAATCAAGCCCGAAAAGCTCTTGTACTATATATATTATTAATTTACGTTTCATAACAGATGCATACTTAGAAAAACTTATTAAAACCCTTTATAGAGTAAAGTCTAGGTTGATTTTGAGCATAAAGTTCCATCTTGAGAAGACCAAACTTCTCTAAAGAGGTTACAGGGGATTTAATAACTTAACTAAAACTTTTTAGTCCAGAAATAGTGCGTCCGAGTAAGTAAGTAAACACAGTAGAGTGTAGTTTAATTCGTATAACCCTGATATAAATTGATAAAAACCTGAATTTGAGCTAATTACCTCGAGATAGTCCGACTACTGGTTAACCTTCGAGCTCATTTGCCTCAACTGCAATTCAAATGACGGGTTATGTTGTATATATACTGATTTAAAATAATTGTAATATCTTGGGTTCCACAAGATTCAAATTCAGGGCAACTGTTATCCAAAACCTTGGTTATTACTCCCTTTATTGATGACTTGACGTTATATGCCGCTATTAAGAATCTTAAAAAGCGTATAAAGGTACAATTAGAGAATAGAAACTGATATAATTGTGGAGAGATGGTGTATTGAAGATAGTCTACTCACAAATACGATACTGGTAATTCTAAAGTCATGTGGAGTATATATCGAGTCACTAAAATCATTTTTAAAATTGATGTATTCGATATGTTAAATAATATTTAATAGCAAAACAGAAGTCTTAGAAACATTATCTAATATTTCTGTAAATCACTTCCTAATAATTAACCTAAAAAAAATCGGTAGTTAGTGTTTTCGGTAAAAATACCAACTTAGGTTTAACCATAGGTCGACAATTTATTATTATTCATTTTCAGACAATTCGGCTCTGCAGATCTTGAGAACGTTATAGAAGTGAAATCTTTTAAACATGGCTATTTTATGATTTTCCACTGTTAATTTATGGATATTGGGCATATTTAATCCGTCAATATACATATAGCATACAACACAAGGTATATAAATATTCTATTTCAACATTTTGTTGTGATGTTCATTACCAAATAAGTAACATCCCAAACGACTTCCGTGAGTTAAGTTTCAAATTGTGGTTTCTAGAGAATTTGTTGATAATAAGCAAGTGACTATTAATAAATATTAGCCACATGGAGATGATCAATAAAATAGAAGTGCAAATAAAGTTATATGTCATCAGCATGTAGTTGAAGTAAACAATGCTTCAGTAATGTTAAAATAACTGATGTGCGAATTGAGAACAACAATGAACCCAAAATTGAATCTTGCGTTATGTCAGATAAAATATTAATGGCAGAGGACGTTTTGTTATTTTCTGAAATCTTTCAGTTATGTAGGCAATTATTAAATTTGTGCTTTATTCATTAAAACAATAATATTCAAATTTGCACAAAGAAACTGATAACGGATAGTCCATTGAAGAAGTCGGACGAACTACCGAATGTTTGCGCCTCGGACTGGACAATGTCCCCCTCCTCCCATTTTCGAAGTTGCTGAATCGATTCCCGAGCTCAAACCAATGTTTTCACCTCATCAACCCCAAAAACCACCCCAAAGTTCCCGTTTCTCTGAACCCGTTTATTTTTCCCAGTTTTCGACTATTTGTTGTTCCCTTGAGTAGAACAGAAGGTCTCTTGAGAGATTTGACCTCAGCCACCCCCACCCCAGGCTTTCAACCCTGGTAGGCGTTGAAATTGATATTTGTTTTTGTGACATTTGTTGACATACAATAAATTTTTAAGGTTTTGAATGTTATTACAAGATAATACAGAAATGGTTGTATACACCAACGAAGAGAACTAAACGATTTTGATTTACGGAGAATGTAGGAAAAATCCCTGGAAAGGTTATTCCATTTACGTTTTTCAAATTTGTCTAAGCCAGATCATAAGACCTATATTTCTTAATTTGAAAAATTACGGAAGTTTCCAAAAAGTTAAAGCATAATAAACAGTTAACGGCTACAAATGATGCAAATACTGCTTTAGTAATTAACAATATTGTAAATAATCCAAATATGTCTTAACGGAAATTATCATCTCAAACAGATATTTCCTACTCCTCCTATCAAAGAATTTTAAAGAGTAAGTAGCGTTCACATAAAGTTCACCGTATGTTCACCATTTAAGACCTGGTGATTTTCAGCGTCGCATAAATTTTATTGCCGAATTGTCAGTATTACATGAAGAAAATCCGAATTATTTGAAAAATGTGCTGTAGAGCGATGAGAGCTGCTTCCATAGTAATGGGCTTGTGACTGCACAGAACGCTCGGTATTGGTCTCAAAATAATCCGACGCGGGTACGAAGAACCAGAAAGCAAACAGTTTTCAAAGTAAATGTATGGTGTGGAATATTGAACGGATACATAGTAGGACGTTATCTATTTCATGAAACGTTAAATGGTGCTAGATATAGGAGGTCTCTGTAAGAGAAGTTGCCAAATTTATTAAGAAGCATTCCTCAAGATGGGCACATAATCTAGTTTCATCAAGACGGGGCAGCGGCACATAATTCAAGAATAGCAGCTAGACACTTGCAACGAACATATCCTGGAAGATGGTTAAGATCTAATCAGGTGGCCAGCACGATTACCTGACTTAACTCCATTATATTTCTTATTATGGTGACATCTAAAAAATTTAGTTTACACTGAACCAGTCGATGATATGACAGACCTATACAACAAAATATATGCGAGTGTTGCCACAGTAGATAGAAATACCTTATTGCAAGTAACTGGGGAAGAAATAATTAAGCGGCTTAACATGTGTATTCATGAAGGAGGAAACAATTTTGAATATTTACTTTAAAAATAAATACATATTTTATTTAAAAGTCAAAATAAGTCATTAAAAAACTTATTTGGCTTTATGATATTTCGACTTATCTCAAAAGCCGCTGGTTTTAATAGAAAAGTGTATACTACAAAAAGCACTTAGAATTAAACAGACTTTAATAATATTATACTTTTAAAGTTCTAGTCATCGAAAATATTTTTCCGGCGTCGCGACGTCGTGGACGCCACTATCATTGACAACATTGGAACGACAAAATAAAGCCACCAAAAATATGTAACAACTGGCCTTTACAAAAATTGAATAATTCCAATAATTCTATTATTTTGTAGATTCGGTGATTTGTTTTGAAGAGGATAACAAATACATGTGGTAGAAAACCCAAATAATAGGAAAGAATAAATTGAATACCTCTTTCTGTTATTACGTAAACGGCCTGGGGAGTTTTATGTGAATCACCCTGTATACAAAATGGTAAAAATAATTAAAAACATTTAATAGAATTTATAGCAACTAATTTATAGTACTTACTGACTGAAAATAAATTTCAAAGCAACTAATCTAACTACATCATTCTACGCGAGGATACAATTTTGATATTAAAATTTTTGCAAAATGTTGGTATCAATTAAGTTTTACTCACACTGCGGGTATTACAAAACCAACTGAATTATTCAGAGGCAAATTAAATGTACTTTGATACAGTATTACTGTAACACCCTCCCTATAGCGCAATTTAATTTTTATCCCGCTACATATAATTCAAACGTTAATATACTTGCTGCGACAATATTAATAACATTCCGCACCCCAGTAATACAATTTAAACAACCATACTACTATATTAATGTAACCGCAAAGATTCTAACTCTCGCTACCCGGTTAATCCAGTAAAGTATTATTTATTGCCAGACATTTTATGAATGGTTAATATTGCTAATGTGACTAAATAAATTAATTTATGTGTGAATCAACTGATAAAAAGTATAGCACGTGCCGGTACAGCATATTAAGCTCGCAAGGGGTGACTGGAGCAGTCACGACAGCCCTCTCTAAGCTGCGGCAGAAGTTCGATATACTAATGGATTTAGTTTTTTAAATTAGGTTAGGCTAAAATTTATGGCCCTAATATTCACAGTAATTTATAAGTAATAAATGAATTAAACGGGATATATATTATCATGGTTTACAGTTCTTTTTGTCTATTCAACAGGACTAGTGACGTCATGGAGGCATGGGACAGTGGTTAGGCTAGTATTGTACTGGTGTACAATGATACTCCATTTAAAGAGTCGGGATTTATGACGAAATGACCGAATGGTTGCGCCTTGGACTTAGACAATATTCCCCCCCCCCGTTTTCGAGGGTGCTGAATCGATTCCCGGTGTTAAACCAATATTTTCACCTCGGCAACCCCCTCAAATTGGTCAAAAACCACCCCCAAATTTCCCTTTCTTTCCGAGAATGCGTTCATTTTCCCCGGCGAAACTTGCTTCACCAAGCAACGAGTTCCACAAGGTTCAATTTTGGGACCACTATTGTATATGTTGTTTGCCAATGATATTATTAATTACTTACAAAAAACATCAAATGTTCATGTCGTGTGCTACGCAGATGATACAAATGTACTCATTACAGGAAATAACTCAACGGAAGTAAAAACAACCACTAAAATAATTTATCAGGAAATTATATGCTGGTCTCATAACACTAATCTAAATTTAAATAAAATTAAACTGTTTCCATACAATTTATATTAAATAACAGTTCCGAAGGGCTAATACTTTTCAATGGTACTGACCTTGAGTTAAATACCTGTGATGCTAATAATTTGTTAGGTGCCACTTTTGATAAACACTTGCAATGGACTCATCACATTGAAAATTTCTGTATGCCTAAAGTTATGAAAAAGTTGTTATGCTCTAAAATTTTGGTCTAAACATTGTTTAAAATCCTTTATTTTGCCAATTTTCATTCTCTATGGAATTGTAAACTGGGGTAATAGTACTAATGTAGCTAGAATATTTTTACTGCAAAAATATGTAATTTGTACATTGTTAAATTTGAGCTACAGAGAAACTTGTAGAGATGCTTTCAAAGTTTTAAAAAAATTTACTGCTGCTGGCCTATACATTCTGGAACATTCTGGAAGTATGTTCATATGTCCACAAACACAAATCCACCTTTTTAAGTAATCAAGCTGGACATTTACATGCTACTAGAACTAAACATCTTCTACTGAATGACTGTCATAGAACTACTATGCATCAGATAAGTTTTCTTTATCGGGGGGTGTAAATTCCCCTTTTTCCCTTATTTGAAGAATATCAGAATGAAACTTGGTAAATGTATTATATGATCAAGAAGACACTTTTTGGCATATCTGTCATTTTTTCCCACTTCCGGTTTCACCGGAAATGAACCCAACTTTTGCTTTTGAAATGGAGCACCCTGTATATAATTATATTTTTGGAATAGAGTGATGGAAATATTACAAAAAAGCGTCATATCTCTGGAGGCTTCCTAGAGCAAAAAAACAACACCTTTCTGTACCTCGGCTTCATAATTTTATACGTAAGTCAGTCACTTCTGGGTATGTCGTGTGCTCAAAATACATTGGAGGTTTCGCAAGTCATACTTTTCAGTTACGTATGACAAGGAATTCTAAGAGTTATTAAATGCCCGAGAAAAACATTAATCATAAAAAGTGCCAGTTTTGGTAACAATAATAAATAACATAAAAAAGTGATGTCCTACATTCCAGAGACGTATCACATATTTTATCAAGAAATTTGACCGGCTCAGTGGCTCTACGCTTACGTGTTAGGCTTGTAACCAAGAAGTTCTGGTTTCAAATCTTGGCTAGGGTATGGATGTTTAGTGGTGTTTTTCATGTGTTACGGAGTTGGTAGCAGTGGACTATAGGAGGTTGTGTGAAAGACAACACGACTAGTCGCTGCACCACTCCTGAGTTCGAGTCTCAGCTGTGGCAGATGGCAATGTCGTAGGAAATGGTCATTGTATAATTATCTATATGTACGTGCCCTGGTCGAATGGTGGAATAGCTAATGCTAAACTCCGCCAGGACGTTAATCTAAATAAGGCGCTAAAAATAATCTTAGCATGGCCAACAAAAAACCCAGAGAAGAAATCTAATATTTCAAAAACATGAATGTTTTGTACTTACCAATTTTTTAAATAAAATCTTATTGTCTAAAAATAATTCCACTTGTATTTCTTCCTTTAAAAAACAACTCATCATATAATGTTTCAGTCATAACTTCGCCAAAATGGGATTTTTTTACTTATTATTTTCAGTTTATTTGAGAAAGGTACTAACTATTTTTTTTTGTTTAGAGTTCCAATTTTCCTTAATAATACTGTTTTATTATGAAGATATTCTAAGTTACTTCGGTGCTAAATATTATAGTAAAAAATGTTATCGTTAATTTAGTTTTTAAAAGTTGGTTAATATCTTTCTCAAATAATCCATTCTAATAACGTTGCATGCTTACGATGTTAAATTGTTAAAGATTCTTAAGAAGCTTTGCATGGCCATGCTTTGCCTTACAAGGCTTATATTTAAAAGGAACCTAGAAGTTTATGACAATTTTATCATATTATGGACCCCATAGCTCAGTTTAAAATTAAATCAAATTATATCATAGAGTAAAGTTAACCTGAGAGTTTTTACCAGAAATTAATAATACAAAATTTGATTATAAGACAAACCATTGACTATTAAAAATGAAAAAAAAACCTGTTCCACCACTGACCTGGTACCTCATCTGCGACATGGTTTTAATGTTCCTGCATTACTTCGACATAGCCTGGTCGTTTCTATGGTATCCAATGAAGAAGGCTATTATTATGGCCCCTGACAGTTATGACTGGTGCTCCGCTAGTTGAACATGAAAAACTGGAGTCCCACAGGGACCAGTCTTAGGTCCTATCTTATTCCTGCTGTTTATCAATGATGTACTGGACAAGAACTTTGGATGAAACATCATATCATATGCAGGTGACACTGTTCTGGTATGTTCGGGAGAGACCTTTAACTTAGCGCGACAGAAGGCGGCTGAGGCAATTAATAAAGTCATAAACTGGCTGGACACAAATTTGTTAAAACTAGATATAGCAAAGACCAAATTTGTGGTCTTTTCTCCAACGAAGGCAAGACTACTCCAAACAGTGCAACCTATTCTTATAGATAGAGAAACGAATAGTTACATTCTAAACACCACTACTATCAAATACCTCGGCGTTATTTTCCTTAATCACTTAAAATGGGATAACCATATTAAATATTTAAACAAGAAACTAAGAAAATTAATATATAATTTCTATAACCTGAAAAGTAAACTAAATAGAAAGACTCTCTTAGTGACATATAACAGCCTAGCGAAATCCCTAATTAGGTATGGTATTAGCATCTGGGGTTCAGCATACAATGCAAACCTCCAACCTCTCCAGATAACACAAAATTATATATTAGGGGCAATTTTTACCAGGAAAAGTCGAGACAATTGTCAAATATATTTATTGATAATGAATTATTAAGTGCGAAGAGGTTGTATCTGCCTGCGGCTATAGTTTATACTCACAACAAGAAACATACATTTGGATCGCCGGTAAACCAACAATATGAAACAAGAAATAGATCTAAAAACGCGTGTCAAACAACAAAACAAAGACGTCCAATTTGTAGGATGGTACAGTTGTGGACAGTAAATATGAGGTAGCCCTTGAATCCGATTTTTGTGATATTTTAGTGTTGTAATAGGGCTTGTGCTTTAAGCGGGATGCAGCTTTGATGCCGGGTTAACACCAGGTTGACATAAATAAAAGCCCACTTTAAATTGTGCAAATTTTGGTGCCTCATATTCACTGACCACAATCGTACATCAACATGTCACAAAAGTTGACTTCTGATAGAGAGTAGCTAAATATTTCCATACAAAAAACTAAAAAGATTAGGAGGCTTTTTCTTGACCAAATCGATAATAGAATGTTTAGGTAATAGCTAACCAAGCTTCCACACTGAAGAATTACGAAATATCTGTTAACAAAATGGTTAATACTAAACTGGATTGAACTCATCCAAAGCAGAAAAATCTTCCGCACATGTGTCCCCGGCAAAGAAGATCTCTCTCCTTCCGGAAATTTGACATCTTCTCGCTGTGCTGCCAACCTAAACTTCATTTCAGATGATTTCCTGTTGTCAACTAATGAGACTACAAGGAAATATATATTAAAAGAGAGAACAACCCGTACTGAAAAAAAAAAAATTAATGAACACTAAATAAATAAACGATCTAAAATTAAATTAATTAATTTGCGTATACCTGGTTGCATACTCATCGTTTCCACATAATTTGATAAGTAGCACTTTAAAATGTTACATTATACGGGCAACTCCTTTGTACGTCACTGGTGGCAACGACATAAATCAGTGTATATCAATCGATAGAGAAAACAATTATTTTTATTTTTTTATCGTCTCTCAGAATTTTTATTTATTGGTATCTAGATAATTTTTGTGTTTCAGTTTTGGGGAAAAAATATATAAATAGGCAGATAAACTAGCCCTTTTGGTAGGGAGCAGAGAGAGGTGACATGATTTCTCGAGGTGGCTTTGTTCGAAAATCTACTCATTTTAACGTGTTAAAATTATTTGGTTTTACTCAAAAGTCGAAGTATCAAACACATAATGTTACATGCGCTGTGTCCATTTAACAACTTTATAGAAACAACTGTTATTTATTTATATTTAGCACGACTGTGCAGCATTTGATTTAGTTTTTGTAAGTGAGGCTACTTCAAACTAACAGAATTTTCTTTGTATCGCTACTAAATTCCTTCACAATTTTAATAGATCTATTTATTTATTTTTTACATTAAATTATGTACTTCTGTTACAGAACTTCAGGCCACCAATTGTCTACCTTACCCGGAAAACATTTACATTCATTTAAAATTTTCATTTGTTTATTCTGTACATGTAGTTATTTTTCTTACCTCTAAAACTTCATTCAGGCACACCTGTTATTTAGTGTATGATATGTAATATATTTACTGGATCATCACAATATAGTTTGAAAATAATTTACTTTATTTGGACAGTTCGTAGTTATTTGGTTATATTTGCAATTTACGACATAATAAACACTTCTTATCGAATATTAAAGATTTCTTTATCGATTACATATAGGTTCTATAATCCGATTATATTCATATATTAATTAAGTCGCTTATCAACAGATGGCATGGCAATCGTAAAGTTTTACGGTTTTCATTTTCTTTGGGAAGAATAATATTTTTAAAGTTTGTACATTGATAATTAAGATTGCAACAACCTTATTAATTAAACATCCGAAGTAGCCTTCCAAATTTGTACTGATTTATATCTAAGAACTTTTCTGCTGTGAGATCCTCGAGTATACTTATTATATTTTATATCCATATTTCTTTCTGTGTTAGAACACCATACAGGTAAATTTTATTGATCAATTATTTCAATTTCAATCATTTTCAAATATTTTATTATTGTGCTTTCATTATTTATATAAAATTAGATTCAAATTTGTTTAAATTTATGTAACTAAAATTCTATATATTACCACATGGAAATAAAATATTTTTTTTCTATTTTTCAATTTACTTCGCAATCAGCATTTAGCAATTATCTAGAATTTTGTAATTATCTGGAAACTGTAGCAATCGTCAAGCATTTTATAATAATCAAACATTTTCATAATTACCTAATAATATTAAATATGTTATTTAATAAAACTATTAGGTTTGATAGCTTATTTTTATGCTAATATGCCTTTAATTTTTTTTTAATTAATTTTTATTAATTAATATCGAGTTATTGAAATAAACAAGAATCTATAATACTGGTATTAGAAGCTATTCTACATGGGGCGAGCGTAGGTGCGTCTTTACTATGTACATACTTCGGTATGCGATGTAAAGCAATGACAGGCGCAGTTAGTACTTGGATGGGTGACCATTCCAACGGAAACCGCGTTCTCGCCTCACACATCTTCCAGCGGCTTGTATATCAGTGTATGCGCGGAAGCTATACAACCTTAGGCGAGGGTTGTATAGGAGATATACCATCCTTCGGAGGGGATGTAAAGCCGTCGGTCCCTTGTCTATTAAATGTTAGGTAAGTAAAAGGTCCCAACTCTTCTTAAGGGAAGAGGTTCGGCAAAATTTCTGGTTGGGGGTAGCTCGTCTACAGGCGTCGGTGTTAGGCCTCAGTAGCGGAAATAGGCCGACGTTAAATAAATGTATATATATAAAAAAAAAGCTATTCTACATCCCTTAAAATCCACAAGAGCCTATCCTTTCGTGTTCAACTTCGAACACATCCAGTTGTAATTTTTGAACTACGTTGGTAATTTTTTTGTATTAATTTCTTTTTTGTACAATTTTTTCTGATTACACTTCAAAATTATACTTTTATAAATGTATATTTTTTAAGATTTACTTTTAGATTCCACTCATTCAACAATAATTTTTAAACTTATTTTGTAAACTTTGATTATTTCAAATAAGATAATTTATCATTCATTTTAATAATAATTCCTTTTCCTCACCAACAAATTTCAGTCTCATCTATAGGAGATTGGTTTTAAGAGAAAAAGAGACAAATTTATTAATTCTTTGCTATAGATGGTGCCCTCATAACATCAAATATTTCATTGTCTCTTTTTCCTAAATAAAACAAAATTGTTCTTTTATACCACATACACACACAAAAGGGTAAATTTCACCTGTCTTGTAAGTTCTCTAAACCTACGACCATTTGCTCCGACTTAAACCAGCTAGTCGTCAGCATTTATTGCTTTGTTTACTGGCCATTTCAACAAAAAGGAAAGTAAGCAGGTAACATTAAGTAACTAAGGTATAAACCTGAATGTATGTCACATGTTGAAATGCTTCCGGGAACATTTCCCTAACCTAGAGATGAAAAGCAACAAATATACATCTATATAATGTAAGCTTAGGTACTATTTGTTCATTTGACACTAATGACAAAGCCAGCCTGTATATCATATTTTATATAAGCAGTAAATTGTGATATATGTTTATTCGGTTTCCTTTTATAGCGTTATCGGTTTGAATACGATTTTGCTACCTAAAATATTGAGAGCATTTCTACCCATAATAGCATTTCTCCCATTTTATTGATCAAAAAATGGATCAACACCCAAATGACTATCATAAACTCACATTCGGCAGTGATTCATATGTTACAAGTCATTGGATGCCGTCACGGCAGCTCCATCGATTATGAATTTATCATGTTTTATGGAGTAATTTTCGTGAAAAATGAATATTGACAACTTTGAAGGCTCGCAATAGTATCTTTAAATTGTGTCGTTTGCTGCAAACATTGATGTATATTTCTGTTCAAAGTTTTATTTAGTAAGCCATACAAATAGTAGTTTCTTTATAAGTGCTCTCTGCTAAAGAAAATATAAAAGTAAATTGTCAATTTATTATCTAACATATTAATTATAGGACAAGTTCAAAAAAATCGACTCCATTTTAATTTCTTGACCGTGGATGATTAATTTGATTTGTTGATTCCTGGGAATTCGGACAATTTATTTCGCTTTATTATATTTCGGTTTTTTAAAACAATCATCAGAGAAAATTCCTATTTTAATTGAATTCAGTGAGTACTGAATTTACATTTTCTGTCTTCATACATTTGATGCTTGGATGCAAGTCCCAGTATCAATCATAAACATATGTAATTTATTTCTTTTAATTGAGTTACTAAGACCATTATCAATATTTATTAATCAACAATATGTGTTAAGTATGGGAATATATGAGGTCAATATAAATTTAACATAATTATATTAATTTTGTCGCGCCCATAGCATTGGTAGTTATATGGCTTACTATTTTGTTTGCTTGGTTACTGTTGAAAATTTGAAATCTAAAATTATGGTCACTGACTTTATTATTACCACAAAAATGTATTAATTTATATGAAAGAGTCGGAAATCATTAAAATGAGCGAGCTATTTACAAGAAATAGAAATAGTAGTCTCATAACTCAGAAAGAATTAATAATGCAGTTACGGACCGTGTTTAGGAGTAATTGCCCCTTGTCAATATAACATATTTTCTGAAAAATTTTCATGTTTAGAAGAAGAACGTCAATATAAATATAAGAAACTATAAATAGGAGTGGACAACTTATTAGAAACAACATGAAAACAAGCTTGCCATGAATGTTCTACCTCTCTTAATCAAAGCGCATTGTTTAAATATTACTACTTTCTCAAACAACCACTCTAATTCCTTTGAATGTTTGACGTAGTTGAAATGCTATTGTAGTTGTTATTGACAAAACTATTACATTATAGAACAATTCTGTGAATCAATATTTAAGTGGCCAAAGACACAATATTGTTTAGACACTGTGGTTTTATTTGTAAACTAATCTAAAGTTGGTATAAAATGAAAAAAATCTATCTCTGCATTAACTAAAATAAGAAAATTATATAAGATGCTTTAATTTTTAGCTACCTACTGTTCCTCCTAGTGGTAGATATTTATATTTTGATAATTCATTTTTCATTATTTTGTTTTATATGATTTTATTTACATTCAAAAAGCTAATAATAATAATAATAACCCAATTTTATATTATTTTGATAGCATAAATTCACCTGATTTCACAAGGAAATCGTTTTGTGTCTTAATATTTTACTAAGACATTATTATTAACAATAACAATGTGGATTCTATTTAAGTATTACTAAAAAAAAAAGATTTAGTATGTATACAAGAAAGAAATGTGTAAAAAAATTTTTTGGCGTTAGCTACCCCCTCTACCACCCCCATTGTCACCCTACCCTATCATGAAAGGGAGTAAAAAATTAAATTAGGATTTGAACCAAGGATCTCTAAAATTTATTTTGGCTTTGGTTACCCCCTCTACCATCCCCATTTTCACCCACACCCTATTGTTTAAGGGAATAAAAATTGGAGATTTTCCTGTGTGAAGGAGATTGCTGGCGACAAGCTTTTATATCATAAAAAAAATTATATGATGTAACAAAATGATGGCTTTGATTTACTTCAAAGCTTATTTTCTACTTTTTAGGGCATTTAAGTAAAAGCTAATTATGAGACGAGTCGGATTATAAATGGTAAAGTCGTCCGCCGTCTTGAACTAAATTTTTTACTAGAAATTCCTAACCCGCCCCAGATATCGATTTTGATTGATTTGGATCTAAATGACAAAAGTCGTCAGCCATATTGGCGTCGCCATTTTGAATTTCTGAATTTCGACCAAGAATTGATAATTGGCGATCTCGAAAACCCCCAGATATCGATTTTGGGTGGAATCGGATCATGAACGATAAAGTGGTCCGCCATCTTGAAGCCGCCATCATGAACTAAATTTTTTACTAGAAATTCATAATCGGCGAACCCGAAAATACCTAGATATCGATTTTGATCGATGTGAACCATAAATGACCAAGAATTCATAATTGGCGATCTCCAAAATCCCTAGATATCGATATTGAGTCGAATCTGATCATAAACATCCATCTTATAACAAAAATCTAACTTCGCTTTCAGAAATTAGTTTGTAAGTATCGTATCTGACTATTATAGGCCTGAACTTATAGAATTTAAAGCAATGTTTAGCATTCTTTGTGACCTGCGCGTATATACTTAAAGTAATAAAACGCATACTTTGAACTGCTAATTTGATATCCTTTTAACATCGCTTTCGCCCATCACGTTAACGTTTGATATCAGTTTTCAATATCCTCAAGTTACAAACAGTGGTTCAAGAGTGTAATTACTGAGATAGGTATATTGAATTCTTGTACTGACACTTTCAAACTTAAAGTTGTACTACGGCGTTAACAAATTTAGTGAAATCTTCTCAGATTCAGGAACTAATATATAAATTCTCAATGAAAATAACAAAGTGCAGTCGAATTAATTATTTGAGCGAACTCGCCACTTCAAATGTCATTTTTAATGATTATGTATTTATGACTTTTTAATTACGAAAAACTGTTTTCTCCAAAAAGTAGTTCGTGTTTTGGAAGTTATATTTATATTTACGATGCACTTTCAAAAATGTCTGCTTTTCTGTGTTCTAGTAATCGAATCGGACAAAAAAATACTGGATGGCTTCTCATTTTATTTCAGTATCCAACCGAATCCATTGATTGCCTTCATTGTACTACTTGGAATAGTTTAGATTGACTAAACAGGTTAACCTTTGAAGTTCGCGAGCCCTAATCGAACCCTAATTATAAAGCGCTCCTGAGAGGACCGCCACACTAGAACTGCGTATGTTGTGAAAATTTCTACTATCACAGCTTACATCCAAAATTTGATCTTCAGGCTTATGCTCACTTAAAATTGAGGATACTTTTGCATATCCTCAAAGATGGCAGGCCTTCCCAATTTTAACCTTTGCGTGGTCTGGTGTTACCGCCAGATACTTCATTGTACCGGAAAGCACAATCCTGTACCAATAAGAGAAGGAAGTTGCAAATAGCTTATTTTTCTCCGCTCCAAATCTGAACTATATTAAGGGCACTTTCCATGATCTTTTAGACAGTCACCTTAAACTAGCCTCTTACCATGATAACCGGATCGTCTACATTTTCTTGTGCATTGAATCCTGATTCACGCAATTCGACCAGTAGCACCTGGAGTATGAAGTTCTTCAGTATTAGTATTAGTATCCTTGCAAACACCCTAGGTTCATCTTGAAAGGTATCTCTACGGTTTGGTATACATGTTGATTTGGGTAGATTGGTGATAGAACCACTTCACATCACATTATTTATATAATTTTTCTAATTTAATATTAAAACTTGTCTTTCGTAGGAAGATCATCTTCACCGACTTCCAGGATGTTGTTATATATCCCAGAGCTAGCCAACTGACGACACAGGTGACCCAATAATATTTCGGCGTCCTTTATATAAGGGCAGGATAGATACCGTTAGGTCCCGGAAAATTGAATGGGTCGAACGTAGACATGTGCATCTCAGTTTTTCATATATTATTACCTCGGATGCCTTTTTTCACTTTGCAGTGCTGGCGAGTGTTTCTGGAATGTACCTGTCTTATACCTACCTAATAATTACACAATCATGTTTCTATAACTAATACTACATAAGAAGAATATAGCTGAAAAAAAAATACATTTGTTCACGATAATTAAATGATAATGTGAATTTGTATCACAGTTATATTGGGACACTGTTTATTTAGATAAAACTTTTTACTATAAATTTAAACGAAGGCAAAGATAGTGACTTTAATTCTTCTGCTATAGACAAAGACTGAATAATATAATTCTATAAGATGTGACACTTGGAAGGAGAAGCATATTTTCGAGAGATAAAAATTCTACAAATTTAAATGTATTTAAAAGGCCAGCTCTGTGTACTACGCATGTGCAGCATTTGAAATCCTGCGCCAGGCTAATGTGATCATATAAAGCTGCTTTCTTGTAGCTCGGATAATTCAACCTATGCAATTGGGACATTAGCTAACCAAAAAGACAGCTTACTTTTGGCTGTTGATATTAAGGCAGTGGTTATTGAATACTTTACTAACGATTGGTTGTCCTCGTCAATATCATTTTCCATGTGGAGGAATTTTTCAGTGCTTGAAGAGAAATATAAGTTTAGATTATCTGCATAAAAATGAGAATTAAAATGTTGTAAACCCTCTTTGAAATCTTAGGTATGGATTATAAAAAATAATGGTGCCAAAATAGACCCCTGTGGGGCTCTGTGGGATATATTTTTAGTATTTAACATTCTACTGTCACTGATTACACGCTGATTTACACCAGTTAATATTATTTAACTAATGAGTATGTAAAATGATTAAAATCAATGTAAATTAAGGCATAAAATTTGGCGATTCATCATGTCAAAGTATTTGCGGTAATCTAATGACACTAGTATGGTTAAAGTTGCCTTCATCTCGATTTCTGATAACATTATCGGTGATTTTTAAAAGCGCACTGGTGGTGCTATATTTTTTCTTGAAACCAGGCTGGTTCAGTAACAATTGATCTAGCTAGCTAAACTGTAAATACAGATTTGATCATATAGTCTCGTTGGTAAAATATTTATAGGCTTTAGATATGAAAAGGCATCAGCATCGCGTGTTGTTTTAAATTTAGCGGCGCATTTTTCTTGCTTAGATTTTGACCTTTACTACGTCATTGAGCCATGGAGCTTTTATGGAAAGCTCACACACCACAAACTGTTGATAGTATCAAAAGTCGCAGAATTATTTAACGTGAATTAACCCAGCACAGACAATGATAGTTCTAACCTAACACGAATACTATCACGTTGCGTACGGTGTGAGATCATGCGGATGCCGCACTCTTTTGGCCACTGAGCCGGCGTGTCATTAATGTAATGCCGCAAAACATATTTTGCTCAGACGGCATGTGCCTCATCAGGATCTGCGCTACAATGCTAAATATATGGTAGAAAAGAAAGCGCCAGCCTACTAACCAATTCGCATAAGCCGGGCGGATGATTTACTAGCCTTGTGTACCTAAAAAAAAAACAAGTCCGATGCCGGCCCAATGACAAAAATCACTTCTTGGGGTGGCATAGTAGCAACGTGATGCCGCAAATTAAATCCTACTGCAGGCTGACTCAACGTTTTTTTTGTGCAGCCGTATGCAACTATAGAAATAAACATCAAGAACTGGACAAGATATGAAACACTTTTCTCGCCCAGGGATCTATCAGGGCATTTTTTCCACAGAAAGATGGACCACGGAAGGAGGGAAAAGAGGAAGAATATTTCAGGGATACATACAGAGGTGGAACAACCTACTTCACAATGATGATAGTGTTTTAAAATTTAATCACAAGTCTAATTTTATCCTTTTCAGAAAATTTAAAATTATGCTGCAAATTTGTAAGTTATTGTAAGGCAATAGGGTCATTATATTAGTAGGAAGTTGAACGTTCTGTAGAGAAAGTTTTTAAATGAGTTCGGTTGTAGCCTAAAAAATAGGGTGAGGGTGGCGATGAGGGTGGTAGGGGGGTAGCTAACGCTAAAAAAATAGACCGATAGACAAACCGACGGACAGGAAATTTTTTTTCGCTCAAATTTAAAATCTCGACCTTTCATGACATTTTAAGCCTATTTCAACAAAAAAATGATTTTTTTGCGTTACTATACTTCCACTGGACGTGGAATAAGGTGGTTCATATCTACGATAGATTCATTATCACAACTACACAAAGGACTTTCGATTAAGGTGTTGTGGTTTTTTGAGTTGGCCACATACGCCTCCCAACTAGCTTGCCATTGCTGTTTTTGTTCTTGTTTATAAATATGAAAGAAATATGTCATCGGGAGGAATGGATGAGTGATACCTTGTTCTTTAATTGATTGTTTGGCAAGGTGATCGACAATACAATTTAATCTGATACCTGAATGACCTTTAACCCAAATATACTTATATACATAACTTCAAAGCCTGCTGCGATAACCAATGATTCTTGGCCTTTAATTTTACAAATTATGTCGTTCTTATATTTTTTATATCCGAAATTACTTATCGATAATTTGGAGTCACTTAGTAGAGTGAAATTTTTAAAATAAGGATTAGGAAGCATTATGATCCAAGATAAGGTCTGGTATATTGTGAATACTCTATGCGCTCTATATAGTACGTTCTTTAAATAATTTAAAGGTAGCTGATATGCTAAAACTAGGGATGAAAAAGGCACAACCTGTACCATCTGCAGTTTTGGACCCGTCATTGAAAATATTGAAGTAGGACTACTATTCAGGATATTACTGAGAATTTTCGAATAATCATCATAATCTGAGTATTGTGGGAATAATACATTTGATTTTAGATGTACAAAACAATACTCATATTGACAAATTGAGTAGTTATTTTGTGGAATGACTTGGTTTGTATAAGGATGGTACGCAAGAAATGATTCGTTAAAAGTGGACGGTGTTAAAGGCTACGATGTGCCAAAAATTCATTCGTCAAAACCTCTACAGCTAAAGAACAAACTTTATTGTACAACCCTCTATTATATATTATTTATTAGCCGTTACTCGAGTCCGAGTATGAAAATGTTACAGTCGATAAATTGTGTACAATAAAAAACAAGTAACAGGTGTAGTTTATTGTAATTCCCATTCATCTACGGTGCACACGACTATGGCTATAGAGGCCAATTCGGGAGAGCACATGTCGACCGCAGTCAGGACAAACATAGACCTGGTTAGGTCTTGGATTCGGCCTTCTTGCAGCAACATTTCCTTGATAGCTGGCCACAACCCCTCGCCATTCGGTTCTGTCCGCTGCAAGTTGTTCCCATTGCTCGTCTGCAATACCGCAGGATTTTAGATTTTCATGGAGAGCGTCTTTGAACCTCTTTCGTTGACCGCCACGCCTTCTTCTACCGCTTAGCAATTCACCATAAAGTGTGCATTTAGGAAGGCGGTTATCATGCATACGATGAACGTGACCTGCCCATCTTAGGCGTGCTCTTGAAATAAGCACCTCAATTGCAAGGCTGTTTGCTCTCCTGAGTACTTCCACGTTTGATATGTGATGGAACCAACGGATTTTCATCATACTTCTGAGATGTCTTTGCTGAAAACGTTCTAATTCTTTCACATGACGACGGTAAGTGACCCAGCTTTCACATCCATATAGCAGTGTTGGAATGACAACTGCTCTGTAGACAGCCATTTTCGTTGACAAAGCAAGGTCGTGGTTGTCAAATACTCTCTCTCTACGTCCCCAGAGTGCTCTAGATGCAGCGTTAATTCTATTGCGAATCTCGCTGTCCATGTTTGCTTTGTCATTAACAACGTTGCCTAAGTAATTGAACTGGTCCACAACTTCAAGAGAATTTCCGTTAAGTGTAATGTCTATTTGGTTCACTTGATGAGGAGTTGACATAATCTTAGTCTTTCCAATGTTGATTTTAAGTCCTAAGGAATCATAGCTCTGGGCATACACATCTAAAAGTTCTTGAAGCTCTTCCGGCGTAGAGGCTAAAAGTGCACAGTCATCTGCATACTGGAGATCACAAATGAATCGTGTGCGTGTCTTCGTGAAAGCTCTAAAGCGCCCTATGTTAAAGAGACCGCCATCAAAACGGTATCTGAGACCTATTCCTCTGACAGTCAGTTTGTTGTCAACAATAATTGTTAGAGCAGTGGTAAACAAATTAAAGAGTAGGGGTGCCAGGACACATCCCTGCCTAACTCCAGTGAGGGTTTGGAAAGGTTCGGTTGCCTCATTATTATACATAACCTGGGCGTTGTTGTTTGTATGTAGACTGCGACATACTACCACAAATTTTCTAGGGATACCTAAGCGGAACATAATTTTCCAGAGCACTTCCCTGTCCACCGAGTCAAACGCCTTGGTTAAATCAATGAAGGCCATGTGAATTTCTCCTTGATGTTCGAGTGCTTTTTCTTGAAGCTGTTTAAGTGTGAAGATTAAATCCGATGTGCCTCGGTTTGGTCTAAAGCCACTCTGTGTTTCAGGAAGTAACTTTTCCATAACAGGTGTTAGCCTATTTGCCATTGCTTTAGTGAGTATCTTCCCTCCAACAGCCAGGAGAGCTATACCCCTGTAATTTCCACAGTCCGCAGCGCTCCCTTTGTTTTTGAAGAGGTTAATTAAAAGTGTATCACGAAACTCCTGCGGAGCTTGACCACTTTCCCACACGACATCAAACAGTCTATTATAATTATTATTATTAAACCTCTATTATATATTTATATTTTGGCAAAGAATTTGTTTGACCTGATATTGATTCGATACTAATTTTAGTGAATAAAGCAAAATAGAATAGGTACAGCAATTGTATTGGACAAACAAAAGATATAAATAAAATAAGTATCTTTTGAATAGGGCAATTAAAAAAATGGGTTTCCTATCATGGTTTTTATGATATCGTGGGTTGTTTAGAGATTTTTTTTTAAATAAGAAAAATCTAATTAGGCTGCTCAGCTACTGATTGTGCCCAAAAGAATATCAATCACAAAGTTACGTACCACAGATTTTTGGATATCACGACACATTAAGCATCAATATCAGCCAAGGTTCATACCATGGCTACCTAGACTTAATATAATAAAATGGCTATTAACTGCCATTTAAAAAACAAATGTCATGGTTTTTCCCGACAATCTCGACAGCCCACGTACCTTTCCTGTTCTTTGGAACCCCACCGGCAATTTGGAGCCAGAAAACAGAGCTGAGTATACGTCTTATTCTCTTTCTATCATTAGGCACCTCCCCCATGCAGCAGTTCATCGAATTATTGCCCTAATGAGTAAGTTGTATATATTTCTTACCAAATATAGAGTATCCACGAGTAATTAATTTTCTTTCTTTCTTTTTGGATGTCAAACTCTTTAATTCGGTTCACGCAAGTTGAGGCACAATTTAACGTTTCAGAATTTCAGAACCGGTTAGTACATCCTCTAACCTTTTCTCTTCAGTGGAAGAAAGGCGCGAAATGACTTTATTTTTAAAATTATTATATAAATCTCGTTGTGGAGGGTTAATTGTGATAACGTAAATATTGTTAACTATCTCTAACGGCAACTGGCCCCAATTTGGCCATATTTAGTGCGATCGGAGGTGATCAGTACAACTTTAAATTGTGCCTCAACTTGCATGAACCAAATTAACAGGTTTGATATCCAAAAAGGGGGTAATTTGATGGCTGTTACGAACTGTTGGCTGACAGAACGGGGTTCGCCTACCTCGTTACTGACATGAGGTTAAAATTAAATAAAACCCTTGACCGACGTCCAAAAATAAATTGATTGCTCGTGGGCACTCTATATTTGGTGAGAAACATATACAACGTTCTCACCAGGACAATAATACGACGAACTGCTACATTGAGGAGGTACCTAACGATGGAAGGGAATAAGATGTACACTCAACTCTGTTTTCTGGCTGCTCCTGACTTCTTCCAAATTGCCGGTGGGGTCCCAAAGAACAGGAAAGGTACAGGTCAAGATTGTCGGGAAAACCAATTAACGTCGTACCCTAGGAAATCCGGGAAGGCTAGGAACGTCGGGAAGGTCAGGAATGTCGGGGTCACCAATTAATGTGGGGACTAACCACATAATTAAAATCATCTTCAAAAATTAATAACGTTTTAATCATTGATTATCGATAATGTTGTAAATGGTAGAACAATTGTATGCAATTGACATGTTACTTCAAAAATCTGTTGTTATTCATTAGTTTTTTGTTTCTCTTATCCTTCACAAGTGATTCTGGATGTAGTCGTGAGTTTGGATGTAGCCGTGAGCACGCTACATGATACATTGTTGAGAAGAGAATTTAAAGACGAATCAGATAGGTAAAAGAAATATGCAGAGTACCATTTAAATAACAAAATTTGGGTGACTTCCGCTTAAACCGGAAGTTGAAGAAAATGTTTGATTGGCTCAAGACAAGGACAATTATATAATATCCAACTCTCCCAAATCAATTTAATTTCTTAAATAGCAAAGTTACATAGTGTTACATATCTCATGTGTAACCCAGAATATCACAACGATTCCTTCTTAGTTTTATTTACGATATAATTATCACTATTATTAATTTTAAAATCCTTTTAGATATTTTGTTTTCCAAATCATTATAACTAACCAGACTGCTTCAGATTTGTTACCAGTAAAAAATCACTATCAAATCGTCCATCAGATCAACTAAATCCAACAGTAATTTTGAAAATAAGTATTAACTGCATTTTCGGCTAGTATGGTACTAAAAATAGTGCAATTTGGAATTACAGGAAAGTCCATCTCTATTGTGTTCAGTGTCATTTGGCTCAAACGTTAAAATCATAGGTGGGCTATGACCATTATCGCATTTTCCATTAACACAGCTCAGCATAGTTATTGTTCATACAGCCATCAACGGTTGCTAACGGCACAATGCCGGTAGGAAATTCACTAAAATCCTGAATTTTACCGACATTCTAGCATTGCTATATAATTCATCGAGCAAATAGGTCCTATGAATTGCAAGTGTAATTGCATGCCCGCAATCTGTCTCCTTTTCTATAACCATAGAAATGTTGTAAATCAAATGCTGGGACATTAGATTTACCGCTCGATTTATTAATACTTGTTGGATAAAAATAGATGGGATGTATGATGAGAAAATGATCTATTGTGTGAATTAATTAAGTGCAATTTTGATACAAATAAAATAATTCATTGTAAAGCAAAATTAAGTAACCTCAGTGGTAAAGAAGGACTAATGAATATACCGGGTCTCTACGATATTACTAGCCAGCTTATAACCTTCTTGTAAAAAAGATCGATCGATTTCAAATTTTGAGAAAATGCAGTATTGGATCAGGTGAAGATTTTGATTGTACTAACTTTTGTGACATTTACAGCAGGTGATGATTCAGATGCCCATTTCTCAAAATCTATTAGACACAAGGCACTAGGAACAAAAAAAATATCTCAGAAATGTCAGCAGACGGCAAAATTAAGATTAAATCTCGAATTAAATATAAAGTGTTTCATTATCGAAGTCTGAAAGTTACTTTTTGTGATACTTCCTGTTCAATCGGAAATGGGACTGTTATGGCTTTATCAAATTTTACTTGCCAAAAAGCTTAAATAACTTATGTGCAAATGGAATAATTTATGATCGATATAATGGTCCATTAAAAATGAGAAAGTTAGTTGATCAGTCTCTCAGTCTGTGAGTCTACCAATCTGTCGGTCTGTCAGTCCGTCAGTCTGTCAGTCTGTCAGTCTGTCAGTCTGTCAGTCTGTCAGTCTGTCAGTCTGTCAGTCTGCCAGTCTGTCAGTCTGTCAGTCTGTCAGTCTGTCAGTCTGTCAGTCTGTCAGTCTGTCAGTCTGTCAGTCTGTCAGTCTGTCAGTCTGTCAGTCTGTCAGTCTGTCAGTCTGTCAGTCTGTCAGTCTGTCAGTCTGTCAGTCCGTCAGTTCGCCAGTCGGCCAGTCGCTCAGTCTGTCAGTATGTCAGTTTGTCAGTCTTGTATCAGAGGGGGCTCTAGACAGGGACAAAACGTATTTTTTTGTCGATTCTAAAAATGTTTCAAATAAAAATTGTATGGAATCACAAATAGTATCTACTGCAAATTTTTCGTCGGGAGCTAGGAACGCATCCAGAGAGGGCCTAAACAAAATGTGCCCTGGTATCAAAAAATTGTCTTACAAAAATTGTTAAAAAAAAATGTTTTCTTAATCGCCTCCCAACTTTATTATTCACCCAAACTCACAACAATTGACATATACGATTATATAAGTAACAATGCAAGTGATAGGTAAACAAAAGGCAGAATAGTTCAATTTACTGACGCAATCAGCAACTGTTCTTCCACTATAGCATAAACTAGGTGACAAAAAAAAATATAATATGGCTTTCAATTCATGTCTAGACAATCATAAAATGCATAATATAATTAAATTAGGGAAATACATCAAAGCAGAGAGGGAAAAAGATAAAGAGCAGAGAAAGAAAAAAGGGAGGAAAGCAGAAGATTAGAGGAGATAGAAGGAAGAATGATTTAGCCGTCTTTTTAAAACTTTCACATGTAAGGATTACTCCATTAAAAGGTAATTTATTTATACAGATAGCAATGTTATAAGAGAATGACCTTTTGAAAATTTCTTTACTATGTTGAGGCACAGTAAGAATATGTTTAGACACAGGACACAATATTAATGTTATGAACATTAGCGCGAAAGGACAGCTTGTTGAGGAGATAAACCGTATCACAATGATTAAAATGGGACGAAACTAAAGAATCACATAACATTTTTTTCACACCAATGCTTAAAAAGTATCTCTAAGTATATATAGTATATATCATTTTTAGTGCAGTGCATGCTAATCTTAATTTACTCATTATATGCTGCTTAAACCTTAATTTCTAATCAATAATAAGAGCTAATTATGTTTGAAGGCGATAATATCATTTCCGATCTGTATATTAAATTCACTTGATACAAATTCATGTACATTGTCATTATAAAATATTATAGCAGATGACTTACTAATTTTGAGTACGTGATCAGTTGAAGTTGATACCAAATTCTTTAAATGAGTGTTAATTAAATTCCCATATTTATGTAGATCTTCAATGTAAAATGAAAAATAAAGTTGTGTATCATCGGCATATAAGTGGTACTTACAGAATTGCAAGGATATATGAAAATTTGATGAAAAGATAATAAATAATAATGGGCCAAGTATACTTCCCTACAGAACTCCTGAAAGTACAGTTAGTAGTTGCGAAAAATTGTTATTGAGTACCGTTTGTTCAACTCTATCCGACAAAAATGATAAAATTAAATAGGAAGGAAGGAATGTTCAAAATCACAAAAATGCAAAATTGGTGATTTATCATATCGAATGCTTTAGTATAGTAATACTAAACCCTGATTTTGTTACTATCAATAGCTCCAATGATGTTATCAGTTACGTCAACAATAGCGCACGTAGCGCAATTGAACCCAGATCTAAATCCAGACTGTTTTAAAGGTAGAATATTGTTAATATTTAAAAATTCTGTAATTTGCTATTCTAAAATTTTTTCAAATATTTTTGATAAGACAGGTAAAACACTAATAGATCTTAGGTGACTTAATTGATTAGGTTGATAATTTTTAGGCAGAGGAAATGCTAAAGCCCTTTTCCTGGTTTTAGGGAAGCAGTTTCTACGTACACTCGTTAAAGATATGTGCTAAAAATAGAACTATATAAGGCCAGCATAAATGTATTAATGTTGAATTTAATTTATCATTTCCATAAGCTCTTGATTTAATATTTTGAATTATTTTAATAACATCTAAATCAGATATCTGTTCAAAAGAAAGTATACCATCTATACCTTCTTTAACATTGGTATTATAAAAATTATTTAACTCGTCTCTTTCACTTTTATTTAACAGATATCAACATATATTGTCACCTTTGACAAGTGACATAAGCTTAACTAGTGACATAGAAAAACAATGATTCCATCTGAGAATTACGCGTTTGGCTATGTCCAATCTGAATTAAAATAAATTCCTCTTTGATTAAGGAAGTACATCGCCTAATTCTAAATAACATACATTTTTGATGACTTCCGTTCAATTTTCAAGCTTAATACATGAACTAAAAGCACTAGTGCCGTATGTTTGATAATCATCGATTTTCCCATTCATTGTAAATGCTGGGCCCTAATCTCTATGGCAAATAAAGCAACTGGCTCGTAATCATTTCAATACTGCTAAGCCGGCATACTGGCGCTCGTAATGTTCGCCCTAATATAAAATATTTGAATCGAATCACACTGTTTACATTTAATTACATAACCGGTATAATTCTTACGTTTATACCTCTGCATAAACAGTGTAGTTATCATTATCATTAGTAAATCATTGCTAATGGCGTTTAATTTTTGTATGCAACGCATTGCTCGTTTACTCATCCGGTAATTATAAATGATTAGGTGCAACAATTAATTATCCTCCGGGTGATAAAGATTTGTTAATTAATTACTTTCTGCATTCATTCCATTTAGGCTGCCGCTATTTTTAGACAACACACATTTAATGAAGGTAGACTTATTTCTTTAATATCAGTTCTTACTTTCTCATCTATAGATTCCAAATTCTGGATTGTGATGAATGTGTACATTTTGAAGTCGAGGAATATTAAATATATTATCTAAATCGGCACGGCACGCCTTCTGTGTGTCAGTCTGTCAGTATATACGTCTGTCAGTCCATCTGTCAGTCTGTCGGTCTGTGTATATGTGATACGTTTTTCTCAAAGAGGGCTCAACGTAGAAATCAGAAATTTTAATAAAAGACCTGGGAGTTTCAAGCAAGAAAGCTACTGAATATTGGTGAAATCGGTGCTCCAGGGATAGCTCTAGGCAGGGCCAAATAATAATTCTTTGTCGAATCCAAAAATGTTTCAAATAAAAATTGTTCAGGGTAGAAAATTGGACTAAAATGGCCCTTTTCATATTTTTCTTCAGGGAGCCAAGACGGCTTCAGGTGGGACCAAAAACAGTGTGTCAAGGAATAAAAAATTGTTTTAATTCAAAGATTATTCAGAATACGAAATTGTTGTTTTTTTTTAATTTCTCGCCAAAGTAGTAGGACCGTCTCCACGGAGCACCCAAAAACATGTACTTGTTTAATTAAAGCATGTTTAAATTAAAAATTTGTTACGATATTTTAATATACATATCATAAAAATAAAACTAATTTCTCAGTAATTTTAAACAATATTAGATTTTAATACTGCTAGGGACACCTATGAGCCACGATACGAACCTTTGCTTTTTATTTCCATTCGAAATCTTCGTAATAAACAAGAAATTTTATGAAAAAGATGAAGTTTTTTGGATAACAACTGGCATTCTAGAAAAGGCGATTGTAAGAGTGAAGTGAAGTAACGGCCGTATGGGTGTTTAAGAAATATATATTTACGTAAATTACGAATAAAGTACCCCAGACAGCCGGTAAGAGGGAGTCTGCTTAAGAGTTCGTTAATTGGATCAAAGGTACCCTCTTTAACAGTTTATTTTTTTGATAAAATAATTTGCATAAGTGTGGAGACGTATCCGGTTAGTCTTAGGGATATCGGCACGATTTTATTAAACAGAACAATATATTAACAAGTTATATAATTGTCAAATTATGGATTATATATCGAATCGGTTAATAATTTCTTTTAGACGTTTTCTTGTACCCGTTTATTTTGGACTAGAATTGGAATATCTAGTTGTAAAGTCATAGTCAGGAGCAGTTCGCAAAAAATCTTCTGCGTACCACTTGTTCGAAATAAGAACCTTTCCCGTAAATGCATATTATGCCGGCTGACAATCATCTAAGTATCCCGCTCCTAGGAAACTTTCCTGTTAGACCGAAGTGTGAAATAAGTATACCACAAAATTTCTAGTTGGAAAGTCTATTGCAACAGCAATAATGACTTGAAAATTCACCAGCGTAACAACTAATAGTTAATAGTGTAAGTAGGTTGTATGGTAGTGGCTATTTTAGATAGTATTACTTCCACGTCCCGAGGAAGTATAGTAATGCAAAAAAAAAATTTTGCGTTACTATACTTTCACTGAACGTGGAAGTAAAAAAAAATATTTTTTTTTGTTGAAATAGGCTTAAAATGTCATGGAACTTCGAGATTTTAAATTTGAGAAAAAATTCCTGTCTGTCGGTCTGTCTGTCTGTCTGTAACTTTTTTTTGTGCGCACGTTTACTCTGGAATCGTTTATGATATTGACTTGAAATTTGGTATACGTATGTATTGTAACAAGATCCGGAACAGGATTATATTTTGATCTAATTCCATTGAAGGGTTCGGAGGTAAATAAGGGTAAATAGACAAAGCAAACAGGTAAGGGTCCATAAAATTGCAATTTAAGGTATGTACGAAGAGTCAAGTTCTCAAAATTTTTAGACAACTAACTTAAAGTCAGATCAACAAATCATCAAATGAAAAATAACTAAACAATACTACTAACTAATTTTACAAGGAAAACTTAAAAACAACACTAAAAACTCCTTAAAACTTCAAATGAACTCAAATGTTAATCAAATTTGTTTGCTGGGTATTACCTGTTTGTGACATCAGCAGCTACAGCTCTTTTAATCCATTTCGTAACAAAGTTTTGCACTATATCAAAGAATAAAATGCCATAAGCAAATATAATATACATTAAATATATTATATATAAAGATGATAAAATAATAAGTTTAAAATGGAAATTGTAAGTTAAATTCACATGTACCAAAAGCATTTGAAATCACTACTTATATATTTTTAAAGTTTGATCCAAAATATTAACAAATTAATACATAATCCCATTACTAAGGAAAGAACTCGTTAAGAACTGCAAATCATTTCCTAAATTCATTAACCTAACACTATACGACGCCCTAAATTAGAACAAACCACAAATCAAAAGACGGCTCATGGGTATCTTTGATATTTGTAACTAAAATATAATGTGGTACGTTAGTTCTCCTCTGTTTCAAACATATACCTTCAATCCGACCCCTCTCACAAATTTCCACTTATTTCTCTTAATAATACACACGTGCACATTAAACCAATCACGGACCAGGACATAATTAACGCAGCAAAAAAATTGAAGAATAAATTAATCTCCGGTGTTGACAACGTGCCGTGTTTCATTGTTAAAGACTGTATCAATACTTTTGTAGCACCCCTGCGTTTCTTATTTAATCTTATTTTAGTAACAGGTACCTATCCAGATATATGGAAAACAACTAAACTATGTCCTATCCTCAAAACAGGAGATCCCTCCCTAGTAACAAACTACAGACCTATAGCTATTCTTTGCAATTTTGGCAAAATCCTAGAGATTATCATTTACGAAAATATATTGTGAAACCAGAAATCATGTATCTCCGTATCAGCATGGTTTTATGGAAAAAAGATTGACCACCTCGAACCTGAACTGTATTACACAGTATATCTCGGACATATTGGACACACAAGGCCAAGTCGATGTTATTTATACTGACATTCAAAAAGCTTTCGACAAAATCGATCGTTTTCTACTCCTTTCTAAACTCAATGCAATTGGAGTGTCAGCTATCCCTAATTGAATCCTATGTATTTAATAGAACACAATTCGTGGAATACGGTGGATATAATTCTGGCAACTTTTTTTTGCAACATCCGAAGTCCCTCAAGGATCCAACCTAGGGCAACTTTTATTCTTAGTATTTATTAATGATTTATCCCTCACTATGGGTTATACACATTTATTTTTCGCGGACGATTTGAAAATCTACTCTGAAGTAAGCAAGCCAAACGACTGTTCTGACTTGCAAATAGCGTTAGACTCAGTTAACGAATGGTGCGAGAATAACGACTAAATGTAAGATAATGTCCTTCTACAATAACAAAAGGCCAGTTTTATTCGTAATACGATTAATGATACCGTTCTTGACCGATGTACAAATTTTAAGGATCTTGGAGTAACATTCGATTTCAAGCTCAGTTTTTCTACTCATATAAGCACAATTGTTACTTCGGCTTCTAAAGTACTCGGGTATTGTATAAGTAACTGGGGCAGCTTTACGGATATCAACACTCTGAAATTAATATACATATCATTTATACGAAGCAAAGTTGAATATACTTCTGTCATCTGATCACCTGTTTATCAAAACTCTAAAATGCAAGTTGAGTCCGTACAAAGACGATTTCTTAAATATGTATATTTCAAATTCAATGGGTCCTATCCTGTTAGGGGTTTTGATCACAATACACTACTAAATTCATTCAATTTTGACTCGCTTGAACTTAGAAGGAATTGCACAGCACTACAATTGCTATATAAAATACTGCATAACCAATTAGATTGTATTCACTTAGTAAATAGAATTAACTTTCATGTACCAAGGCAGAACGCTCGTCTGCACAATGCATTTTACGCCAATACCAGCAGAACTAACATTCCGGTTAAGTCTCCAATATTCAACATGTGCAAGATATTCAATGAAGTCACTCATATGTGCGACCTCAACTATGATACTCTAAACCACATTGTTCATATGTACAAAGATTCATTTAGCTGATTAAGTCTAATTATAACAATCTAATCTAAAATATCTATCTAATCTTTTTTATAATTTATAAATAATAAATTAATGTAATTATGTAATGTAATGTATGTATTTATGTATGTATTTGTATGTATGCATGTATGTGTTATGTAATGTAATGTAAATTAATGTAATTTTGTAAATTTTTATCTCATTATTGTTATTTTTATATATTTTGTTCATTATTTTTTGTAATTGGGTGTCAATCTGTTGAAAATAAATGTATTATTATTATTATAACCTAACCTAATAAAAAAATGAACCCAAAATTTTAGTTTCAACAATTCCAGCTCACACATTAACTTTAGGTGGAAACTGGCTATGTGCCTCCATCATCCAGTGTTAGTGTTCATGTTACCAATACCAACCATTTTGCCTATTCACGGCGCCATTTAAACAGAAGAAAGTACTCGACTTCAGAAATGTGGGTTGGTATTACATCATTCCGTCATGGTTTCGCTAAATTCTACTTTGCGGAACTAGATATGTATAAATTTTAGCCAGTCGATTAATTGTAGATTTTTATTACCATAACGCCACTCAAATTTTATAGTCTTGCATTGTGAGGCTATTTTCTCGACATAAATATCAGAATAATTACATTTTATACACAGCCAATTCCACCCCATAATAATATTTCAATAAAAGTAACTACCCTAACTGCGAAACTGTACGACTATTTCACAACTTTTATTACCAAGATTATAGTATTTGTCTTCCCGCGCTTTAATGACTACAGTCTAGTGGCAATAGAAGCAAACAAATTAATAAAAGTACGTTTTAGGGTTGGCTCAATGCACATACTTTGTGGAGAGAATATCACATGCTTAACTTGCTTAAGGCTAACAAAGATCCTTCTTATCTGAGGAAAAGCAAGGAAGTGAATCGGTCGGTTCCCCATATGAGAGTTATTACGGCTCTCTAGCGATGTGAATATGCTTGGAGTCGTGCCAAATAAGGAGGATACAGGGTGGTTAGTCAATGAAATAAACGACGAAACAATTCTGTTTTATTTGTTTATTTACACAACTCAATGGGGCGAAAATAAAATAATAAGTATATAAGAAATGCACATGTGACACATTCGAATATACAATTCGATAAAAAACACATTACTTACGAACTAATACTTGTAATTAAACCAACAGAACTTATTTCCCATATGCAGCGGTATCCATTAATCCATTTTTTTGCAAGATGTAAACAAGTTTTTGCCTACTGGTTTTGTTATATCTAACAATACAGGTTTATTTTCTAATATTGTAGGTATATTGTAAGTATATTCGTAGGTTTCTACTAATAGATCAAAGAATAGGATATAATAGAAACTGCTAAATGTAATCACTATGAAAAAAACATTGATAAAACAAAAAATAATCCTAGACAAATGTGGGAAACTTAAAGGAATTGTAATGTGTAAATCTGTCATCTGATGCAGATGAATTTAATTTTTTTATTAAATTGACTGTTAGATGACTTCCCGTTAGTAATTATTATTCTATGACTAATATATTGATATCGTTTTCCCTGAGGTTATCTTCAACCATCAGGACACAGAGTTTGCTGTAGTTTTTTATTACTTACAAGTTAAAATAATTTAATAACACATGTATTAAAGAGAACCGGTCCTAGAACCGTTCCTTGTGGAATTCTTTATTGTATATTCTTTAACTTTTAAATAAATCGTCAGCGATAGCGTTTATACCATATCCATTAAGTTGACTAATTAATATTTCCGGAGGACTGTACTGACTGTACTGAAGACCTTGGCCAAATATAGTGAAGCGTTCCACACCTGATGCCATTCATTCTATTTTATAAATAGTTCTTATGCTATTTTAAATTCGGAGGAACATTGCTTTTACTACAACAATTAACCAGAAATTTTTGAGCGTTACACTCTTACTTTTCATTTCCAAATTTAGGCAAATATTAATTTTACAACAACTATTGAACAGGAATATTTTTATGAGTCATTAAATTCAGTACATAAAATAATAGCCGACTTCAGGGCGCATATACGTTTTAAAATAGTGGGGTAGAAAGCTATACAAATGTCAAGTGGCACTTTCAAATCGCTTGTAACATGGTTATTACTTCTGATCTAGTACTGAGAAATTTTTAACGTATTAGTAAAACCAGCAAAGTGTCGAGATTTGTGTGTGAAGTGAATAGGACAACATTAAGCATACGTATAAGACAGAGATACGGTAGAGTACGGACGCTTTGCAGCGGGGCAGAACTGATTGAGGATGCTTGACGACGTTACGAGCCTTCTCAATTAGCCCGGAAGGATACTTTTTCCAGTAAAAGCAAATTTAATCGAGGATTTTTATGGTCGATTTTCGAACCCTCTGAATTTGCTAATTAGAAATCTGATTGCAGGACGTTTGTCGACGATCAAATATTCGAGCCCTCTTGGTTCTCTAAAGGCATCAATTAATTCTACAAATCAATTCAGTTCGGTTACTAAAAGATTTGGAATGCTAGAACCATCGAAGTTTACACGACGACGCTCTCACCGATATAACTTCTAAACAACAAGTTTATATTCAAGAACTATATATATTCAGCATTTAAGCAATGACAAGAAACTTTCACGTCCATTATTCTTCAGCGGTGTACTATCAAGGGCTACCGTGTGCCTATCTTAACATGTAAAATGTAGTAGGAATGTTTGCTTTTCAAATTATTCTGGGAGGTTTCTCACCGGTGTGTACTTGGATTTCTATGATTGTTTAATAACTATCCATCTATTTAATTACCTTGCGCACTACAAACTGTACAGGCCATCGGTCAGTGCTGGATCAATTGGCCCGTAAACTTGCTCTTATTCTGAAGAGTTTACTTTTAGTCGAGTACTAAACCGGGACGTCTTGTCTGTTTGAATTACATCTACCGACCTTGTGTTTCGTTGTTGAACAGTCACACAAAATTTGGTAATTACCGTTTGTATGATCAATTAAAGGGTATTTCGTCAACATTCTCTGATATTATACGTGAGTATTTAATTTTCATTTAACACTTAAATTCTATGATGCACAAACATGACATGATTCTTGTCCTGTGTTTTGCATTAAGTTTATTTTATCATAGCGATTGCTCTGTACATACTTTGATATGCGATGTAAAGCAACGTCAGGCGCAGTTAGTATTTGGATGGGTGACCGTTCCAACGAAGACCGCGTCCTCGCCTCACACATCTTCCAGCGGCTTGTATATCAGTGTATGCGCGGAAGCTATACAACCTTAGACGAGGGTTGTATAGGGCATATACCATCCTTCGGAGGGGATGTAAAGCCGTCGGTCCCTTGTCTATTAAATGTTAGGCAAGTAAAAGATCCCTACTCTTCTTAAGGGAAGAGGTTCGGCAAAATTCCTGGTTGGGGTTAGCTCGTCTACAGGCGTCGGTGATAGGCCTCAGTAGCGGAAATAGGCCGACGTTAAATAAGTGTATTAAATAAAAAAAAACAGAATTTCAATCACATTGTAATCGACCTATTTGCCGCATCTTTAATTACAACTACAAAATAATACGGCATACGATTGTATTACCTGGTTCTTGTTATTGCATAGCAACCTTGAAACATATAGAGTATGGTCATTACTATAGCGACGTAAGTTTTCCTACATCATACTTAGGCAATTGTCTCGAATATTTGGATTGTTTTTGACTTCCGGCTATTGGCCGCATCGGGTATTATAAAATAAAATGGGTTTCTTGTGACTATTTTTCCAATCAATTACTGTTTTTTCTTTCAAATTTATCTTACTAGCCATACAAATAATGAACTAAATAAATGGTTTCATTTAAATCAAATAGATTAGCAAACAAAGTTCAACTATAAATTTGCAGTACAAGTTTGAGTAATAAAATCTGAACTAAATAACATAAGTGGATAGTTAGGTTTCTCAATCAATAAACAGTGTGCTCAACTTTACAGGGTATTTAAAATAACATAGTGATTAAATTTCTCAGGTACATAGCATCAGATAAAAACAAGTTATACCAAACTTTATATAAAAGAACTTGGAATAAATAAAAATGGTTACTGCACACACAACGAAATTTGTGTCCTAAATTAGTGAAACTAGACGATCACGTAAATGGCAAATTTGTATATTTATATTGAAATAAAAGTGAGGTAAATAATTAATGGGTAGAATTTAATAGGTTCTTGAATGCTTCACGATCAAGGATTTTTATTCATAATTAATACACCGGGGTAGGGGGCTCTTTAATAGAAATATTGTTTGCAGAATTATATACAGTTTTCTTAACCTCTTACATACAATTATTATGCGTACTCATGAATTTCTTAAAACCGTATTGAATGCCTGAAGTATTTTACTTTAATCTAATTATTCTAATCCTCATTTTTTTCATTAATTTTTCTAAAGGTTTGTGGTTTCTTTTGTGCTGTTTACATTTTTTAAATTTCATTCTCTAAAATAAGCTAAAAAACATTTTTACAACCGCAACAATTTTTAGGCAGCTTAAAATATTTATATTATTTTTCGTTACTTATACATTTACAACAATGGTGGATAAGGCATAATTGGGTCGTAATTGCTTAATTAGATAACTTAATACCATTTATTACTTTCCTATTTATGCCTTTAACTAAAACTAGAACCGATTCTTCATTTAATAATATATCTTTAAAGTATTTTGTTTCAATTGGTATGATCTCAGTATATAAAATTAAATTAACTTTTAATTTTGACGTACCACCCTATACGTCTACCGCGGCACTACCAAATTCATATACATCTGTAAAGAGTGGACTTTTTATTGCACTATGTTAAAAAGGGCATTTCAGTAACTCACGTGCATGTAATACTGAGGTCACGTGGCTGAAGATTACCGATTATTGTATAGAGAGGGTGGTTTGAAGGCGCGTCTCAAATTGAAATTTATTAAAAAAGTTACTTCCCATTTTAAGGGTGTAAGTTAGTACACTTCAGTAATTTTGACGAAAAATGTTTCATATCTACCGGGGTAACGACCATTTGGATACAAAAATTACATTTAATAAACTCTAATTTTCCTGTATTTTGTCCAGGGTTGTAATTTTAATTTAAGGTAGCACTACCTGTTGCTATTTTATCTTTAATAAGAAGCAGATTTAAAAGGCAAAGTTTGCTATAAGGCAAAATGGTACATTAATGATTGAAACATGCTTTACTGTTATTAATTGTAGCATTTAAATTCGCAATGCAATTAACCATTTCCAGAACGATTGTCTTATTTCAAGAATCATAGAGGTACTATAGTCTCTTCGAAAAGAGTAAATAGTAGAGCCATGGGCGTGCGGATTTACGAATTTCGAATTCCATAATTCTATAATATTTCGAAAAATGAAAGCTTTTTGGATTGTGTTAATTATGCATGAGCTACCATGTCTTAAATTAAAATATTATGGATTCTCTATGTAGAAAAAAAATCTTGACCCATTTTGTTTAAATCTGGTAACATATTACTTGATAGTTCTCTACACGTGTTATAACAGCGCAACTGCAAATATTTGTTTTTTTTGCCTTGTAACCGTTAATAATTTCAGTTTACAATCAGTGGTCTTTGTGTGTATAGTGTGTTATTTATGAATTTGTTGTTTATAAATTACATATTTGTGGTATCATAGTGCCTTAAAATTATATATTGTAAGTACTTTAGTGAAAATAAGTATATATGTATATTAATTGTGTGATATCGTAATATTTTAAACGTGAAAAATAGAAGCGGTTCCCGGTTGTTCAAAAGAAGTGGTAAAAGTTCATATGCCTAAAAATTCTCCATTGAGCTACAAGGAGAAGAAAATTATTTTAAATGTATATCATGCATTGAAGAAAGATTATCCGATGCTACAGAAATCAGGATCATCAGGTTTAGTTAATATGACTTCAAGGTATACCGGCGTGAGTGAGTGCACCGTTTACAAAATTGTATGTGAAGAAAAAAATCCCCACTGTAAAGAAAATTTTACAGTCCTTTAATAAAGATAAAGTTATACCTAAAATGAGCAAATCGACGCTTAAATTTGTTTACAAGATATGAACTTTGTATTTGCAAAAATAAAGAGGAACAGCTTCCTACTCGAGAGAAATGATATTATTTGTTGGAAAAATTACATTCGGGCAAGTAGAGCTGCTCGTGAAAGAGAAAGAAAATGCTATTATTTAGATGAACCGTGGTTGAATGAAGGACATAATATAATGCAATTTTAGCAAGATATAAATGTAAACAGTGTTTGTCAAGCCTATATGGAAGATCAAAAATACCAACAGAAAAAGAGAAACACTTAATAATAACGCACATAGGAAGTGATTCAGGATTCGTTGAGGATGGACTTCTATCGTTCGTGTCGAAAAAAGTGGCGATTATCATGAGACATGAATGCGGATGTTTTCGAGAAATGGTTTGTAAAAATTCTCGCAAAAATAGGACCCGGATCTGTCGTTATTATGGATAATACCCCATGCCACAGCCGATTACTGGAAAAATTACCAACCAGTGCTAGGCGAAAAGTGTAAATTCAAGAATAGTTATATGGTAAAGGTATCCCATTCGATCGTGCTTCGGTTAAAGCCCAACTGCTAACCCTAGCGAAATAGCATTCATCGATATATAAAGAACATATTGTGGGTGAAATGACTAAAGCTGGAGGCATGGAGATATTACAACTGACGCCTTACCACTGAACTGAACCCTATTGAGCTTATTTGGGCTGAAGTAAAGAGGAATGTTGCACTAGAAAATAGACCTTTAAATTACTCCCTAATTAACAACCCTGTCACCATCCTTTCCAGATTAGGGATATGCTCACACCTATATGTTGGTCCTTGCTGGGCAATAAGAACAACTGGCATTGTTGAAGTTTGTGTAAAATAACAAAATTATGCCTGCCATTAATAATTTTCTTAAAAGAACTCCAGTTTTTCTTTTTTGCTAAATTGAGTGTAGAAACAAATTTAATTATTACTTTTTGTTTTATTGTATAAATATTATTATTTTATATATATGGTACTTATATATATAAAAATATGTGTGGCGCCAGTGGATGACGAGCTACCCGAATATTTGTCCTTCGTCTATAAAGGCATCGCCTATTTCACAGCAGTCAACAAATTATTAGGTACAAATGTGGCACGTTCACACATTCATCCCATTTGGTCGACTATGGCAATTACGCAGAATGTCCTAGTCGTGGTTTTCATTACTAGTTGGAGGCAAAAACTAATATAATTTAATATATTTCTATGATAGAACGAGGTGCAGCTTCAATATTAAATAACAGCTAAATCCTTCGGCGAGAGTGCCTCTGACCTTGTGCTCTACTATGTACTCTTTTTGCTCCACTTTAATCACCTATATTATTTTATTGTGCAAGATGACAGTATAAATATTGGCGTGAAACTTCACAGGGAAACACTTTGAGGCTTTCTTAAATGTTATTAGCCATTACTCGAGTCCGAGTATAAAAAAAAATGTTACAGTCGATAGATTGTGTGTAATAAAAAACAAGTAAAAGGTGTAGTCTATTGTAATTCCCATTCATCTACGGTGCACACGACTATGGCTATAGAGGCCAATTCGGGAGAGCACATGTCGACCGCAGTCAGGACAAACATAGACCTGGTTAGGTCTTGGATTCGGTCTTCTTGCAGCAACATTTCCTTGATAGCTGGCCACAACCCCTCGCCATTCGGTTCTGTCCGCTGCAAGTTGCAAGAGTACTTCCACGTTTGATATGTGATGGAACCAACGGATTTTCATCATACTTCTGATGTGTCTTTGCTGAAAACGTTCTAATTCTTTCACATGACGACGGTAAGTGACCCAGCTTTCACATCCATTTAGCAGTATTGGAATGACAACTGCTCTGTAGACAGCCATTTTTGTTGACAAAGCAAGGTCGTGGTTGTCAAATACTCTCTATCTAAGTCCCCAGAGTGCTCTAGATGCAGCGTTAATTCTATTGCGAATCTCGCTGTCTATGTTTGCTTTGTCATTAACAACGTTGCCTAAGTAATTGAACTGATCCACCACTTCAAGAGAATTTCCGTTAAGTGTAATGTCTATTTGGTTCACTTGATGAGGAGTTGACATAATCTTAGTCTTTCCAATGTTGATTTTAAGTCCCAAGGAATCATAGCTCTGGGCATACACATCTAAAAGTTCTTGAAGCTCTTCCGGCGTAGAGGCTAAAAGTGCACAGTCCTCCGCATACTGGAGATCACAAATGAATCGTGTGCGTGTCTTCGTGAAAGCTCTGAAGCGCCCTATGTTAAAGAGACCGCCATCAGAACGGTATCTGAGACCTATTCCTCTGACTGTCAGTTTGTTGTCAACAATAATTGTTAGAGCAGTGGTAAACAAATTAAAAAGTAGGGGTGCCAGGACACATCCCTGCCTAACTCCAGTGAGGGTTTGGAAAGGTTCGGTTGCCTCATTATTATACATAACCTGGGCGTTGTTGTTTGTATGTAGACTGCGACATACTTCCACAAATTTTCTAGGGATACCTAAGCGGAGCATAATTTTCCAGAGCACTTCCCTGTCCACCGAGTCAAACGCCTTGGTTAAATCAATGAAGGCCATGTGAATTTCTCCTTGATGTTCGAGTGTTTTTTCTTGAAGCTGTTTAAGTGTGAAGATTAGATCCGATGTGCTTCGGTTTGGTCTAAAGCCACTCTGTGTTTCAGGAAGTAACTTTTCCATAACAGGTGTTAGCCTATTTGCTATCGCTTTAGTGGGTATCTTCCTTCTAACAGCCAGGAGAGCTATACCCCTGTAATTTCCACAGTCCGCAGCGCTTCCTTTGTTTTTGAAGAGGTTGATTAAAAGTGTATCACGAAACTCCTGCGGAGCTTGACCACTTTCCCACACGACATCAAACAGTTTTTTGAGGTAGGGTATGAGCTCTGACGACACAGCTTTAAAGATCTCAGGTGGGAGTGAATCGGCGCCGGGAGATTTGTTATTTTTTAGCTGCCCAATGGCTTTTAAGATCTCTTCCGTTGTTAGTGGTTTATATAAGTCTTCGAAGGTGTCATATTGAGGGATAAGATTTATAATATCGTGATCGGCTTGACTTTGCTGGTTAAGAATGTTAGAGTAGTGTTCTTTCCATCGGGCTCTTATTTCCTGGTCTTCTTTGAGGAGATTTCCATTTAAATCTTTAATAGGGCACATATTTTTCCGACTGGGGCCGTACACTGCTTTTACTCCTTGAAAGAAATTCCTGTAGTCGTGTGAATCGGCGTACCTTTGAATTTCTCTGGCATTGCTTGCCCACCACTCGTTCTTTATTCTTCTGATTTCGCGTTGCATTTCATACTTAGATTGGGTAAAAGCTTCTGCTTTTGATGAGTCGTTGGGGTGGTTGATAGCGTGGAAGGCAATATGTTTGCGGTCAAGAAGTTCATTTGAATTAGCAAGAGAGAAACTAAATATAGGAATTTCACTTATTTATAGACAATAAAGTCCCTAGTTAATAGTGCCCTTTCAAAACTAATATATAACTTGATTGAACGTTAGAAGATGCAAATATCAGAATGAGCCGTACCATATGTCTGGAAAATCTTATAAAGTTTTGAAAAGTAAACAGAATCGTTGGAAGGATATATAATCTGAAATATAAAAGGAAACACTGTATCTTACTTAACTAACTTTGCAGCGATAAATAAATTACTTTGATTGATTTGCAGTGAAAATATAAACGTTCTGTAACAGATTTTTATGGTCATATGCAAAGCTACTTGATTTTTTCACTTACTTCCCGGATTTGATTGCTGTCTTATAACTAGCTTCTTCCAGTGTACTTATATCACGACATATTTTTATATTTCTTGATATGAAAGACAAGAAAAGGACACAAATCCAATAGCTTCTATCTTTTTTCTCGAATATATGGTACTCTCTCATACATTGATAGTAAGTACACAGCCATAGTCTCCAAATAAACAAACTTGAAATAAAAATAAATTCAACAAAAGTTACCATAACTACATATCTGAACAAATCATTTATGTTTAAACCTCCTTCATTAAATGGTTTATGTTTGCTAGAAGAAAATTTCACTGAGAAAGAATTCAAGATTATTCGTTTGTTTTTTCTGAATGAAATGAAAGATTATCTTGAGTTGCCATCCCACATATTCTCTTCAGCTATTTCTTCGTCAGGAACAGTATCATCTTTTGAAACATTTTCCCTACCTAAGCTTCTGTCTATTTTCATGAAGGACTTCAAACAATCCCTCTGAATTATCAGCCAACCGCGATATCCTTTAAAAAATAAAGAAAGTCTCACGGCAGCCAAAGCTTTTGTGGAAAACTTTATCCTACGGTATGGAATTCCTGAAGAAATTCTTTCAGATGGTGGTAGAGAATTTTTATGTTCTACACTAAATGAAACGTGCAAATTGTTAAAAATTAATAAATTTTACCCGACAGCTTATCTACACAAAACTTTAGGTTCCTTCGAAAATATCCTCCACAAATATTTAAGAGCCTATTTGTGAATTCAATTTGCAAAAAATCCCAATACTTGGACATGTGTTCCATACTGGTGTTTCGCATATAATAACACAGTTTATAGAGAGACAAAGTACACACCTCATGAACTTATTTTTGGTAAACTAGCAAAATTGCTCTCTAGCCTTACTAATAATAAGATTGATCCACTCTACAATTTTGACGAATATCCAAGAGTTAAAATATAGATACAACACGCATGCACCGACGCCTGTAGACGAGCTACCCCCAACCAGGGATTTGTTCTTCCCTTAAGAAGAGTTGGGATCTTTTACTTGCTTAACATTTAACAGACAAATGACCAACGGCTTTAGATCCCCTCCGAAGGATGGTATATCCCCTATACAACCCTCGCGTAAGGTTGTATAGCTTCCGCGCATACACTGATATACAAGCCGCTGGAAGATGTGTGAGACGAGGACGCGGTCAAATCACTACTTCCACATCCAGGTTTTGTATCTAAGTCTTATACACACTAAATCCCAATCTAATATTTTACTCCCTTTAATAACAGGATGGGGTGGCATTGGGGATGCTAGAGGGGGTGGCTTGAATTTTTTTTAGAGGCTCTTGGTTTTCTTATACACACCAAATCCCACTTTATTTTTTTACTCCTATTAAAAATAGGGTGGGGGTGGTAGAGGGGGTCGCTAACGCCGAAAAAAAATTTTTGTGACGTTTTGTTCTTGTATATAATTGATTCATATATTTTTGAGATCAGATATGCTATTGCATCTTTTGTTGATTTTCCTTTAGTAAAGCCAAATTGTCTGTCTGAAAGTATTCCAAATTTCTCGAAAAATTAACTTAGTCTTGCTTTAATTGTCTTTTCTAAAAAGCCTCGCCAAATTAGAAATCAAGGAAATCGGTCTGTAATTTTTTACATCCATTCCAATTCATAAAGGTAACCTTGAAATTCATTTTTGCAGGGAATTAAGGCATCTGCGGTTAACTTTCCATCATCAAAATAAGGTCCAATTATTTTAATCCCTAAAATACCCACCCAAACATTCGTAGAAAATTTTTCACCAATGTGTATTTTCTCGTGTTCACTTGTAATGCACATTTCTATTGAAAAATCCATTATTAGTAAAATTTGACTCGTCCAACCAAAGAATTTTGCTATATATCAGCAGGCCATTCCTTTTTACTTCCACGTCCAGTGGAAGTATAGTAACGCAAAAAAGTAAAAAAAAAGATTTTTGTTGAAATAAGTTTAAAATGTCATGAAACCTGTCTGCCGGTCGGCCTGTCTGTAACTCTTTTTGTGAGCACGTTTACTCTGGAACCGTTTATGATATTGACTTGAAATTTGGTACATTTATATATTATAGCGGGATTTGGAACTAGATTATTATTTTTATCTAATTCCGTTTCAGGGTTGGGGGTAAATGGGATAAATAAATCACTCGATTTTACTCTTTATTCGCTGCAAGAGAGCATACTGTTGGATATACTATATTCACTTTTTCACAAAAATTACAGCCTTATTTAAAGTAAACTCTATTTAGAGAACATCTTATTATAAAGTTTGTAAACACGGGACTTACGTGTCTGCGGCAGACGAGCTGCATAAAATCCATACCTAGTACCTGGAATCATCCTGTATGAACAGTAACTTTTTACATGAACTACAAATAAAATATCCGATGTCTAGTTTAGTCTACATTCTTTTATTACTGTGATCCGCTGTGCAAAGTAGCAGTACAACAGGGAGGTTTGTTTGTTTTTAAATAGCCAGCGGCATAGATTTGCGAAGATTACAAATTTATTTTTATTATTCTGCAAGCTTTTGACTCAACAAAAACAAAACTATTTGCAGATGCCTGAAGCAAGGTCTACATATATTTCAAGCATGAGATAGGATCTACGTTTATAATTTATAGAATATTCAAGCGGATTTGATGTATAATAAACAAATTAAATTAAATAAAATTTCAAAACATATTCTAAAATGTGATATGCTAATATGTGTATCTATCTATATTACAGGTGTTATCAACATTTGTTCGAAGACAGTGGTTGTATAGAGACGCGCTGAAGTGAAAAATATTAAGATCAAACGGTATAGTCAAAATCATCGCTTCTCGGCACTCAAAAATCGCAACAAAAACTTTACGTCCTCATTAAAACACCATTAAACTAGTCGCAAAAGTAATTGCGTCCAGGTAGGCACTTGAAATATTTAGATCAGCAACTCAGTCGTTCAATTTTAACAGCGCGGTATGTGTTTTTGTTTACATTTTATTTGATTTCATTCAGATATATATACAGTACTGTTACAGGTTTGTGAAATTTTACTGTGTTTAAACGTATTTTATACAGCTGTGTTTTTATAAATATTTTGGCGGATAGTGAATATTTGGAGGTTGTTTGTTTACAAGTGGATGTGTTAAATAATAATATTGTGACAATGTTTAGGCCTTGGAAAAATCCACAACCAAACACCAGCAGATAATGTTAGGAAGATGTGGTGAATGGTAATGGTTCACAAATTACGAAGAAATTTTCCGCACAATATTTACACCCTGTCACCAGACTCAAGAAATGGTTTTAAAGGTATATGAAGTGTATGAAAATATAAAAGAAAGTGAAGGAGAAAAAGGAGCCGTGGAGAAAACGGAAAACTTAACAGAAATGCCAGAACGAACTGTTTATAAATTAATTAAGGAATGGGTACAGAAACGAAAGGTTAGATTGGACAAAGGAACATCACAAACATTAGATTCATCTATGGTGAAATTTTTAAGAGATGCAATTTATAGCAAGTATAAAGAAAATGAGATACCAACTGTACAATCAATACATATAATATAATAATAATAATAATCAGTTTATTATTTTCCACATAATTACAAGACGAGTTATGCAAATATACAGAATTTTGTTGAAGATAAAGGGCCATTTCGGCAGCTCACTGATGAGAATCAGATGCTGATAAGGCCATATAAATTTGAATTTAAAATTAAGTAGTGGCAAAAAGTTTAAATAAATACAAATAATTTTATCTCAAGAGAGAAAAAAATATATAAAAAGGAAAGAGAGAGAAGGTATAGAGCGAATAAATAGAAAGAGAGAGCTAGAAGAAAAAGAGAAGGGAGAAACTAGAGAAGAGAATTTAGAGGCAATAACGTACAGTATGACGACACAAGGAAAGGTATATCTACATCAGAGGGGGCACACATGAAAATGAGATCACTGCTGCGCAAGGAGAACTTTCTTTAATTTTTTTTTAAATGAGAGGCAGGAGGGTGAGAAATCGGTAATTTTGAACTTGTTAATGTAAGAAGCTATGTTGTATGAAAAGGAACGTTTAAACATTTCTTTACGATGTACAGGGATAGTTAAAATATGTCTTCTACGTATGTTCAAATTATGAATGTGAGTGCGGTAAATAATTTTATTATGAAGATAAGGAGGGGATTTAAACTTTAAAATTTTATAAAAAACTGAATGGAACTGAAAATAATAGATCTAGTGTCAGTTACTGAAAAAACGCTTAGGCGATGGCCATTGAAGATATGATTTAAGTTCAAAATGATTAATAAAAGAGCAAGTCTTATGGAAAGTAGCAGAATTGTACGGTGGAGTATGGAATACTTGATAGCTATTAAAGAATTTAGAAATGAACAACAACCAATATATTATTTACACGAACCTTGGTATAATACTCATTATACAGTGAGAAAAGGCTGGACACATGGCTCAAAGAAATATAAAGATGATATGCCTGCAAATAAAGGAACTAGATTTATAATTCTATATTGTGGATCAGAAACTGAATGGGTGCATAACGGCCTTAAATTCGTGGAAAAAAACTGAAAAATTCAAACGTTGACTATCATCAAAATATGATTGCGGATATTTTTGATGAATAGCTTCCGACTTCTTCTTCTTCTTGGGCTTATTGTGCACTCCCTGCCCTGATCTACACTGCCCCCTGCGCCAATGATGAAGTAATACAAGTCTGAGAATGGGCGAGTTTTAATGCTCTCCGGGTCTGTTTGGGTTTGCCCGTAAATATCATATCTTCTGAGGGCTAGTGCCTCTCATTTACATGTAATATGATCCACCGCCACTGGTGCCTTACCGCACAATCTGCAGTCAAGGTCACCATTGAACTTATCAATTGTGTGCAGCTGCTTCTTAACAGGAAAATGTCCCATCAAGAGACCTGTTACGAATCTCAGCTGCAACTTTTTGTTCTTTGAGAGCAGTTCTACGGTATGTTTTGAGCATGGTTCGTTGATGAGTGTTTTCCCATGTCGATTTCCTCCAGTAATCACTGTGTTTATTCTTGACCCAGTCTTTAATTACCTCCCTAGCTGAACCTTCGGTAGGCTCTGGGCTGTTGAATGTGTTAGCTGCTCCTTGCCTAGCAAGTTTCATGAAATTGCTTTTCGTTGCCGTCTATTCTGGTGTATCTCGGCATCCAGAGTAGTTTAACTTTGTTCCGCTCGCTCAGAGCTCTTCGTGGCAGTCCGACACCAGTCTGGAGGACACTTTGTTAGAGGCTAATGCATCTAATGCTGCCTGACTGTCCGATGCAATGGAAATATGCTGGTCCACATATTATAGTTCAATATCCCTGATGAATATCGTTTTGCTCTCCGTTTTTTCCTCCACCCTTACCTGTTGTACGTTTTTCCCCATGGCTTCTTTCAAGGCTTTACACTTTTTCTGCATCTCCCTCAACCATAACCAATAGAATCCCTTTTGCTGTTTTACGTTAATCTCCTCAATATTTACGCTCCCTTTAACCTCCTTTACCGGTTCCGCATAGGATTTATTTCCTGCCTTTATAATTGTTCCCGCATTTTCTCCCTTTAATCTCCTTCCTCGGATTTCTTGTCCTACGGTATCTACAGATGACTCCCTCTTATTTTTAGCATTTCTTCCCATAGGGAACATTTTTGTTTCATCGTCCATGTCCGCTGTCTTTGCCGTTTCCTTCGACTCAATTTTTTAGTTCTTTTGATTTTGGATTTCGTTGTTTTTCATCATTTTAAATCCCACGAGCTGGGCCCAAATCTCCGTCACCCTCCTGCAGTGGGTTCATACTGGAAGGAAGACATTAATACTGTGAGATGCGTCCGGTGCCCCACAGGTTTTACGACTTCGCTGTCGGTTCTTTTATAGAGGCTGTCTCCTCGCGGACCGGCCGGTTAAGGCAAGTCCCCCGTTCACAGTGACCACACGACTTTCTCCTTGCGGTGCCGTTTTCTTCATTTCCGCGGAGGTCGTTGAGGTGCGAGTCGTGGTTACGGTGCTAAGCGGATGAGTGGCACAGCTCACTCGCAGAGCGGATTACCCTCGGCTGCGCCTGTTCCAGTAGCCACTCCGTGTCTGGAGTGGATCCTGAGGTTGAGCCGTCCTTAATTTTTTCACCACTCCCCTTTGGCCTTTCCGGCTTGGCGACCCTACCTGGGGTCACTTGCGAGACCCCCGCCGGCATAGTCCAAAAGATCATGGCGATTACTTAAGACTCCCGCCGACATCAAGGTCTCACAACTGCCTGGAGAATCCCGATAAGTCTAAAGAAATAAGCAACAGTGTTTTAGGTTGAAGTGATCATCATGCATTGTTGCGCAAGGGAGATAATAGGACATGTCACTGTTAACCAGTTGATTACCATTTTCTCTGATAGCCAAGAGACAATAAAAGCCATCAGTTCCATGCAAAATAATTCAAGATTGGTGTGGGACTGCTCGATAGCCCTTATAGAGCTGGGAAGTCAGAACAGACAGAGTGATCTTAACATGGGTATCAGGGACACGAGGGGCACAGAGGAAATGAATAGGCTGATAAACTGGCCAAGGAACGCGCGCTCAAAGCCTCATTAGGGCCTGAGCCTTTTTGTGACGTGCAGCCACTAAGGAATCGGTGGAAAATAAATCTTTGGAATGGTGGAGGAACTTGCCAAGACACAGACAGGCCAAATAGTTCATTAAAGATCTACTAAGTCAGAATAGGAAGGCCATCAGAATAATAGTAGGCCTTCTAACTGGATACTGCTGGCTCAATAGACACATAGGTCTAATGGGCCTGGCAGAGGACGCAACATGCAGGTTCTGTCAAGAGGAAGAGGAAACCTCAGTTCACGTATTGTGCCACTGTGAAGGTCTGGCGAGACTGAGATTGCAAGTACTCGGAGAAGAAAAACCAAAGGCGGAGAGCTGTCGAAAGGGCCCTTATCAAAGCTGTGGTGTCTAGTATAATGGAAAAAACTGGATGAGGTACTATAAGGAATGCATTCTAGAAGCACCACAATAGACCTGAAAACCAGCTCTTCTGTTTATCTATCTATCATCTACTTTTAGACTAATACTACTATTTTTATGTGAAATACTTTATGTTATTTTTTTCGAAGTTTCTAATGGACATAAATTCGCAAATAGAACGCAGTATTTTAAAAGCAACTAAATGGAATAAGCAATAAAAAAGTGTTATACCCTGGATAAGAAACAATATGCCACTTAATGCAGTGATATTTTTATATTTCCAAACCTAGAGATTGTTCCGCGGTGCGCATTTTTGTAAACGTTTCAGTGAGTTTCGAAGTGCAGAATATTTTATAATAAGCAAAATGTAAAATAACGACTGGTACATGTGTTGAGTTTATGTTTTCAGAAATTCGAATTGCATCCGCTGCGGTTATAAAATACAACTTTAATACCATTGCGGTATATTTCGTCATAAATATAGTTAAAGAAATATAAAAATAATTTCATGTCTTGTGGAACATTTTCTTTACTAGGAAACAGGTATGGTATTACAATTTTATCGCTCTAATAATACATAATTTCTGTTTGTGAAATGAAATAATTACTTCAAGTTTATACATAGGAATGTAAATTTAATCCTATTATTTTGTACGTATGTGTAAATGTTGGATTACTTATTAATATGTTTATGAATGTATTTATGCATTTCAATACAACCACAATAATTACTTTTTCTTCATAAATATAAAGAAAGGTAACTATTTTAATTTGACTTCATTTTATTTTAGTAATACACCATGCAACAAGTTTAGAGAGCGGGAAACAACGGAACTAATGTACTGCAAATAGATGAATAAATATAACATTAATGTAAAGAATTAAGACTAAAAGAAAAATGGAGAAGGAAAATGGAAAAGGGGAAAAGGAAAAGAGGAAAGGAAAAGGCAAAAGGAAAAAGGAAAAGAAAAAGGAAAAGGGGGAAAAGAGAAAACGGAAAAAGGAAAAAAGGAAAAGGGGGAAGGAAAAAGGAAAAAAGGGGGAAAGGAAAATAAAAAGGGGAAATGAAAACGGAAAAAAGAAAAAAGAGGGAACAGGTGGGAGGAAGTTTATAATGTTAATGATATTATAAACTTATACGTTATTTTTTGGTATTCTAATAAGATTAGATCTTATTTTAGACAATCTTTTGATTTATGTATTTATCTCAATTCTATGAAAATAATCCATTAGTTCATAGGAAAGTGAGAAAGAGTTTGTTATTACGATTTGGTTTTCCCTTACGTTTTGTACTTATTTCAATAAATGCACTTTGTTTCATTAAATTTGAATTTATCTTTCAAAAAATTACTGAAATGTTTAACGGCACTTTCCTCCAAAAACTCAGATTATTGTCACAGTACGTGAAGTGACAAATATGCAACAAACATATACTTAGATGAATGCTTAAATTGGAAGAATCATTATGAGGAGACTTTGAGATTAAAAATTCCATCCATAACATATTTATCTAGAGATACTTGAGGGTTTTATTGAGAAACTAACTTATTAATTTATTCTATGCTCAAGCTGGTTCACGTTGAAGGTATGGTATCTATTTCTGAAGAAATTGGAAGACATTGTGCCTTCCAGCGTTTTTATTGTACAAAAATGTGTTTTGCGCTATATTTCTGGTATATCAAATGCTCACACTTATAAGATCAGCCAAGGAATACAAGATTCTTGCTTAACTAAGTATTTTCATAATTTAGGTTTGTTAAGTTTATGCATAATGTCTTTAGAAATCGAAAGCCTCATTTTAAATATTGACTATCATAATGCAAGGCAACAAAATTAAATTCATGAACCTTGCATCAGATTAAATATGACGAGTGGATCGCCAAGATTTATATGGCAAAAATTATTAAACCCTTTGCAGGATAACATAAAATATCTCAAAAGTACATCTCAAACATGTAACATTTTGTAATATCTGGATCAATAACCATCTGCTAAGCCCTTAACAGAAATCAAATTACCAGCATTAAATAATATGCTATGCGTATGACGTGCCATGCGGTAAGAGGATTTAACCTTCTTTTAAGTCATTATGAAAATAGAGTTTTAAAATTGCAAACATTGCAATCTACAAAGGATCTAATAATAGAAAGATTGTAATTTGGTTAAGATACATATTTGTTTAACATTCAGTATGCAGATTTGTCGTGTTAACTGTGTATTTTCTGTGGCGTTGGCAAGAAAGTATAAATGCGGTAGATCCTCATAATGGTCTGATACGTTTTGAGGCGTAAGTATTTTGATAAAATACCATAGATCTTTTCTCAACTTTATTTGAGCTTCATCCAGTACTTTATTTTTCAAATTCATTGAAAAATATACTTCTTACAAAAGTTACATAAATAAATAATGAATTTATTTCCAACCAGGTAGATACCTAATTACAGGAAACATAGAAATTGTTAAAGAGAACATGAGATATGAGTTACAAAAATATGAGAAAATGTTCAAATACAAAAGTAAGTCTAAACTTATGAAATAGAATATAATTACAAAAAAGATATGAGAAAAATATTAAAATACAGAAGTGAGCATAACATGAAATAAAAATAGAATTTCAAATAAAATGAACTAGGCATTGGAACATTGTACACACTATGTATTGGAGATAATAAGAACTAAATAAATGGTTTTTAAAATGCAGTAAGCCGTGCATGAAGCAGTAAAGGTATAAATATATAAAAATAAAAATATTGCAAAAAAAAACATGGTATCAAAACGCACACAATAGGTGTATATACCGGGCGTAACAGGATCATGATATACCCCTCTTTTCTCCTTTAGTTTTGAAGATGATTAATTGAAATTTAAGACATACTACATACGTAATATGCGGCACTTTTTGACATACAATTGATTTTTTTTCGCCTCCGGTTTCGCCGAAAGTGACACTAGCTTTCAGTTTTTAAATGGATAATATATAAAATAATTTTTAGTTTTCCATTTAAGTGTGCCATGACGGTTCTGATATATTCTAAATGACCTGTGTAATGCTACAAAAATCGAAGTTCCGTTAAAAACACTAAATTACGTGATTTATGAGCAAATAAAATTCACCAAAAGTGCTTTTGGGGCAAAACTATTTTTTTTCAAATGGAACCGTATCGGTACCGTGGTACTATTTATTAGTACTATTAATAAGGACTTTATTCATATGTCGTATTAAAATACAATTTTATCCTAATTAAATGTTAAGAAGTAACTAAGGTGGCTTTGAAAACAATGAAATATTTAGCGCTTGTCAAACATTTCTTGGTTTAACGATTTTTTATTGGGTCTTAAAATTTTTTAAAAAATTCTTGTTAATTGTGATCACAATGCCGCTAATTTATACAAGAGATGGAAAAGTGGACATGTTAATTATTTATGGGAATGTAAAAGAAATGCAGTTACCGGACTGCCGACCTTTATGCCCAACGATATCCTGATAGACAATGTCCAGCGAAAAATTATTTTAGACGTGTTGAAAACCAATTCCAAAGAGAGCCCAACAATGATCCCTGTTGTCGAGGCCAAAAAAGGCCTTTTAAAACAGTTAAATTCAATCAAAAAGTCACAATTTGTAGCTTAGCATCATTATCCATTCATATCTCAGCTCTAATTAAATACAACGCAATAAACGTGCTTAGGGTATATCGACGTTTAGATTCCCGTCCGCCTCGGCGTGACTGGGCGGGTCCGACACGACGCAGCAGGCGGCCCCAGCCGCTCATCCGGCACACAGCGTTCCAAACGCCAGCCGACCTAACGCTCAGAGCTCCGTCCGTCCCGAAAGTTACAGTATCGCGGCGTGTCCACAAGCTGTGGCTCTGGATAAAAAAATATTAGAGCCGCCGTGATGCGGCGACTCTAAGCTGTGGCCGGGTGGCCGTAAAATGAAATCCAGCTCGGCGCTGGGTTGGTTGAATCGATCCATTTTGTTTGGGTACCTACTCGAAGATAAAAACCGCGCTCTTGAAATGGGGTCAGAGAGACCCGGCGTGCTTCCCTGCGAAGGACTCGCCGCAGGTGGCAGCCGTGAAGTTAAAATTGGTTTAGGACAGACCCGAGCCAAAAGGGTCTGCCTAATAAAGAAAGACTAAGTCCGTGAACCGGGGAGCTGGGCGTCGAGCGCCCGCGTGCTGTCTCCCCTAAGTCCTGTCGTCCCTATCTGAAAATTTCGAATCTCCCGAATGTCTGAATTTACAATCGTCTAGTCACTGATGCCCGGATACTGCGTTAACTACGGAGAGCACCCCCTGTACTGGTTGTCGCACAAGAGGTGGGGTCGCCGCGGTTAACGATATTTAGCCCGACGTGGCAAGTGTACAGCACAGTCGGCTGACAACGAGGACGTCGTTGTCGGCGACGACGATGTGTTCGGCCAGCACGTTCAACGAGGCCACAAGGGTCCTCTAGGATGATGGAATGGAGCAGTAATTGGAATCCGGATGTTGGTTTCTGTCTGTCACCAGACAGGCATCAATTTGGAATTAGGAAGTCGGGCTCTACTTGTTTCTCAAGCAGACATCAATTTGGAATTAGGAAGCAGGCTTCTAACTCGTTTGCCGAGTAGACATCATAACAGGCGTCGGAATTGGAGTCGGAACGTTGGTGAGGTTTTCGTGGATTGGATTGGTATAAAAGGAATCAGGTTTGAGTCGAAGTTTGTGCTTAACGAATTTCCTTTTGTGATTCCTTTATGAAATATCGAAGTTAAAACGTAGCGTCGTCTTCTCCTCACATCCAAAGCGTCGTCGTCGTCATCAATCAGCACTGCAGAAATGGCACTGCGTATGTCGGTAGGGAGGGCTCTGAAAAGAGCTCCCGACTCATCTAATAAGGTTTGTAAGTGGTACCAACGATTTCTTTTAAAAAGCTTTTTGGTGTGTAGGTTTGTACACCACCAAAATGCGAGCGGCGTGGCCAAATAAAATAAGTAAAATTATGCAAAGGTTAAAACCGTGAAGCGGGCGATGCGTGAATTAAATAATTATGGTGTATGACTACTTAGCCATGAGAACAAACTATGCAGAAACGCGAGGTACTTGAGCCGTGAAGTTACCTCGATGAAGGCCCTGGATCGACTGGCGAGCTCTCAAATTTGCGTTTTATTTATATGATTTACGGGGAGCGAGCTGGCTCCTGATTGGCCCGGCGTCCGAGAAGAAGGCGGGGCTTCGCCAACCTTTATATACTGAACACGGCGTCTGCCGGTGACTCATTCCCGCCAAAAGTGTTGTTGCAATAACATCGTGAGTCATGCAAAGTCTGAGTCATGCAATATGCAAATTAGTTTAAGATGACTTGAGATGAATGTGATTGATTTTACTGAAATAGAAAGGCTTGGTTTTCATGTCCTGTTTAGCGGTTCTGCATATTTGTATTCTCATGTGAAATTTTGTCCTCTCATGTATGAGGTGATGGTCGCGTGTTGAAGATTTTTAAGTTTGAATTAAATTGATTGTTTAAATTAATTTGGGCCTGATGGGCCCGAAATCACGCCCCTCTCGAAGTTCGGTGGTGGTGATAAGTGTCTAATGTTATTCTGTTGTGTTCTCTTTATTATTTTTTCTCAAAACAAATACAATGGGTTTTGTGGTTGAAAACAACCTTACAATTAGGCCTTAAAACTAACAACGAACGAAATGTGAACAATGGGTTTGAAAAAAAAACTTAAAACTAATCTTGGGGCTCTTCGGCGGCGTCTTCTTCATCACTTGACGTGTCTATGAACGCGTCGCGCTGCGGTCGAACCGGAGGTAGAGGCCGAATGTCGTCGATGTGTATCAACGGTCGACTCCCGTTCTTCTCCACTTCGTACACGCCGTCCCCTTTTATGCCTACGATTACGTGTGGCCCGGACCACGTTTTCCCAAAGCCGCGTCGCTCTACCTCATGCGTCCGCACAAGCACTCGGTCGCCAATGTTCAAGTGGACCGTCGCGGTCCTGGGTTCCGGGAACAATTGTCTTTGAATCACTACTTGTCTGGCATGCGCCTTACGGACGCGCTCGTCGCGCTCTGGCGCCGTGTTTGGGGCTGGTTCCCTTTCTGTGGGGTGTTGCCAGGACCCCGGCATGGATAGGTCTTTTCCGAGAAGCGCCTCGCTAGGCGACATCCCCGTCATTTGATTTCTGCGTCGTCGTAGGGCAAATAATATCTCGCCGAGGCGTTCGTCCCACGCGCTGTGTGGCGCCCGAGCGAGTTGGGCTCGAAGAGCCTTCTTGAGTTCCTGGTTACGTCTTTCGACGGGATTTGCCCGTTGGTGGTATATTGGGCTCGTGAAATGACTGATATGGTATTTGTCTAGAAAACGTTGCCACGCCGCGCTTTGGAACTGCGAAACCCCGTCAGTTATTAAACTCTCGGGATATCCCCAACGGACGAACACGCTTTCCAGGGCTTTGGTCATGTCTTTGGTGGTGGCTGATGGCGTCGCGACGGCTTCCACCCACTTACTAAAGGTGTCGGTGATGACGATTATAAAACGATTTTTATTCGGTGTGATGGGATATGGCCCCATCTGATCGATGCTGAGGCATTGCCACGGCCTCGTCGGGGCTCGCGGTCTCAGAGGGGCTGCCGTTTGTCGCGCGCTGGCTTTCGTGGACGCGCAGATCAGGCACGCTCGGACGTGGTCCTTAACCTGGCGCCACTTTCGCGGCCTGTAATACCGTTGTATGATTTGTCTATATGTTTCATCACGCCCGGGATGCTCGGCGAGGACCGAGTCGTGATACGCCGCTATCACTCGCGGCTGCAGTGCCTCTGGCACTAGTAATAGTTTAGCGTCTGTCTCAATGTTATACAGTAGACCGTCGTCTACGGCGAATTTATTTACGTGGGACCAGTCGCCACGCTCTCCCGTCACATAGCGGTGCCAGTCCACGAACAGTTCTTGGCATTTTACATCAGTGCGCTGGGCGGTCTTAATGGCGTCGAACAGGGTATCCGCGGCGTCAATCAACCCGAGCTGTACCTCGTCGCCCCTCTCTGAGGGAGGTAGCAACCTCTCTTCATCGACCACGTCCGTGATCGGAGTTTCAACCTCTAGGGGATGACGGGACAGCAGGTCGGGCAACTGGTTGTCGCGGCCTGGACAGTGCACCACGTCGAACGTGAATTCTTGCAATAAGAGAGCCCAACGCGTCAGCTTCGCCCTCTCGTCTTTATACTTGTTGAGCCAGGTCAGAGCCTTGCTATCTGTGATAAGAGTAAACCGATGGTCTTCTAGGTACTGACGGTACCGCTTACAGGCGTAAATGACGGCCAATACTTCTTGCTCGTTAATGTGGTATTTGCGCTCTGTTGCGTTAAACTTGGCGCTGGCGCACGAAACGATTTTTCTGTTGCCGCTCTCGTCGAGCTGGAACAGCACGCATCCCATACCTAGGGAGCTGGCGTCCGTCTGCAAGTAGAATTTCTCACCGACTGTCGGCCGATGTAATTTCAAAGGTCGGGATAGTGCCTCTTTGAGCGCTTGAAACGCGGCGTCTGCTTCAGGCGTCCATGCGAACCGCTTCTTTCCTGTGAGGTCGGTGAGCGGTGCAGCAAGGATAGCGAACTCTCTTACATATTCCCGCAACCAACCGGCAGTGCCGAGGAAGCTGCGAAGCTCCTTCATGGTGCGCGGTGTCGGGAATTGTTGCGTCTGCACTACGTGATGTTCTGTAGGCTCGTTGTGGCGCGCCGTGATGCGATGCCCTAGGTAATCTAGGGCGGCGGCCCCGAAGACGCATTTGTCGAGTGCTACCCGTAACTCGAACACCCGTAACCTCTCCAAAACCATCTGGAGGTGCACCAGATGTTCCTCGTGACTATCGGAGAATATGATGATATCGTCGAGATATACCTTAACGAAGTTGTCGATCATGCCGGACATGGCTTCGGCCATCATTTTGGTAAATGTGCCTGGCGCGCCTTGCAGGCCGAACGGCATAACCGTAAATTCGTACGTAGCACCCTCCGGGGTACTAAACGCCGTCAGCGGCACACTCTCCTCCGCCATCGGGATTTGCCAGTACCCGCTCTTCAGATCAAGACTGCTGAATACCGTGGCATTCCCCAGTTCCTTGAAGGTATAAATATATAAAAATAAAAATATTGCAAAAAAAAACATGGTATCAAAACGCACACAATAGGTGTATATACCGGGCGTAACAGGATCATGATATACCCCTCTTTTCTCCTTTAGTTTTGAAGATGATTAATTGAAATTTAAGACATACTACATACGTAATATGCGGCACTTTTTGACATACAATTGATTTTTTTTCGCCTCCGGTTTCGCCGAAAGTGACACTAGCTTTCAGTTTTTAAATGGATAATATATAAAATAATTTTTAGTTTTCCATTTAAGTGTGCCATGACGGTTCTGATATATTCTAAATGACCTGTGTAATGCTACAAAAACCCGAGCCAAAAGGGTCTGCCTAATAAAGAAAGACTAAGTCCGTGAACCGGGGAGCTGGGCGTCGAGCGCCCGCGTGCTGTCTCCCCTAAGTCCTGTCGTCCCTATCTGAAAATTTCGAATCTCCCGAATGTCTGAATTTACAATCGTCTAGTCACTGATGCCCGGATACTGCGTTAACTACGGAGAGCACCCCCTGTACTGGTTGTCGCACAAGAGGTGGGGTCGCCGCGGTTAACGATATTTAGCCCGACGTGGCAAGTGTACAGCACAGTCGGCTGACAACGAGGACGTCGTTGTCGGCGACGACGATGTGTTCGGCCAGCACGTTCAACGAGGCCACAAGGGTCCTCTAGGATGATGGAATGGAGCAGTAATTGGAATCCGGATGTTGGTTTCTGTCTGTCACCAGACAGGCATCAATTTGGAATTAGGAAGTCGGGCTCTACTTGTTTCTCAAGCAGACATCAATTTGGAATTAGGAAGCAGGCTTCTAACTCGTTTGCCGAGTAGACATCATAACAGGCGTCGGAATTGGAGTCGGAACGTTGGTGAGGTTTTCGTGGATTGGATTGGTATAAAAGGAATCAGGTTTGAGTCGAAGTTTGTGCTTAACGAATTTCCTTTTGTGATTCCTTTATGAAATATCGAAGTTAAAACGTAGCGTCGTCTTCTCCTCACATCCAAAGCGTCGTCGTCGTCATCAATCAGCACTGCAGAAATGGCACTGCGTATGTCGGTAGGGAGGGCTCTGAAAAGAGCTCCCGACTCATCTAATAAGGTTTGTAAGTGGTACCAACGATTTCTTTTAAAAAGCTTTTTGGTGTGTAGGTTTGTACACCACCAAAATGCGAGCGGCGTGGCCAAATAAAATAAGTAAAATTATGCAAAGGTTAAAACCGTGAAGCGGGCGATGCGTGAATTAAATAATTATGGTGTATGACTACTTAGCCATGAGAACAAACTATGCAGAAACGCGAGGTACTTGAGCCGTGAAGTTACCTCGATGAAGGCCCTGGATCGACTGGCGAGCTCTCAAATTTGCGTTTTATTTATATGATTTACGGGGAGCGAGCTGGCTCCTGATTGGCCCGGCGTCCGAGAAGAAGGCGGGGCTTCGCCAACCTTTATATACTGAACACGGCGTCTGCCGGTGACTCATTCCCGCCAAAAGTGTTGTTGCAATAACATCGTGAGTCATGCAAAGTCTGAGTCATGCAATATGCAAATTAGTTTAAGATGACTTGAGATGAATGTGATTGATTTTACTGAAATAGAAAGGCTTGGTTTTCATGTCCTGTTTAGCGGTTCTGCATATTTGTATTCTCATGTGAAATTTTGTCCTCTCATGTATGAGGTGATGGTCGCGTGTTGAAGATTTTTAAGTTTGAATTAAATTGATTGTTTAAATTAATTTGGGCCTGATGGGCCCGAAATCACGCCCCTCTCGAAGTTCGGTGGTGGTGATAAGTGTCTAATGTTATTCTGTTGTGTTCTCTTTATTATTTTTTCTCAAAACAAATACAATGGGTTTTGTGGTTGAAAACAACCTTACAATTAGGCCTTAAAACTAACAACGAACGAAATGTGAACAATGGGTTTGAAAAAAAAACTTAAAACTAATCTTGGGGCTCTTCGGCGGCGTCTTCTTCATCACTTGACGTGTCTATGAACGCGTCGCGCTGCGGTCGAACCGGAGGTAGAGGCCGAATGTCGTCGATGTGTATCAACGGTCGACTCCCGTTCTTCTCCACTTCGTACACGCCGTCCCCTTTTATGCCTACGATTACGTGTGGCCCGGACCACGTTTTCCCAAAGCCGCGTCGCTCTACCTCATGCGTCCGCACAAGCACTCGGTCGCCAATGTTCAAGTGGACCGTCGCGGTCCTGGGTTCCGGGAACAATTGTCTTTGAATCACTACTTGTCTGGCATGCGCCTTACGGACGCGCTCGTCGCGCTCTGGCGCCGTGTTTGGGGCTGGTTCCCTTTCTGTGGGGTGTTGCCAGGACCCCGGCATGGATAGGTCTTTTCCGAGAAGCGCCTCGCTAGGCGACATCCCCGTCATTTGATTTCTGCGTCGTCGTAGGGCAAATAATATCTCGCCGAGGCGTTCGTCCCACGCGCTGTGTGGCGCCCGAGCGAGTTGGGCTCGAAGAGCCTTCTTGAGTTCCTGGTTACGTCTTTCGACGGGATTTGCCCGTTGGTGGTATATTGGGCTCGTGAAATGACTGATATGGTATTTGTCTAGAAAACGTTGCCACGCCGCGCTTTGGAACTGCGAAACCCCGTCAGTTATTAAACTCTCGGGATATCCCCAACGGACGAACACGCTTTCCAGGGCTTTGGTCATGTCTTTGGTGGTGGCTGATGGCGTCGCGACGGCTTCCACCCACTTACTAAAGGTGTCGGTGATGACGATTATAAAACGATTTTTATTCGGTGTGATGGGATATGGCCCCATCTGATCGATGCTGAGGCATTGCCACGGCCTCGTCGGGGCTCGCGGTCTCAGAGGGGCTGCCGTTTGTCGCGCGCTGGCTTTCGTGGACGCGCAGATCAGGCACGCTCGGACGTGGTCCTTAACCTGGCGCCACTTTCGCGGCCTGTAATACCGTTGTATGATTTGTCTATATGTTTCATCACGCCCGGGATGCTCGGCGAGGACCGAGTCGTGATACGCCGCTATCACTCGCGGCTGCAGTGCCTCTGGCACTAGTAATAGTTTAGCGTCTGTCTCAATGTTATACAGTAGACCGTCGTCTACGGCGAATTTATTTACGTGGGACCAGTCGCCACGCTCTCCCGTCACATAGCGGTGCCAGTCCACGAACAGTTCTTGGCATTTTACATCAGTGCGCTGGGCGGTCTTAATGGCGTCGAACAGGGTATCCGCGGCGTCAATCAACCCGAGCTGTACCTCGTCGCCCCTCTCTGAGGGAGGTAGCAACCTCTCTTCATCGACCACGTCCGTGATCGGAGTTTCAACCTCTAGGGGATGACGGGACAGCAGGTCGGGCAACTGGTTGTCGCGGCCTGGACAGTGCACCACGTCGAACGTGAATTCTTGCAATAAGAGAGCCCAACGCGTCAGCTTCGCCCTCTCGTCTTTATACTTGTTGAGCCAGGTCAGAGCCTTGCTATCTGTGATAAGAGTAAACCGATGGTCTTCTAGGTACTGACGGTACCGCTTACAGGCGTAAATGACGGCCAATACTTCTTGCTCGTTAATGTGGTATTTGCGCTCTGTTGCGTTAAACTTGGCGCTGGCGCACGAAACGATTTTTCTGTTGCCGCTCTCGTCGAGCTGGAACAGCACGCATCCCATACCTAGGGAGCTGGCGTCCGTCTGCAAGTAGAATTTCTCACCGACTGTCGGCCGATGTAATTTCAAAGGTCGGGATAGTGCCTCTTTGAGCGCTTGAAACGCGGCGTCTGCTTCAGGCGTCCATGCGAACCGCTTCTTTCCTGTGAGGTCGGTGAGCGGTGCAGCAAGGATAGCGAACTCTCTTACATATTCCCGCAACCAACCGGCAGTGCCGAGGAAGCTGCGAAGCTCCTTCATGGTGCGCGGTGTCGGGAATTGTTGCGTCTGCACTACGTGATGTTCTGTAGGCTCGTTGTGGCGCGCCGTGATGCGATGCCCTAGGTAATCTAGGGCGGCGGCCCCGAAGACGCATTTGTCGAGTGCTACCCGTAACTCGAACACCCGTAACCTCTCCAAAACCATCTGGAGGTGCACCAGATGTTCCTCGTGACTATCGGAGAATATGATGATATCGTCGAGATATACCTTAACGAAGTTGTCGATCATGCCGGACATGGCTTCGGCCATCATTTTGGTAAATGTGCCTGGCGCGCCTTGCAGGCCGAACGGCATAACCGTAAATTCGTACGTAGCACCCTCCGGGGTACTAAACGCCGTCAGCGGCACACTCTCCTCCGCCATCGGGATTTGCCAGTACCCGCTCTTCAGATCAAGACTGCTGAATACCGTGGCATTCCCCAGTTCCTTGATCGTCTCGCGGATCGGTGGCAGTTGGGCGACCTCGTCCTCCGTGATGGAGTTGAGCTGTCGGTAATCGACGCAGAAACGAGGTTTGCCGCTCTTCTTTTTAACGATAACGATCGGAGAGCTGTACTGTGAATGGCTCCGTCTAATTACCCCGGCGGCTAACATCTTCGTCACCTCGTCGCTGATTATCTGCCTCTTCGTCTGCGAGAACTGCGTTCTGCGGATCTTGAAGGGCCTGTCGTGTTTAAGTTTAATTCGGTGTGTACACGTCCGTGTAGTGGGCTGTCGTAACCCTTCTGCAAACACGTCCGCGAATCGGTTGATGGCGTGTGTATATCTCTCTTTGTCCTCGGCCGGGACCTGGTGTTCCGTCAACGCCACTGGTGCGTACTTCGCACGTCCCAACTGGCTCTGGTTACTCCAGAAGGCGCTCTGCCTAGCGGCCCGTCCGAAGTACACACATTTGTTCGGGAAATCAATGACCGCGTCCTCGCGAACCATCCAATCCCGGCCTAGAACAATATCCTCCGATAGCTCTTCTAGGACTTGAAAGTGAAGGGGCATCACTGTGCTCCCGATAGTAATGAAATCGCGGTATCCACCAAGCGATTTGATGAGGTTACGAGGGTCCGCCTGTTGCACCGTTACACCGGCCTCGTCGAAGGGCCCGTTCCCCGCTATGGCCGCGGCAATGAACGAGTTGCTCGCTCCGGTGTCCAGCAGGGCATGCACGCGCCTGTTGCCGATCGTCACGATCACCCGGGGCTTGCTATCCCTTGCGCCGAGAGGGCAGATGCTGCTTATCTCGTAATGTCCGCATGTCGCGGTGGCGTCTTCCGCGTGTGCGGAAGAGCGTGGTGTATGATGATGGGGCGAGAGCTGAGGGCTGACTCGCCCCTCTCTTAGTTTTCCGGCTGCGTCGGTTGTACCTCGGCGGCCTGAATGGCCGGGCGCTGGCTGCGTGTGATGTTGCCTCGGTTTGGGCATTCATTATTAAAGTGGCTAGGGTCGCCACAATGCCGACACGGCGATGGTGGTAAGCGCCGATTAGGTGGTCGTGCCTCGATCTGAGGTGTCGCGGTACGTGGTGTATTGTTCTCTGGGCGCGGTCGCGGCTGTTGAAGTGGCCTCTGACGATGGGCCTCGTCCAAGTCCTCCTCGGTGCCTGACGCAGCTTGAATGAAGGAGTCGATACTAGAGAAGTTCCCCCGGCGTAGGAAAGGTCGCAATTCCGGCGAGAGCAGCTCTGTAATTTGTCGGATTTCTGTTATTTCGTCCACCTGGACCCGCAGTCTCCTATACATCATATGCTTCAGCATAATGAATGCTGCCGCGCGCAGTGTTGGTTTCTGCTTTTCCCCGAAAAGGTTCGCCATCATGTTGCTCAGGAGAGCCGGGTCGTTAAACCGTACAAGCAGCCGTTCTGCAAAGATGTCGAACGTCGGGCGTTCGCAACGATAGATAGAATGCCATTGTTTGGCCTTTCCGTTTAGGCAGTTTGCCGCGAGTCGAGCCTGGTCCGCAGGCGGTGTCCGTTGTCGAGCGAAAATGACTCTCAAGTCTTCGATAAATAGTTGGGGATCTTCCCAGTTGTCCCCCCGCGAAAGACGGCCACTGTACCGTTGTGTGTGCGGCGTCTATCCTGCCTATTAAATCCGTCATTGCGCCGATTAATTCCGTAGTTATCGTCGGCGTTGGTGTTGCCTCCACCGTGGCTGGCGTGTTTGTCCGTTTCCTGGGTATTGGTATTGGGGTTTGTCCTACGCGGCCTTCGAACTCCGCCGGCGACGCGACCGGGAGCAGTGTTCGCGGAGTGACGTTTACCTCCTGGTGCTTCCTAAAGTCGACCTGCTCAGCCACGCCTGCCCGTCGGTGCCCGAACACCTCGCAGTGGCTTCCCGCGCAAATGGGGCTACAGTCCGTAGCTGGAGTCGGTGCTCCGCAGTTTCTCGACGCGACGTGTGTCGTTTCCGTCTCTGAAGGAGAATGGTCAGTCGGGCGCCACAGAGTTTGTGGTGAACTCAGAACCGTTGTAGAATTTGCCGGCTGGGCGTGTGTGAATTCGTGAAAATCTTCAAAATTTTCTGGCCCCACGCCTTGGGCGCCATGTCCACAAGCTGTGGCTCTGGATAAAAAAATATTAGAGCCGCCGTGATGCGGCGACTCTAAGCTGTGGCCGGGTGGCCGTAAAATGAAATCCAGCTCGGCGCTGGGTTGGTTGAATCGATCCATTTTGTTTGGGTACCTACTCGAAGATAAAAACCGCGCTCTTGAAATGGGGTCAGAGAGACCCGGCGTGCTTCCCTGCGAAGGACTCGCCGCAGGTGGCAGCCGTGAAGTTAAAATTGGTTTAGGACAGACCCGAGCCAAAAGGGTCTGCCTAATAAAGAAAGACTAAGTCCGTGAACCGGGGAGCTGGGCGTCGAGCGCCCGCGTGCTATCTCCCCTAAGTCCTGTCGTCCCTATCTGAAAATTTCGAATCTTCCGAATGTCTGAATTTACAATCGTCTAGTCACTGATGCCCGGATACTGCGTTAACTACGGAGAGCACTCCCTGTACTGGTTGTCGCACAAGAGGTGGGGTCGCCGCGGTTAACGATATTTAGCCCGACGTGGCAAGTATACAGCACAGTCGGCTGACAACGAGGACGTCGTTGTCGGCGACGACGATGTGTTCGGCCAGCACGTTCAACGAGGCCACAAGGGTCCTCTAGGATGATGGAATGGAGCAGTAATTGGAATCCGGATGTTGGTTTCTGTCTGTCACCAGACAGGCATCAATTTGGAATTAGGAAGTCGGGCTCTACTTGTTTCCCAAGCAGACATCAATTTGGAATTAGGAAGCAGGCTTCTAACTCGTTTGCCGAGTAGACATCATAACAGGCGTCGGAATTGGAGTCGGAACGTTGGTGAGGTTTTCGTGGATTGGATTGGTATAAAAGGAATCAGGTTTGAGTCGAAGTTTGTGCTTAACGAATTTCCTTTTGTGATTCCTTTATGAAATATCGAAGTTAAAACGTAGCGTCGTCTTCTCCTCACATCCAAAGCGTCGTCGTCGTCATCAATCAGCACTGCAGAAATGGCACTGCGTATGTCGGTAGGGAGGGCTCTGAAAAGAGCTCCCGACTCATCTAATAAGGTTTGTAAGTGGTACCAACGATTTCTTTTAAAAAGCTTTTTGGTGTGTAGGTTTGTACACCACCAAAATGCGAGCGGCGTGGCCAAATAAAATAAGTAAAATTATGCAAAGGTTAAAACCGTGAAGCGGGCGATGCGTGAATTAAATAATTATGGTGTATGACTACTTAGCCATGAGAACAAACTATGCAGAAACGCGAGGTTCGGTGCGTTTTATTTATATGATTTACGGGGAGCGAGCTGGCTCCTGATTGGCCCGGCGTCCGAGAAGAAGGCGGGGCTTCGCCAACCTTTATATACTGAACACGGCGTCTGCCGGTGACTCATCCCCGCCAAAAGTGTTGTTGCAATAACATCGTGAGTCATGCAAAGTCTGAGTCATGCAATATGCAAATTAGTTTAAGATGACTTGAGATGAATGTGATTGATTTTACTGAAATAGAAAGGCTTGGTTTTCATGTCCTGTTTAGCGGTTCTGCATATTTGTATTCTCATGTGAAATTTTGTCCTCTCATGTATGAGGTGATGGTCGCGTGTTGAAGATTTTTAAGTTTGAATTAAATTGATTGTTTAAATTAATTCGGGCCTGATGGGCCCGAAATCAGGCGGGGTTTCGACAGCGGCAGTTCACTCCGAGCCTTAGCACGCGCTACAACTACCAGTTCACTCCGAGCAGCCAACGAGTCAACATCAGTAAGCAGTCCAGTCCACAAGCTTCCAGAACTTCAGCATACCTGACGAACCGAAACCAGTACGGCGTCGTAGTTGCCAGTGCATCTACACCCTACAGCGTGGAGGAGAAAGGCCAGCCTACAACAACAGCAACCTACAATCGTGCCGCGACTTTTAACCCGTTTCGAGATAACCAGTATTAGCTCAGTATTGTTAGGGATTAAATTCATAAAACAAATTGTGCATCGACCAGCGCAAGAGTTCTGCTTAGAGTTACATATTTTGGTATCTCTGACTTTTATTTCTCATCAACGACTCTTACCAGGCAACAGCGCCTGTCTACATACTCAAAAGTTGGGGTACCTGGCACCAAAAGCGGTGCTTGCGTATGTCAGCCGGCGAGACAGTAAAGGGGGTAGTAGGTGTACCCACCGATACTTTAAAAAATCGTTAACCAGTCTACAAATTCCAAAAATCGGCCCTGAGAGCTCGTTCAACCACCAGAGCTACGAGAACACCACCATCGAGGCTGCTGGCGCCCATCAACAAAAATTTGCAGTCTCCGAATGAAAACATTTTTATTTTTCACAAACTCACCCCATGTTTTCGTAGACATCCCGAAGAAAACTTCATTATTGACGAAGGAACGGAAATTAATGTTTTGGCTAGAATAGAAGTTCATAAGACTGTTTCTTTAAAGCAAGTTGGGTTTGAATTGGACATCAGTCACCAAACAGTAAGCGGAATTTTGCACAAACACCACTATAAATCTTTTAAATACCAATTGCACCAGCATTTACGATTACAAACGTGGGATGGAATATTGTAAATTGGAATTTGTATAATAACGTGCAGCCAAACAATGATTTTTGGGACTGATTTTATTTTCGGACGAGTCTAGGTTTACAAATTTGGGATTATTTAACCGACAAAATACAAAATATTGGTCACAAGATAATCAAAATTTATTACAGGAGGGTAATTTTCAAGTGCGGTTCGGTTTCAATGTTTGGTTTGGAATAATCGGTAGTAGAATCATTGGTCCAATAATATTTGAAGGACCACTGACTAGCGCCAGATACTTGAGATTCCTGGAAAATGAGATTGAGGACATTTTAGATGAGTTACCTTTAGATTTAGGACAGGGAATGTATTTTCAACAAGTTGGCGCTTCTCCCCATAATTCAAGGATAGTAATTGATTACCTTCAACGGAGATTTGGAGAAAACGTAATTTCGACGAATGGTCCTGTGAGGTGGCCTCCAAGGTCACCTGATTTGACGCCCCTTGATTTCTTTGTTTGGAGTCATTTAAAAAATATTGTCTATGCAACCGCCGTTACAACCCGTGAAGACCTGGAGCTACGAGTAAGACGAGCAATTAATAGCATAACGGCCCAGAAATTGGCGAACGTTCTTCGAGAAACAGCTATGCCAGTTCAGAAGTGCATTGACGTTAATGGACAGCATCTTGAACAACTGTTGTAATCTTTTGTGTTAATTTTTTGTATTCGAAAACCACCTTATGTGAAACAAGGTAATTACAGCTTCAGTTTCTGACAAAGTACCCGAGCAACTTAAAAGCCGACTTTATCATCAAATTAATGTGACTAGAGAAACTAAGTTTGCAGTCGAAAGTCACACCTAAGATCTTTAAATTCCAAACAACGCTCGAGTGGAAAATTATTTATGTTGTAATCGAATTGTATAGAATTGTACCTATGAGTAAAAGTCATGATTTTGCATTTGGAGATGTTTAATTTAAGAAAGTTGTTGGAACACCACATTGAAACTTTACTTATTTCTGTTTGCAAGTAACTACAGTCACTGAGACAATTTATATTTTAAAAATTATGGGATCGTCCGCAAAAATAGATGCTGACAGCTAATTGCTGATGTTGTGTCATTTATAAAAATCAAAAACAGCAGGGGTCCCAAGTTGGAACCCTGAGGGACGCCTGATGTTGCTGTATAATTAAGAGATCTGTGTTCCACGAATTGCTTCCTTGACAACAAGCAAGATGTGAAAAACAAGGTTAGTGTAACCGAAAATGCAAAAGCTCTTAACTTGTAGGAAAATGATGGAAAATGAAGGAAAATGTATATAGTTTTAAGTTGTCTTTAAGAAAAACAAACACTGCTTCGGAACATTAGAAAAATGTTTTCTTCAAATAATGAAATCAGCGAACTAAAAATAATAATACATCATCAGCAAGTATGTTAGTTAAATTCTTTTGATTAATTAAAAGGCTTGAAGACTCGATTGCCGAAAGTATTATTTAGTGGAGAATTATTTATTTTTTAAAACTAATCCTCAAAATAACAACTATAATAGTGATGTATATAACTAATATTTAAATATGATCTATAAAACCATATTCCCTTTGATCTATATGACAAATATTTAGTGACCAGATTTAAAACACCTGGTTTATTTTCCTTAACAATAGAAAATCCTTTTGGTATTTTAACGAGTACACAGGTACCCTTATCTTCTATATCATCCACAGTCTCTTTTACAAGCTCATCCCTTCTGAATCCTTCAACAACACCCATGACCAGAACTACTCTATGTAAACGATAAATCTCATCCTGAGCTTTATTAATAAAAATTAGAGTATTGTAAACTTTGGATTCCTTTGGAACCTATTCTGTAGATTTCATTTTTAAAAGCGGTATTAGACGAGAAAATAATAAATACCATTATTTTTGTTAATGTAGATTTAAGAAGAGAATAATTTGTCCACTGGAAATTGGATCAATATTATTCGGACTAAAAAAAGACAAATGGAAAATATGAAGTAAAATTTAGAAAAATCAACAAACCAGTTCATGAAAGTATTATGGTTTCATTCATGTTAGTTATATTATTTTTTTAATTTTCAGTTAAACAATTATTTTTGGATTTAACCGGTAATAAATTTTCTATGGATGCAGATGCATTTTGTCGAATATTTTTGGATAAATCCATATTTTTTCTTTTTCTTCGTGCATGCCTGTGCATGCAACGTAATGCGGCAATGAAGTAGGTATTTGTAAAAGAAAAACTGACAACTATAATAAACAAATGTCACAATATCGATCACTGCAACACACTAATAGAGGAAATGCAATAAAAAAGAAATATTAATTCCGAAAACGAGTTATACTTTTGAAAAATCGCAAACAACATCCGTTATCTACCGATACTATTAGTACCGGCTGGGAATCGAACCCAGGACACAACAGACAGTTTGACAAAACGTGTTCGTCACATAATACGCCGGTATATATCCTAATTTAAGTTCCACATCACTTTTCAAATACAGGGTAACGTTCGATCCCTTAACAGAATGAATTTTCAAACTTGCATTTTATTTATGTCCCTTTATCATTTTATAAGAAAAGTGCCGAAAATCGCATTCGCCTTTTGTGGCATCAACTGAAGCACGCGAATAATAAAATTTTAGGAGTAAATACACAAGATGACATTTTGATGGCAACGCTTGTAGGATAGAGTGTGCAAAACCAAAGCAGCTTTATACAGAATTAGATTGAGCAAAATCCAAGTGCGGAGACATGTAATCAGCGGAAGCGAGATATGAAGACAGTCACTCTCTTAGAGGAACAAGACAAAATATATTCTATTGTAATACAATTTGGAATATCGATTTATCAGAAGAAGGTAGAACGTTTTATACTGAAAAATGTTGCCGTTTGCTTTGTTTATATCATGTAAGCTCAGATTTGTAGCTTTAGGGGATATTGAAATGGGTTTCACCTTTACCCTTTACCGCAGTCTCTTAAGAATCGCAAACGTCTTCTTTTGTTACATCTTTTATTTCTCCAAAGAGAGTTAGACTCGGTTTGGGGCGCGCCTGCAAAGTAGACATCTTTGTGATTAATATTAATTTAATCCATATAAATTGAAACTTTCAAAATAATGTATTTTTATTGATTTATATTTTAATTATTTGTAGAAAAGATATTTGTAAAAATTTTAGATTATTTTATTACCAAATTAACTACGTTATTAAATTGCCTTAAATAGCTAAGTTACCTCCTTGCCTTCACTGGCTGGGATCAAGAACTTGTCTGAAGTGGCTGAGTTTTTTATTGCCCTGTAAAAAATGTAAATTGAAAATTACTAGCTGCTAATAAATTTACAGAATGTTAATAGTTGCTGTAATTTCCGTACGACCGTGTAAAATCACTGTTCTCAAAACAGCTCGGGAAATCATTCACTCTGAGATCAGTAGTTTTACTTTTCGTATTTTTTTAAGCATGCGTTCAAAACTTTCATGTTTCCACTCAATTTTTTGCGATTGCAGCGACACCTTGCGAGAATCGAAAAAAATGCCCGATATAAAATTCACGAATTTTTGGCCGTAGAATCCGAATCCGCTATAAAAAAATAGGGATTTTCATTACAAATTTCAAAGTTACCCCATGCCCCACCCACTGGGTTAGGGGTGGGAGAGTCTAATCCAATGTCATTGGATAGATTTCGTAAAAATAACAAATACGTGTTTTTCTGTTTTTGAATTGGACGATTTTTTATGGGCACAAGACGCTACTCTTGAAACAGTAATGTTTTCTTTTCATTTTTTGCGATCACAGCGACACCATGCAGGAATCTAAAAAATGTCTGGAATAAATTTTACGTATTTTTTGCCGTAGAATCCGATTTCGGAATAAAAAATAGGGATTTTCATTTGAAATTTTAAAGTTGCCCCTCGCCCCACCCACAGGGTGATGGGTGGGGAAATAATTTTGGTATCAGTAGATAGTTTTTTAAAAAAATTTTGACATACTTTTTTATTTCTCGATTTAATGCAAACTGTTCGAGATTTTACATCGTTCCCATACTTTTATAACACCCGGTATATACTCTCTATACTCCGCCATGAAGTATATGATATTATTGAATGTAAATAAATAAGATAAGGAAATCAATTTAAAAGATGGACAAAAATAAATTATCCAAGAAATAAATATATGTATATGGATCCATACACTACTGTAGACTTTTTTTTTAATACATTTATTTAACGTCGGCCTATTTCCGCTACTGAGGCCTAACACCGACGCCTGTAGACGAGCTACCCCCAACCAGGAATTTTGCCGAACCTCTTCCCTTAGGAAGAGTAGGGATCTTTTACTTGCCTAACATTTAATAGACAAGGGACTTTTACATCCCCTCCGAAGGATGGTATATCTCCTATACAGCCCTCGGCTAAGGTTGTATAGCTTCCGCGCATACACTGATATACAAGCCGCTGGAAGATGTGTGAGGCGAGGACGCGGTTTCCGTTGGAATGGTCACCCATCCAAGTACTAACTGCGCCAGTCGTTGCTTTACATCGCATACCGAAGTATGTACATAGTAAAGACGCACCTACGCTCGCCCCCTACTGTAGACTTAATATAGACTTTTAAATGTGTATGAAAGCGGTGTATAGATATGTGTATATGATCATAGTTATCATCAGTTTATATTGTATTACTCTAACTATTACTATTATTGTTATTATTACCTTTTCTTCTTAAAGCGTCTCTCCATTGGCTAAGTTTTGAGCACTTAGACATCCTTTTTTTTTCTTTTCTAGCAGTTTATTAAAATAGATTATAAATGTGTAAGTGCGTAGGAATGAGGTTGATGGAGAACGTCATGTGGTTATATTCCGTTCAAGGTTTTCCTTTATTGTATTAGTTTCCGGCATCTTATATTTTATACTTCTTTTCTTCTACTTCTTTTTTTTTACTGCAATAAACAGTTATTCTATTCTATTTATTCTAATCAAATTCGGTGAGTAGATTGCAACGATTTCTTGCCAGAGGAATTAAAGATAATTTTATTTTCTTACATACGTTTCGGTTCATTAATTAACCATCGTCAAGGAACCAGATTTATGTTTAAAAAAATGCTATAACTTTTACTGCGTATTTTCTGATCTTATGAACCTAACAAATTTAGTATGCATATTCTATTGAACTAAAAATACATCTCACCAGGAAGGACTATTTTCTGTCGCCTGATCAAACTCGTTTGCAGATAATAAGTTTCAACACAGCAACTTGAATGTGTCAATTATCTGAGTAGCCGTCTATAAAAATGGGAGGTATCTGTGCAGAAAATTCCTGACATGGCAAATTATAATGAAGTTCTAACGTATTAATACAATTACAAAACATGTGGTACCCTTGACATATCATTATCCTCCTACAATCCAGGAAAGGGAAGTTCATTTGACTTGCAAATAAACCTGCTTTTCTATAAATTTCATGCATATTTAAATATTTATTAGGTGATTGTGCCCCAGAAATCCAGATATGTAAATAAATACTGTCGATATTTTATACTGTCAGACTCAGACACGGATTAGGAAAGTGTGTGGTTGTCGAAAATGCTGCCATAAATTGATGGGAGGACGAACCCAAGTACGATGCCAACTGATAGTCGCTGAGCGCCCGCTAATCCCGAGATATCGTCTCGTAAGATCCTAACCATAAACACACATCAAACTTTGAATCGCTTTAAATCTGGAGCACAATAAAACCAGAAAAGTTAAATTACTAGAGATATGCCAAGTTACTGACTGTAGGGATAATAGTGCGGTAAAAGTAACTTCAGATGTGCAATATGAATTAAAAAATAAGGGGATCAATTAAATTTAGTATAGATGCTCAGTTTTAGTTTGTTAGAAACACATAAATCTATCTAAAAGTCAAAAGTAAAATGGTTTTTAAAATGTCGGTCATTTGGAGAAAACTAATATTGCAATTATCTCATAAATTATTTATTGATATACTTATTTAGGATATAGCTAAAGTGATAAGACATTTAATTACAGGTTAGGAGAACATAAACATTGCTACAAAATTTTATACAATAATTACAATGACATATTGAAAACTTAAGTACTATTACACATACTAAATATTTTTACGTAAGATAAACACTATTTTGTTTTTCTTTGATTTTGTCATTTTCTTATTTCCCTGCATAATTATGGTTTACTATTTAAATGGCTTTGCTTAGATCTACGAAAAAATATGGATATCTCATTTCAGTCAAATCGATTATATAAATTGGAAATTAATATGATTATTTGCTGCATATCGGGAGCTACTTTATTTTATCCCCATAATTACATAACCGTATATTTATAACTTTTTAGCTAACAGATATATCCCAAGGCATTAATTTCTGTTGTATAATGCGGATTTTCTCAAATAAGTCAATAGTTAATTGACCAGATATTCACTCATCAGCCCTGATCAGTATGGTTTTGGTTTCGGGTATTGGACCTCCAAAGCTGTTCTTAGGATCGTGGGTGATATAATTGAGCGTCTTGAGGCAGGTCTTCACACAGTTATCTCACTGTGTGATCTCTCCAAGTCCTTGGACTGTGTCTCTCACGACATTCTAATAAAAAAGTTGCGATTATGTGGTATTAGAGATTTACCTCCTACTCTTTCTGAGTCGTATTTAACAAATCGCAAACAGGTGTGTTCGTAAATAATAAAAATTTTGATTTTCTAAACGTTATGCACGGGGTACCTAAAGGTTCTCTCTTGGGGCCCGTATCGTTCATACTATATGTCAATGACTTTTCTCAATGTATAGACCCCACCAAGACTATTCTGTTTGCAGGTGATACCACGCTGCCGTGTTCTGATAAAAAAATGAACAACTTGTTAGATCTCTCTTCATCTCACGTAAAACTCGTTCAAAATTGGTTTTACTCGTTCTACAGACCTTCTTATGAATCCACGATACCGATGATTAGTAGTTAGTGAAAAAACTCCCTCAATCTAAATCTATACAATCATTTACCTACACAAATCAAACAGTTAAATCTAAGTTGGCTTTAAATAAAAAAATTAAAAAAGTATCCTAAAACACTGTTTTTATTCAGTTGATGAATATTTACGAACTCTTTACTTACAGTGATCCTGTCGGCATGTATGTTGTATGCATGTACTTGCAGAATATTTGCCATTTTATTTCATCTTTTCTCATTTGTTTTGTTTGTATTTCCTACTTGAATATTTGTTACCATTATTTGTTTATTTGTCATATACATATAATTCTTGTGATATACTTAATGTTAAGATATTATTATACATTCATTGTTTCTGTTCATTGCCGACTAGTAACTAGCCAGATCCATGTATTCTGTTGATTTGCTACAAATATTTAAGAAAATATATTTTTAAAAAAGCTTTTATTTAAATCCTCTAAAAAGAAAAGAAATTTTGAAGTAAATTAAACCCATCATTTTCTTACATTATATAATTTCTTTTATGATACAATAGCTTGTCGCTAGATTTTTCTGTGTAAAACAGATTGCTTACGACAAGCTTTTATATATATAAAAAAATTATATAATGTAACAAAACGATGGGTTTGATTTACCTCAAAGTTTATTCTCTTTTTAGAGCGTTTAAATAAATGCTTTTTTTAAAATATTTTTTATATAGTTTTATTTTTTACTTTTTAGTCTAGTTTTGAGACGAATCGGATGATAAACGGTAAAGTCGTCCGCCATCTTAAACTAAATTTTTGTCTAGAAATTCGTAATCCGCGACCCCGAAAACTCCCAGATATCGATTTTGATACAATGATAAATACAAATGACAACAGACGTCAATCATATTGGCTGAATTTCTAAATTCTTACTAATAATAATTCATAATCTGCGACCTAGAAAACCCCCATATATCGATTTTGAGTTGAATCGGATCTTAAAAGGTAAAGTCATCCTCCATTTTGAAGTCGCCATCCTGAGCTAATTTTTTCACTACAAATTCGTAATCGGCGAACCCAAAAACCCCCAGATATCGATTGTGATCGATTTGGACCATAAATGACAAAAGTTGTCCGCCGTATTGGCGTCGTCATTTTAAATTTCTAAAATAAATTCATAATTTGCGATCTCGAAAACCCCCAAATATCGATTTTGAGTCGAATCGGATCATAAACGGTACAGTCGTCCGCCATCTTGAAGCCGCCAAATTGCTTCTTTCTTATATGAAGATATAGTGTATTGTCCAGGACCTATACACATTTGCAAAATTTCAAATCTCTAGCTTAATTAGAACTAATCGAAATTTTGATTGCAAGATTTGACCTAAATAAACTAACAAACAAAAAGAATAGAAAAGTTTAATAAAAGCTTTTAAAAATGTGAATGTAGTTAAATAAAGCCTATCTATCTGTCTATCTGATATTCTGATAGATTCTGGTACCTCATAGACGTATGGATTGAATAGTCTCATAAAATCCAGTGAGGTAGTGATTTTAAATGCAAGTTTTAGCAAGTTTTAAAACTACAATTTTCATTTAACAGTGTTAGATTAAAACATTCCCATTATAATAATTAGCCCCACGTTGGGCGCCAATTATCCTCTTTTGGTTACTCGTCGTGATTACCAATACGAGAGGGAGAAATTGCAACAATTCAAATAACCTAACATATACTAATTATTGTTTCAAACCCAAAGCACTGTTTTTGTTATATTAAGGAAAAGAAAAACAAAGTATTTGATTTTGTAAGTTTTAACAGAGTGCAGAATGTGACATAAAGCATTTTGCTTAATGTGTTTTAAAACAACTTATTACTTCATTGCTTTTACTTCGTTTTAGAATTACATACTTATTTATATTTGTGGCGTATTTTTGTTATAAATACATTTTAGTACAAATTACAAATCAGAATTGAATCACAGACTGTATTAATCTGAATGATAAATATTTACGTTAAACAAGTTAGTACCCTCTCCATTAAAATACAAAAAAGTGTTTTTTTCTTTGATTTATAAGTACATTTACCTATGTATGATGCCGAATAGTGTTGTTTTTTCACATAGATATTTTTTTTTATATAAAATACATGAAATATGGGCCTGGCATTTCCCGCTTGATATTGTAGGATACCATAAAACAGTTTTTATCAGCCGACGTATTATAATTTATGGAATGTTTGTTTTAGTGGATTTCCTCTTATGAATATGGGAATATATCCAAGATACGGATGGCAAACTTCTAAGGGCCTACGTTTCATTCTACGCTTTTTACTCAAATAAATTTTATTTACCGTGGCAATTGTTGTTTACAAAATAAACACTAAAAATTGTATTCAACTGATATATTTGATTTAAGAAAACAACTTTGTTTGCACAGGGATCGTTTTTACATAAAAAATTAAAAGAGGAATAGAAAACTGTTTTGCCAATTGACTACATTATTTAAATATATGTTACAAAAATAAGAAACTTTATTATTACTTCATTATTTTACTTTATTAGTTATTTCTACTAATTTATTTTTTGCAAAGATAACAAAAATTATTTTTATTATTGATATTGTAGTACTATATTATTATAACAATAATAATAATATGACATATGTACATAAGCATAGAAATTGTCAAACAGTATAACTAAAAGAATCTTAAAGAACTATTGTATATGTACAGATAGGAAAGGAACGAAAAACGCACATACCAAATATAAAAATATATACGACTAAATCTAACATGACAAAAACATATAATAATGGATATACAATAATGGACACAGTTTAAGGCTGGGGCTTTCTACAGCTTTCTTGTGCTAAAAATCGTTGTTGACATTGATAAAATAAAAATTCGCTGACATTATAGAAACATTCCTTTACTAATAACTTTTTAGTGATGTTTTGACTTTGCTAAGTGTTTTTTCTTCATTTATTGTGTTTCATAGTTTATTAAATAGTTGACCCCCAGCAAAATTTGGAGATTTTTCATAAAATACATGTTTAAGTTTACAATTATAAATATTATTTTTCTGTCTAGTATTATAACTATGGTAATCACTATTAACTAGGAATTTATGCTTGTTACTGTAAATGTAACATAATAATTTTAGTACGTACACTGATGGTACTGTGAGAATTGCGTATTACCTCAACGTCCAGTGGAAGTATAGTAATGCAAAAAATATATATATTTTTTTCTTGAAATAGGCTTAAAATATCATGAAACGTCGAGATTTTAAATTTGAGCGAAAAAAAATTCCTGTCTGTCGATCTGTCTGTAACTTTCTTTTGTGCGCACGTTTACTCTGGAACCGTTTATAATATTGACTTGAAATTTGGTACACTTACGTATTATAACGAGATCTGGAACTAGATCGTATTTTGATCTAATTCCGTTGAAGGGTTCGGAGTAAATAGGGTAAATAAGTGTAAATAGGCACAACAAGCAAGTAAGAGTCCATAAAATTTAGGGCATGTACGAAAAGCTAAGGTCTCAAAATTTTTTTTGGCATCAACCACACCCCTCCCCACTATTACCCCCAATACCACCCCCACACTATTATGAAAGAAAAAAAAAATTAAAAAACGAAACGGCTAATAAAATTTTTTTGGCATTAGCTACCCCCTCTACCACCTCCATTACCATTTCCACCCTATTATTGAAGGAGGTAAAAAAATTAAAACGTGATTTAGTGTGTATACAAGCATGAAACGTCTAAAAATTTTACCCCCTCCACCACCCCCATTGCTACCCCCACTCTATTATTAAATGGGGTTAAAAAAATTAAAATGTGATTTAGTGTGTATACGTGAACCAAGGACTTCCAAATATTTTTACGTTAGCCACCCGCTCTACCACCCCCACTCTATTGTTAAGGGGAATAAAATATTACATTGGGATTTAGTGTGCATAAGTCTTGGATACAAAATCTGGATGTGGAAGTAGTGATACCTTGGGCAGCGGTTTTTTAAAGGTATCAGAACGTGTGACAGGGGAAGTTAAACATTAGCCTTATAATTCTCTTTTGAGAGACAAAGACGCGTTATAAATCTAAGGGCTGTCCCCACTCCCCATTTTGTAATGTTTAGAATATTACCGAAAAGTCTAAGGCATAATATACATTTAAAAGTGACTCTATTCTAGGTAGTTCATTAATGAATATATTTTATAAGAGCTTTTGTTAAGTCTGTTGGATACTTGATCTATGCGTTCGGTCCACGTCAGGTTAGTATCTAGGATAGTGCCTAAGAATTTTATTGACTTTATTATGTAATTAAATGTGAAGCTGAATATTTTCATGGTTGCTTCAATTTGTTCATACAGTTGTGTTATGTTTGTATCAGAAAGTACAATTATTACATCAACGGCATACATAAAGATTCTACCATGCTTAATAAAGTTTACGATGTCATTAATATATAACAGAAAAATTAAAGACCCTAAGACACTGCCCTGAGGGTCTCCGATGTTGATATTATATTCATTTGAGATGACATCATCGATTTTCACCACCATTTTTCTATCCTCAAGGTATGAGGTTAACCAGTCATTTATCCAAGTTTAGCCATTTTCTCAGAGACAAACCTACTATGCACAATATCAAATGATCGAGTTCAGTCAAAAGACAAAGCTACCACGTATTCACCAATGTCCATCCTATCATTAATATGTTGGATAATATCACTTATACTATTTAAAAATAATAATAAATATACACCACAGGAATTAGACAACCCCCAATTCCAGAAGCCAGAGGTTTATGTGGAAGGGGTTTACATATTGAAAAACGCGGACATACAACCATATCCTCCGACAGTGTCAGTTCCCGAGCTGGGGCTCGAACACGGTAGCGCGATACCCATTTTGATTAATCGCGACTAACACGTCGTGCCTTAAGCAACGCAGCTATCGGCTAGACAGTATTCAATTACCTACTTTAACATTACTGGACCATATTATTTTGTTCAGTAAAAGAAATAATTTTAATTTAGATCCTTACAATCTGCTGAATATACTTTTTTGCATTTCCATAAGCCACCGTCCATATTTTTTAAATTCTACGAGGTTATCCCCAAATTACCTTATAAAAGCACGGCAAAATTTTAAAGTGCTGTCACAACTTGTAGAATTGAGGTTTCGTCCTTTTCTTGTAAGTATAAGCTAAGAACATGAGAGGCATGTATCCAATTGTAGCATTCAAGCAACTTATTTTCATATGGAGAAGAATAGAGGTTTATACAGAATGCAAATCCTGGAAGTTCTTAGATTTTTACTTCCACGTCCAGTGGAAGTATAGTAACGTAAAAATATATATATATATATTTTTTATTCAAATAGGCTTAAAATGGCATGAAACGCCAAGATTTTATATTTGAGCGAATAAAATTTCCTGTCTGTCTATCCGTAACTTCTTTGTGTGCACGTTTACTCTGGAACCGTTTGTGATATTGACTTGAAGTTTAGTACACTTATGTAACGAGATCTGGAACTAGATTATATTTGGATCTAATTCCGTTAAAGGGTTCGGGGGTAAATGGGGTAAATAAGGGTAAATAAGCAAGTAAGAGTGCATAAAATTGCAATTTAGGGCATGTACGAAAAGTTAAGGTCTCAATATTTTTTTTGGCATCAGTCAGTTAGCTACCCCCTCTACCACCCCATTGCCACCCCCACCCTATTATTAAAGGGAGTAAAAAATTAAATTGGGATTTGAACCAAGGGCCTCTAAAATTTATTTTGGCATTAGTTATCCCCTCTACAACCCCCATTTCCACTCCTACCCTATTGTTTAAGGGAATAAAAAATTAAATTGGGATTTAGTGTGTATACGAGAACCAAGGACTTCTAAATTTTTTTTGCATTCACCCTCTCTACCACCCCCACTCTATTATTAAAGGGCATAAAATATTACATTGGGATTTAGTGTGCATGAGACTTGGATACAAAATCTGGATGTGGAAGTAGTGATTTCTTGGGCAGCGGTTTTTATGATTGTATTGATGATTTTTGGAAGAGTTGTGCACAACTTAGTTATCTAACTAAAACTTTTCTGCCCTCATATCCATGTTATCATTTAAAGGCACTCCACCAAAACCAGAAAATTAATTTTCAAAGTTCTGAACATTTAAATCCGATGATTTTGGGCGAATTATTCCTGTGAGATGCAGTGCAATATATTGCAAAGTATTGTAGTGTAGTATGTGTAGAGCAAATAACAATTTGAAAAGTTAACGTAATATTGGAAACATTCATCTGAATTCAGCCATCTGCTTTTTCATGCTATGACACCAAGCTAACTAAATTCTGCTTTGACTACCTCAAACCTTAGAATTAAACAGTTTGGCTTTCCATTGTTGAATACTCCTCCCATATATGAGAAACAAGTTACTTGCTGAGTTCTCCTTCTGAGTTAGTCAACCGAGAAAATAATACGGAAAACTTGTCTTGTTTTCTGGTGAAGCCCAATAAGCATCATTGCCAACAGGAAGCGATGTTCTATCGTTTATTGTAACTCTGCAGCCTTACCTACTTAAAATCCTTCATGCACTTTGCCTTATATATGTCAAGCACATCTTTAAAATGCTCAGATACTTGTGTTGAAAACTCGCTTGTTGAGTTTGGTAAAGATCTTCTAAATGAAATAAGGAAAAGCTGAGAAAAAAACTTAGTTAAATCTCTTGGTTTCAATTTGTATACAATGGGCATTCCACCCAAATATATAGTAGTTAACCTCCAAGTCCAAAACGAAGGCTGTCCGGTAGTTTCTTACAAATTAAAAAAAACGGAGGTAAATCTATTACCCAACGACAGTGCAATGTAGGATTTGGGATACGAAAACAGAATACAACAGAGTCTGAACAAGCGTGTTGGCTACTCAATGTGTTATAGCCGACTGTGTTACCGTGCCATATAACTGAATAGTAGAATGCTGCGTTGCCCAATGAGGTAGTTTCTTCCGGATTTTATCATGGTCGTGGAACTTGATTTGAAGATCATACTGGCAGCTTCTTCAGAAAGATTACAGAGATAGTCATCTTTGTGGCAGCGATTAATCGTGTTGTCTCCCACACAACCCCATCTAGTCCACTTCTACCATCTTGAAAACGCATTAAAAACACTAAATGTGCCTGCCGGGATTCAAACCCAGTGCCCTTTTTCCCAAGCCTATCTATCCATTAAACCACTGAACTAGTTTAAGCAAATAAACAATTAAAAGCGCACACTGCAACTTTTTCAACTTTTGTATTTGAGAAAGAGCAAGGACGGTCCAATAAAGTAATTTAAATCAATTCGCTATACAGGTTGTAACTGAAATATCTCAATAATAGAAGTCACAGAGTCAAGAAAGATATTCTGTCGACGATATAGTCTAACCTTCAAATGTTCAAAAGCGGGTTACTATCTCAATAATAGAAGTCACAAAGTTAAGAAAGATATTCTGTCGACGATATAGACTAGTCTTCAAATGTTCAAAAACGGGTAAACTGACTAGACTATATCGTCGACAGAATATCTTTCTTGACTCTGTGACTATTGAGATATTTCAGTTACAACCTGTATAGTACTAGTACTATTTTACATACAACGGTTCTTCAATCAATACTTTTAAATTACCAGTTACAATCGTACAGAAACTTATTAATTTCAAGGAATCGATAAATCGTAAAAAACATTATGGTTATAAATTGCCTAATTTAAAAATAAGTAGGATTTACTTATCTTTGGATTTTTTAGGCATAAAGGTGATAAATTTCACACGAGTAATTGGATAGCGATCGCAAATCCCACTTTTGAAATCTCCAAATATATTTGCACCAAAAGAAGTAATTGTGCATGCTAGTGACTTCCGAGGGGTTGGTCGGAAAAGGGGAAAGTGATTTATCATTCTGGCTGGAATCGAATAAGGAATGCAATTAGAAGCGGAATGTCTTTGCTTCAATCTCATCTCTCTTCCAGCGTCATAATTACCTGGTGCACTTCAATTACACATTTTCTAACGTAATACAAAGATGCCTCTAAAGCACATATTCTCTTGATATGTAATTTACAAGGGGGAATACGAAAGATGAATCCTGTCACTTTAACCTTACGGGGTGGTCCACCTCTTGATTTCCCACTCAATATATGACTTTGTTACACATTATGTGTATGCGGAGAAGAACTAATAATATCTATTCTTTACCTAGACAAAAACAAAAATAATTTTAGTTATAGTCTAGTTGCCAGGGAAAATAAACTCTTAAACCCTTAAAAAATCCAAAATGGTTGAAGCTTTCCGTAGTGTTCGGTACTCTATGAGAAATAATATATAAAACGAATATAGATGAAGCTTTCTTAAACAAATGGCTTTAAATAGGAATAAAGTTTACAGTAAATATCTTACAAAACACTATAAATGTAAAATATTGTTATGTGCCGCCCTCTAACGGAGAGAGATTGAATCAATCCTAGGTAGCAGAATGAAACGAGGCCTGCCTAGTTGGCTACTGGTAAAGCGGCTCCATCCTTGGACCAACTGGCGAACTACGGTTAAAGGTACTAGATGGACTAAAAAGATCTCGAGCCATGGACTGGAAAGATCGAGAATAAAGCACCACGCATATATAAGGAGTGGGTCCCGCGCACGGAGGCAGTTTTTGTATTAGATGAACAAATTAATAGATAAAAGAAGAACAGTAATAAGTTGTGAACTATAGTAGTGAGACTATAGCAGATGAAACTTATAATTAGTGTGTTATGATAACGCTTAATTATTGTAATTAAGCATTAAATAATGCAGTGGTTAGTGAAAATTCTTGTTGCAATTATTTGAACTTACGCTTAGAAGTGTTTACTGGATATTGTAAACACATAACAATATTCAGTTCTGAGGATCATAACGTTATACGCAAATGTTATACAGTTTTTGTAGCAAGAAAACATCGCTTTTTGTGAATATATCTGCCACATTGGTCGCTTTGCAAAAAACGAAAATGAAGATAGTTCGCCATAAAATTTCGAACAAACTTGGGTTAGTTTTAACTTATCAGTACACAGTAATTTTTTATAAGAAATATTATTACATGAGTTGTTAATAAATATTAAAAGAACTAAAGGCCCTAATTTGAACCTTGGAGTACTTCCGATGTGGCGATTATACTACGAGATTCATAACTGTTCTCATTATCCATTACACTCTAATTATACAACTCAAGTTCAATTTAGTTAAAGACAAAGCTGTAATGAAACTGAATATAATGATATAGATACTAATACACTAATCGCTTGTTACGTGAACAACATAGATGAGTGATCACTAGTATTATAGTTAAGGTGCCCGTCGGGAAAAATTTTGCTGATACATACTCTCTCCAAACTTCGTGTATAGCTTCATTGGACCTAGTCTGACAGCATTTTCGTCTATCATTTTTTTTTGTTTTTGGGGCGTTTTCCCGCTAGATTTTCTGAAACATGTCATTTTGACGACATATAAAAAATTTATAGATACTGTTATTTTTCCAAGTAGAATAGCTTAAAAACGTGAATTGAAACGTGAAAAAATAATTGTCTTACAATAAATGTGGGTCATTGGCCGTGTTCGCTATCTCGAACATGTCGGAAAAACGACTATAAGAAAATTTATTAATAACCAGCTGATTTTCGCTGTATTAATTTATTAAAACATACGAAAACAAGTTTTCGTATTGTCTGACGAAAAAATTGTTTTCCAATTTCCCAGTCTGACACGTCAAAGTTGTCAGTTTCATGACAGCAAAAAATTTATTCATAACCTTCAGACATTGGAAAATTATATGCAGAAAATAGGTATTTAATTTATGGTATAAGTGTCTGACAAATACAGTGGGGCATAACGAGAGTCTGACGAATAAACATAATTTTCCAATAGCGGCCGTCGAACTTAGGGCGATAAAAAAATGAAATTTCGTTTAGTCGAGAAGACGGTTAAAGAAGATCCGGTATTTCAACTTACTTATTTTATAATCTTTATTTTGAATTTTTTGAACTCTTTTAGACTATCTGAATTCGCCTTACCCAAGTTTTAAGTTCGATAATATTGAAAAATACGTAAAACTTTTTGTAGAAAAAAGTAGCGAAAAATTGTCTTTTAGTACGTTTAAAATCGCTATATCTTCGGTACTACTAGTCCGAAAATTTTCATCTAGGGCACAAATTAAAGGTCTTGAAACAAGCTACAAGATAACACTTTACAATATTAGTTATAACAAAGTACCTTTTATAAGTGAAAAAACAATTAATTAATTAAATATATGAATTCAATTTAGTGTGCAATTTTGCATAAAAAATATATGAAGTATGCAGGGAATAAAAAAAATAAACATTATGCACCAAAAAAATGTTTAGGGCGATGCTAAAAATTATCCTATTACATGAAAAACGAATTTTTGTAGCAGAAAAACGACATATTTCCAAAATTGAAAAACTAATTTTCCTGGCATCGCCCTAAAAATTTTGTTCAGTCCGCACTTTATTAAATTATACGATTTATTTTATTGTAAAAAAACTTTTAAAAAAGGTATAAAATAAAATAATTTCAAGTACTATAAAACAATTATTATAAAATTATTATTATAAAAAAATATTTTCTTATTCTTATTGACACTGTAAAAATGATTTTTCAATGATTAGTATGAGATAATCATGACAATTTGAAGGAAATTACAACATTAAAAAATTGTATTTTCCAGGCGTCAGACTGAAAAACTGGAAAACACCTTTTGTCAGACAGTAAAAAAATTGGATTTGATTTATTTTTATTAAGCTATATTGAAAAAATCAACTTGTTATTTATAAATATAGCCTTAATATATACATATAAATGTAACATTCAAGCGTAGCTTGAGACCCACATAGAAAAACTTTTTATTTAATATTTCCAGTTAAAAGGCTTTATTTCACCGTCAGACAATATTTTAATCGTATTATAAATTTTATTTAAAAATCAAGAAAAATTGTAAAAAAAATGTTATGAATACATTTTTTGCTGTCATGAAACCGACAACTTTGACGCGTCAGACTGGGAAATCGGAAAATAATTTTCGTCAGACAATACGAAAACTTGTTTTTGTATGTTTTAATAAATTAATACAGGGAAAATCAGCTGGTTCTTAATAAATTTTATTATAGTCGTTTTTCTGTCATGTTCGAGATAGCGGACACGCCCAATGACCCACATTTATTGTCAGACAATTATTTTTTCCCGTTTCAATTCACGTTTTTCTATTCTACTTGGAAAAATAACAATATCTGTACATTCTTATATGCCGTCAAAATGACATGTTTCGGAAAATCTAGCGGGAAAACACCCAAAAAACAAAAAAAATGATAGAGGAAAATGCTGTCAGACTAGGTCCAATGAAGCCATACACGAAGTTTGGAGAGAGTATGCATCAGCAAAATTTTTCCCGACGGGCACCTTAACCATTAGCGTCCTGACGAGGAAGCTGTTTTAGGAGCAGTACTTAAAATGAATTGCACTATATTTTGTTTTGATTTGATTTTATTGACGTTGAAGTTTTATAAACAGTTATCCCATTTTTTGTGAGCTATATTTCATAAAAAAGTAATTTGAAATCCATAGCCTATTTTGTGAGATATATTACAAAAACCTGAAAAATAGGAAAACCACAAACGGTTATAGCTTCCTTATTTGAGGAGATACGATCATGAAAGTTAACTTCAAAGACAATAAAATATTAATGTGTATCAAAAAATTCGAAATGCGCAGTTGGCTTGACATACGCTCTTGTGAAAAATGAAAAGAATAAATCTCAAAGTAGGCCATGACACCATTAATTTCGTTTAGTGTTTTCTCTTTCCCACGATATAAAACATGTTACAAAAATTTTAACTGATAGTGTCAATATTTAATATTCATATATACACTCACATGCAAAAAACGCAACAAGTTAATATTTGGTACGATTTGAGGTCTTATAATTTTTTTATTTTTAGTTCAATTTTCATAAATTTTATGCAAACTGTAGACGAAATGACTAATTTCAACTTGCATATCCAGTCTTTTGTTAAATGCTGGCGTATTAGTCATTATGCAGGGTTAATTAAAAGTTCGTTGTATAACTCTTATTTTAAAACACCCTGTGGAATAATTTCATAGCCAAATTCTTTCAAAATATCAATTTTTATCAAGACCCATTCCTTTCCTATATTTTCTTTTTTTGTTACGCAAGACCAATTATACTCCTGCCATGGTTTTAATTGCGGAAAATTGCGCAAAAGCTGGCCGGCGCCGGCGTCTACGGGTGGGGACTTTTAATATGTTAAAAAGTACCACAGAATAAGCCTGTTCCCAAAATTTCAGCCCGCTCTGAATTATTTCATCCAAATTTTCCCATTTTATTGGGCTATATACAGAAATTGACAAGGCGCCTTATCCTAGACATAAGAACGTGAGTGGATAGAGGGTACGGGTCCACGCAATATTTAGGAAGGCTAATTTTCCAGAACTTTTCATGTCGATTTTAAATATTGATTGGACATGAAATATAGATATGCAGATATCCAGTCGTTAGCATGTAGCATAAACAGTTATGACCCGAAAGCTCTTCCTTGGGGCTCCCTGAAGTTACTTACGGTAAGCCCAAACTTACTACCATTTACTTTAATTATTTTTTGACGATTTGAAAAATAACTCTCAAACTAATGTACCACCGTAGTTGAGAAATCATATACTTTTAATTTAATAATAGTACTTGCCTATAAATCGGTTCGAAAACCCTTTTAAGCCCTATAAATACCTCATATTCTTGTTTCCGATTTGCATAATAGTTCTTTCAGTTGAGATATTATGAAAATCTGATTGATAAGGATACAATACGTTATTAGAATTTACGTACTTAATCATTTGATCGAACACTATTAATTCAAGAAGTTCTTCGCAAAAGGGAAAGATATTTATGGTTCTTGAATACTCTGCCAAATTGGTATTTGGAACTTCTGGTATGGGCACTATTATAGACTCCTTAAAACATTCCGGAATAATACCAATTTCGAGACTTTAGTTGATGGCATTTAGTAAGGGCTAACCAAACAAATTTGACAGATTGTCACTGTTGTATGTTGCGTTGTCGAGTTCTAAGATAAGTTTTATATCTGTAATTATGGTGTACACCAATAATAACAAATTCGATGTGATTAGCATTTATTGTCAGTGCAATTTTGACGCTGAGATGGCGTCATGGTTTACGGAGATATATTTCCAGATTCTCCGAAGCCAAATAACAGAACTAGGTTTAGGAAGTTAGTTCAAAATCTAAAAACGAAAGGTTCATTTTCAAAAAAAGTAGTAAGGCGAGGGCATGTTGCGGATAATGTAAGAAAAGTGAATAGAGTATTGAATTATGTTAACCAAAATGAAGAAACCTCTTTGCGACAAATTCAGAGAAACTGTCGTATAAAAAAAAACGGATTTCGATGCTACAAAATGAGGAAAGTTCAACATTTAAATGAGGGATATAAGCCGAAGATTTTTTAGATGGTTGTTAAATAAAAGAACCAATGACCCGCCGATATATCACAAAATTCTTTGGTCAGACGAATCAAATTTTTCTAATAATTTTCTAATAATAGATTTTTCAATGCGCATTATAAGTAGACACGAGAAAATACACATTCGTGCAGAGAGATTGCTTTCCAAGAAAGATTTTCTAGGAATGTTTGGGTGGATCTTTTAGGAACTAAAATAATTGGACCTTATTTTTATGATGGCAAATTAACCTCCCCTAGATACCTTAATTTCCTGCAAAACGAATTTCAATATTTTCTTTAGGAATTAACAGTGGCAGAAAGATTAAATTATTCATATTTCCACCTCACACTGCAGTAATATGTAAAAATTATTTAAATTAAGTTAAGCCAGATAGCTGGATAGGCATCTATGGACCCATTCTATGCCAGCTCGAATATTATTCGATATTACTTCCTTAGATTTTTCGTCGGGGGTTACATTAAAGACAAAATGTTTCAAACATGTGAGGCAATTACCCCTGAAATGTTCCAAAACGTAATGCGTGAGGTGTCTCCTAAAGCACGTTGGTTCATTAGAATGCGTGGTGCACAATTTGAGCATTAGTAGTTAGAAAAATAAATACACACATTTTCTTTTCAGTATGGTAGTAGGTAGTACTGTTATACATAGTTTTTCATTTTTTTGGATGTTCATTTTGTACTTGTATTTTTATTTATGAGAGTTTGTTTCTTTGTATTAAATTGTAATAAATAATTACTGAATTTTTACTATTATGGCATAGCTGATTTTTAGGATTCAATGATATGAAGTTCACCAAGAGCTGAAGGTCACCGCTCTCGTTACTTGATATCTGGTGTATAGTAGCATTTGACCACATGAGAGGATTCACTTACCTCTCACCGGTACACCATTTACATCAGTTTGTATAAAACTAGCAGGTTGGCCACTGTCATTTGTCTGTTCCATGACCTATGGCATACTGATGAGAACTAATAAGTTCGAAACCGGTCTATGTCTGGTCGGGGAATTGACAAATGACATTGGCTACCATACATGATTTGTAAAGTATAATTCAATGCAGGTCGGGGTATTTGCCCGCTGAATAGTTGTTTCCTGCAAATATATATATGTATACTCACGTGCAAAAAAAACACGCAACGAGTTAATATTTGGTAGAATTTGAGGTCTTATAAATCGACAAATTTCGTCCCATTTTATTGGGTTAATAATTGAGCTGTGCCGCTTGGTTTGCCAGCTCTGGAAGAATTTGCCCTTGTTTCTGACTTCTCATTCCCTCATATAACGCTCTTCTCTTCTTGGCCAGTAGATCTATCCCCGCTACCACCAATTCCAGCTCGAGCGATCAGTTCTGTATGCAATGCAGCACTGCGCTATTCACTTTCTAGTTTCCTTTTCGCCTTTTATACCTCCATCGAACTCTCCCATACTGGAACTGCGTACAGTCGGATAGGATGTACCGCTCTTCACCCTATCCTCATTTTACTGGCTTTTGGTCCATTCGTGTTGCTCATGTGTCTCTCTGGAGCAGGAGCAGCTTTCAACTCCTTCTCTGCTGTCTTCAGCACATGTAATCTAAAGGTTAGCCGCGAGTCTAGACCATACTCCTAAATAGTATAGGCCCCTACTAATTCCGATCTCCACCTGCCCCTACCCTTACAATACACTTTGGGAGATTCTTGTTCTGATAATAAAAATACATTCAATTTTTTCCGAGGTCAGCTCTAGTTGCACCCCACTTAACTACTCATTCTCCTGATGGTTTGGCTTTAGCACATTCGGACTCATAACTGCTGTGAACAATAATAATAGCGCTTTATTCTGTAAAAAGAATATTGCAGGAAGCGTCAAAAATACAGTTATATAAAATCAAACATAAATAATAATACAACTTATTGTATGTTGTCACAATACATGCACGCACATATACACACACATAAGTATATATAAACACACACAAAAAAATATATAAGTAACAAATCAACAATCAGTAAAGTGTTAATGTTCTAGAAACTCTGTAAGAGAGTAAAACATTTCTGTGGTCAACAAGTTTTTTACCCAACTGGAGAACGCCATAAAATTTTTATTTCTTATCTCAAGAGGAATTTTATTATACAATTTTGGACCCCAGTAGTCCACTCCCTGCTGAGTTACATTCAGTCGGTGATGCGGAATTTGCAGCTGTTCTTTGTTTACTGTGTTTAGAGGTGATTCTCAAGATTTGGACTAAATTTATCTTTATGTGAATGCACATACTTAAGGCAACTGAGTATATATAAATTTGGCATAGTGAGAATACCTTGTTCTTTGAAAGCATCTCTGCAGCACTCTCTATAATTCATGCCACATAATATTCTGATGGCTTTCTTTCGTAGGATGAAGAATTTCTGAGCGTCAGATGTTGTTCCATATAGTAGTATTCTATACGCTATGAAAATTTGAGTAATATGTTGCGGATTGGTTGGTGGATACGTTTTTTAATATTCTAATGGTGTAAATAGCTGTGGCAAGTTTTTTGCAGAGCTAATCAATATAGCCTTTCCAATTTACTTTAATTTACTGTCTACTGTTACTCCTAAGAATTTCAACAATAACCTCTCAGTTTCTCTTTTTGTAGATAAAATTATATTTTGCGTTTTTTCTCTGTTTAAAGCCAATGAGTTTGCTATGAGCCAGATATTTGCTTCGTGCAATATATTTTGTGATAGGGTTGTTAACTCAATTTTATTTTTCCCTTTTGTTATGAATGTTGTATCATCGGCATATAAACAAGCCCCATAACTCTTAACATTAGAGAGTAAATCGTTGATGTATATTATAAATAGTACTAGCCCCAACACAGAGCCTTGTGGTACACCTCGGGTTATTAGCTTTGTGTTTGATTTCTTTATCATTCCACCATACTGTTTGATATCGATCTGATAAATATGGCTCGAACAATTTATGTGGAGTTTCTCTCACATCATAATACTATAGTTTACTAAGTAAGACTTTATGGTCAACCGTATCAAAAGCTTTACTTAAGTCACAGCAGATTATTTCTGTTTCTTCTTGCCTGTCAAGAGCCTCTGTTATTTTTCTACTGCTTCTATCAGAGCAGTGGTAGTTGATTTCCCTTTACGATACCCATGTTGACTGCTATGTAATATATTAAATTTTTCAAAAAATGTTATCAGTCATTTTCTCTAAATCATTTTAAATATTTTTTAAATGAATGGTAGGATTGAGATAGGTCTATAATTATTGATGTTATTGATGTCACCTTTCTTATATATCGGAATAATTTTCGCATGTATTAAATCATTGGGAAATATTCCCTCTTGATTTATTATTATCATAATTAATTGGTGTTATCAGAGCAGCTCCAATTTTCTTTAAAATGTAAGTTGATATGCCATACATATCCTTTATTTTTTTAGTCTTGATGTTCTGTATAACATTTCAAATCTTATAAATATATAGACCTAAAGTTGTATATTATTTGATTTCTTAATAGCTTATCAGGCTCTTTGGATGGTTTTAATTGGACAGCAATGTTTAATCCTATATTTGCAAAAAAAGTACTTATATCTTTAGCTATTAAAGTTGTTTGCTCCTGGTTGTTATCACAGTTTTGACTTTTCCTGGTTTCTGACTTAATTATTGTCCAAATTGCTTTAGATTTATTTTCAGAATTAGCTATAAAATTTGGAGTTGCTACCTTTTTTGCTCATTGATACGCTTTATGTAGGCCTCTTTGAGATTTTTATAGGCATTTAAAGAATCTTGATCTTTTCTTACATTATGTATCGCAGATAAAGCATCTAATTGATTTCTCATTTGTTTCAATTCTTCTGTGTACCACTTGTTATTCTTATTGTTTTTTCCTATGACTAGCTTCCTCATTTTTGGCACGTGAGTTTCAAAAAGTTATTATAATAACACTGACATGCTTGAGAGGCATTTTTTTCTTCTAATAATTTATTCCAATCTATAGCCACCATTTTGCATTTAAATTGGTAAATATTGTAGTAATTTATTTCTCTATATTTAATCTCTTTCAGTTGTTTTCTCTTTATAATATTTATGTTGGTGAAAATATTATCTATACAACTCTGTGAGATATTTGCAATTCTTGACGGCTCTGTAAAAATCTTGTGGAGGTTGAATGACACCAATAGATTTTCAAGATTGGTCCTTATGTTTGATTCTACTATAAAGTTGACATTATCATCCCCGGATAGATATATTTTCTATCCCTTATATTTTTCTGTAACATAATTCAGTGACTGTTTAATTTTTCAAGGAATGTTTCTATGTATCCTAAAGGCGACCTATATATTGATAATATATTGCCGTATTTTGTACTTAATCCAACAATTTCAATGTGCTTTTTTACTGAGAGGGCTTTTATTTTGATTATATCAGTGGATTTAATATCTTTTTTAAGTACACCTTCATGTATATGCTCTTTTCTAATAAACGACGTTTCCACATAAAAAAATGGGTATTCTTGCAGCATTCACCATCGATTTGCCTTCTCCAATCCGCCCATTCCTTTTCCTATCCTACTTCAGCCTCTAGCCCTCTCAATACAAGGTATCTCAACAGCGTGGTCTATGTGTATAACAGGCACACTTGTCTAAGTGGGAGCTTCCATCGGCAGTTTATTCCTTTTTGGTATTATTATCAGCCTTGCCATCCTCCATCTGTCCGAAAAATGCTGCTTTCTAGCGCCTGATTTATAATTCACAGACTGAGCCTGGGATGCTCCTCTGCAACCATCTTCACTATCTTGGTTGGGACATCATCCAGGCCTGGAGCTAAGCCTACTAAAAGCAGCTTTAAGCCACTTCTGTTTATGAGTAGACATATAGACAGACAGGTGGACATATTGACAAACAGACACAGAGATATTTTTAAAGTTATTCAAAATTTGACAATTAACACAATCGTTTGAAAATATCCTACGAGTGATCCTTACAGTTCTAGGGCAATTGTCTAATAAGTGCTACATACTCTTCTGCGAAGAATATAATAAGAATCCAAAGTTGCAGAGCGGTGCGTATATTATAAAACAATTTCCCTGCGGAGGACGAGATTCAATCTTTTCTACGTATTTTAGATCTTTGCATAATTTCCAGCATACTGTCAATTTGGTTGAAATATTATAAAACTTCTTTATGAAAGGCAAATTAAACATAAATATTTATATTAGGACTCGCAAGATACAAAAGCTAATAAATATTGCATGTATTCTCCTCGTGTGTTATATTTATATTCGTATGAAATGCCGCTTTCCAAACAGTTTTCCCAAACAACAAATATATCAGTTTCTACTTTTAAATAAAATAATTTTTCATCATAAGCGGTAAAGAATAGGACGCTCAACAAAGAAAAACCTTTTAAGACGTTATATCTTTTCCTCTGAGTTTTCACAGAGACACTCAAATTAGTGTCACGAAGCCAACCGTATGAAAGAATGCGGCAAACCAATTTTACATTTCAAAACCGTTCGTCATTTACACAAAAACAGACTCGCTATGTCCGCCTATACGACGTTTTCGCTGTGTTCTCATCATCCCTGAGGTGACGGCCCGAAGACAGGCTAACTCGTGGGGTTGTGACTGTCTTTTGTTATTAAATTTCACAGCCCTCTTCTCTCTTTTCGGACGCGCTCGACTGGGATGACGTCATTATTCAATTAGCTCCATCTCCTGTGATGGAATAATGAGATGCAACTTGATGCTCGTACAATAGAAAACTTTAATTCGATTTCTTTTGTCTCAATTGGAAAAGAATTCGATTGATGTAAACGCGGGACGATAAAGGGAGAAGCGTGCGTATCGCTTCTAAAGGATTTCACAGAATTTTCAACGGCAAATGTTTAGAAGCCTCTACGTTTGAAGTTGTAGATACATATTAAAAACTAAATACTTCTTAATAGTCGTTTACTCAATACTTTAATTAGATATAATGTCATTGTGCAAGCTTATTGAGAGATACTGACGAAGTCGTAACATCAGTTTTATGAGAATATAAAATATAAATTTAATATATAAATTAAATTTCATTATTGTATACTACTTTGTCATTAATCTTTACTGTATTCATCATTCTCCTTTTACTCCAGTCAATGAGTGCTCAAAAGAGGGGTGTAGAGTACATGGAATATGCGAGAATTTTTGACTACAGGAATTCGTTAGGAGTAGTTGGTAGGTAAACATACTAAAAGTCCCCGTCCCTGGGAGGTGAGCTTACGGTGGAAGGGGGGTGGGGGGGTAGAATGTTCCATATTTGGGTTTTTCGATTATATCTCAGAAACGGTGGACTCTAGAAAGAATATGTTCAAATAAAAATGAAATCTAATTCAATTTCCGATAAAATTGTTCCTATACATATTTGTCGAGTTTTCAACGGATTTCGGTATATATGTTATTGAAAATCGATAACATTTGCTTCTAGTGCCTTTCACGATCATTTCTCAGAAAAAAACTTTAATTTGATATACACTTTTGCTACTTTATCTTCAATGAATCAAAAGTTACATGCACTCACAACATCCGCAGCGTATCGCAAGAGTAAAGTGGGTTTTGTCAAAATGTACAGAAGTCCAAAATCATACAACGTGCAGGCTGACGTTCTTCTTTCCCCGGCTCCATTGCGACATTTGGGATCATGAGTACTCTCTCATGGTATGGCGCTCCAGTCACAGAAAAAACCCTCAACGAGTTCCGCTACAAATCATTTGTCAAAGCAGCTGCAAACATGAACCCTGATCTCAACTTTCCCTCCAACTGAAGGAGCTGTTAAGCAGCATGCATTCCGGACGTACCACCAAGTACACCTGTGGTTAGGGGAGGAACCTAATAGTGGGGCGCCGAATTGGGGTTCGGAGAGGAGGAATGACCAACTATTTTAAAGATGATTTTTTCCCGATGCACGAAAGGATGTGACAGTGGCAGGTGTGGTTGTAGAAAGGCATCGTTAAACTGCTTTGTCGCATGCCCGAATGGCAAGGGCAGTTGCAACAACGGAGTCGGATTATTAATTCAGGAGGAAGGCGACGACGACGACATCGATACACTACCAATCTCTTTGGAAAATGTCTCCACTGCTGACGAAGATGATTGAGCCTCGACTCTTCCCCCTGAAAAAACGAAAAATGCCACGAAAGATGTCACCTTGAATGCTTATTTTTTCATTTTGTTAATTACTATCAGTCCATGTAAATACTTTCGTTATAATATGATTCGTAATAATATAATAAAAGCTATAATAAATATAAAAAAAAGTGTTGTGTGTCAATTACAACTACCTTATTTCTATTGATAAAATGTTGTTAATCATCATGGAAGCGTCAACATACTCATTTCTAGAGGAACATCGAAATTGAGCGTACATGTTAGAAATTCTATAACTTTTGATTGGTTGAAGATAAAGTAGCAAAAGGGTATATCATAGTGAAGAAAATTTAACGCTCTACAACTTCACTTTTGACAATTTTTCTGAGAAGCGATCGTGGGAGGCACTAGAACCAAATATTTAACAAAAAAAGTTACGCAAAAATGATTTTTTCGAAAATTATCGATTTTCAATAAAGTATATGTCGAAAACCGTTGAAAATTCGACAAATATGTATGGAGACAATTTTATCGGAAATATAATTAGGTATCATTTTTATTTAAAACATATTTTTCTACAGTCAACCGTTTCCGAGGTTTAATCGAAAAACTCAAAAATGGAACCTACCTACCCTCCCTCCACAAGCTCACCACCCAGGGACGGGGACTTTTAGTATGTTTACCTACTAACTACCCCTAATAAAGTCCTGAAGTCAAAAAGTCTCGCGTATTCCATGCACTCTACAATATGTTCATTGATTGGCTATTTACTGTTTTAATTTTTTACTTTGTATTCTAACCGTCATAATTCTTCATTCGTTGCTCATTACTCAATTTGCCTGCTTTAGTTAAAATTCGCTGATGCCAAAAATTTTTTTAAGCCCTTGACTTTTCGTACATGCCCTAAATTGTAATATTATGGACTCTTACCTGCTTGCTTTGCCTATTTACGCTTGTTTAGCCCATTTACTCCCCGAACCCCCCAACGGAATTACATCAAAATATAATCTAGTTCCAGATACATAAGTGAACCAAACTTCAAATCTATAATATAAACGGTTCCAGAGTAAACGTGTGCACAAAAAAGTTACAGACTGACAGACAGGATTTTTTTTCTCAAATTTAAAATCTCGACGTTTCATGACATTTTAAGCCTATTTTAACAAACATTTTTTTTGCGTTACGATACTTCCACTGGACGTGGAAGTAAAATACAGATTCATGAAGTAATATTTTGAATGCCTTACTAAAACATCCAGATTTTGTATCCAAGCCTTATGCACACTAAATCCCAATGTAATATTTTATTCCCTTTAATAATAGAGTGGGGGTGGTAGAGGAGGTGGCAGAGGGGGTGGCTAATGTAAAAAAAAATTAGAAGTCCTTGGTTCTCGTATACACACTAAATCCCAATTTAATTTTTTATTCCCTTAAACACTAGGGTGAGGGTGGAAATTGGGTGGTAGAGGGGGTAACTGATGCCAAAATAAATTTTAGAGACCCTTGGTTCAAATCCCAATTAAATTTTTTACCCCCTTATATAATAATAGGGGGATGGTAATGGGGGTGGTAAAGGGGGTAGTTAACGCTAAAAAAATGTTTGTAGATGTTTCGTTTTTGTATACACACTAAATCACATTTTAATTTTTTTTTTGCTCCCTTTAATAATAGGGTGAAGGTGGTAATGGGGTGGTAGGGGGGTAGCTAACGCTAATTTTTTTTACGTTTCGTTTTTGTATAATATACACTAAATCACATTTTAATTTTTTTACTCCCTTTCATAATAGCGTGGGGGTGGTATTGGGAGTGATATTGGGGGGTGGCTGATGCCAAAAAAGTAATTTTGAGACCTTAACTTTTCGTAATGCCCTAAATTGCAATTTCATGCTCTTACTTGCTTGTTTTGCCTATTTACCCTTTTTACTCCATTCACCCCGAACTCTTCAACGGAATTAGATCAAAATATAATCTAGTTCCAGATCTCGTTACAATACATAAGTGTAAGTACCAAATTTCAAGTCAATATCATAAACGGTTCCAGAGTAAACGTGCGCACAAAAAAAAAGTTACAGACAGACAGACCGACAGACAGACCGACAGACAGGAATTTTTTCCGCTCAAATTTAAAATCTCGACGTTTCATGACATTTTAAGCGTATTTCAACAAAAAAAATTTTTTCTTGCGTTACTGCCGGACGTGGAGGTAAAACTGAACATGTTATTAATTTAGTGTCTAATACCCAATACATGTGAATTTGAATATGTAATGTTAAATATGTATAGCATAGTTGACGTTAAAGTTCAATAAGTTGAAATGAATTGGAATGGATTGGATTGGATTGGATTGGATTGAATTGAATTGAATTGAATTGAATTGAATTGAATTGAATTGAATTGAATTGAATTGAATTGAATTGAATTGAATTGAATTGAATTGAATTGAATTGAATTGAATTTTGATTATGTAATCGATGTTTTCTGAAGGAGGAAACTATCAGTTAACTAATCACAATAAGTTCACAGTCCATTTTAGTGAAAACTCTTCACTATAAATGAATTTTGATACTTTATTTTTGCAAAAAAAAACCAAAAGAAATAATCCAAAAATAATAGGGGACACGCTTTCCTATGAAGAGACCTAGCATTAGAACACATAAAAGAGTTCTATGTACGTCATTACGTGATTCGACTCTACAAATAAAAAATATATAATAGGAATTGCAAAAGCAAATAAGATACTCATGAAATGGTAGTATGTTAAATGCCCCATCATAATGTAAAATTTGCCGAAACTCATTTAATGCCATTTTTTAAAGCGCTTTCCAGAGTATCTAGTAACAACTTTTGTATCCGAATATACAACGCGGTTCTTTCTGCGAACGGCAGTTTTTTTTTTTCTTTTTTGGTTAGTTATGAGAAATAATTCATTATTAATGGGAACAAAAGTTCGCAAAATACCAGTAACACAATAAAAAGAATTTTGTGAGATCTGATTCCTTTTTTTCTCATCAAACATATAAATAGTATGTTTCTAAAATGTTTGTAAATGTTTATTCAATATGGTCGCCTATGTTCCGTCAACAGAACAAATAAATATGACGAAGTCAGTATTTATCATTTACACGTCCTTAATCTGACCATTGATCATGAAAGTTCCAAATAAGTCACTAATTCCGACTTACGGTTGTGGTAAGTGCAATAGTTCTTACCAACGGCTACGTTGGTTGACAAAATTACACCTGTGCTAACTATATGCAGGTATTAGGTGCAGAAATTCATACTAACAAAAAAAAATAATAATCAGGAAAGCAACATGGAGCAATTATGGGAAGAGTATTCACACTATTCACAGTTATGCCAATGTATAAAGATCATTCATGAAAACGTCATTTTTTGCTCAGAAAGTTAAAATACCTTTGTCTATTAATTTAAGTACAATATCTATTTGTCTGTATTTAGTAATAAAAATGCATAAACATACATTTTAAATTATTTAGGCGAAGTTTAGCCATTGGCTACTCTAACGCTTAACCTATATCTATTTATATTATAACTATTACATATTATAATAATAATAAAATTACAAATTATTTAAAATATAAAAGTGAAGCAAGAGAAGAAAATTAAAACAATAAAAGTGTAAATCTAAAAACCAAAGAATAACAACTATAAAAGATGGAACCCCGAAATGCTAAGTAATGTTTTGAATGCAGTACCTTGGCGCACTCGATTGTGCATGAGAAATCGCGGTGGACATTTTGAACACATGATATGACATTTCAAAAATTATTTTGGGGATTAGATAAATATTAATATTCTGTGTGCTATATTGGTTAGTATTATTATTATTTTTTGTTAGCTGAATTTACTTTATTATTTTTAAGTGTGTTAATGTTTTATTATAGTAGAGATTTGAAGAACTTATTGATTTTTTTAATAATTTTATTTAATTATACTTCACGGCAAGTAAGAACTAGTTAAAAAAAATTACTTGTTTAGTTTCAATAAATAAACGTGATATATCGTTGAAAATAGAGCAAAATGCTCTACTTAACGGCGCCATTTCCTGCCCGTTTCAAAAACATTTCTTCACACAATGAAGAGAAATTCTCAAAATAGAGCGCTTTTGAAAATATTTAGATAAAACCTTATTGAAATACTCTGTTTTGCAAGAAATCGTTGCCTTAGAATTTTCTTCGCCTCTTTTCAAACAACGGATACATTTGGCTTAGACATATTCCGCATTTCCGATATTTTCCATCATAACTCTTAAAGTAAGCCATGGATTTTAAATTATTCTGTAGCTTACGAAAATAGGCACAATTTTCGTAGAAACAATTTTTTTGCGCGACCGATATTAAGTGGAATATTCTCGCGGGTCCCGATACAATGAACAGCCTGTATTTTATATTACCAGGTATCAATTAAGTATAAAATTTACAAATATTGTACGAAAAAGATCTTTCGAATAAGGCAGTTTCATAAGGAGCAGAAGTAATTATGATTTTCTTTCTACCTATATTCAGATTGTGAATATCTGCACGAAACTGAATTGAATGTTATACAAATTAGGAAGCGACTTGGAAGTCACAACCTTTTGAAAGTAGATATAAGCATGTAACAATCTTACGTTCTCCGTATTTAGCCAACTTAGTTTCTTATTTTATGTGAAATATGCTCTTGTCTATTTAAGTTACATTAAGTTAAAATTAAGTAAACACAAGAATTTAAAATTTATTGTATTCTTTTTGATGTGATAATATCCACACACGGTCCATGCGCAACATCACAATAGTTAGAGTGTGATAATATTACTAAGCTATTGCAAAGCAACATGCGATTACATTTATTCAATATATCTTTACTGACACACATTTCTTAAATTACTAAAAGATTTCCTATTGCAGTTGTTTATGTGTCCTTTGAGTCGATTATTAGCGCTAAATTTTTTGCTTCATCCCTATGCTTAATGTTTTTTCAGAAACTCAAAAATATACAAATTAACTGGAGCATAAAAATATCTGGAGTTCCAAAACGTTTGCTTTACGTTGTTGTCCTTTAATTGTATTAATCTCTGTTTGAATATAAAAAAAATGAATTAATTTTGCGGAAAATCTATTCCTTTATTACTTAAGAGTATTCGTTGTTGAGAAAATGGTATTAAATAAATAACTTACTATTAACTGCCGCGCTATCATAGCAATGGTTCTTTGAAATGTCAAACATTAAGATTCGTGGTTTGCATAAAACAAAACTATTCTGGAATGTTCTAAAATTATTGAACCAAATATGATTATAGCTAACACAGATAAAGTACATAAGACACAACCTCGGTAAACACTTATGCATATTAGACCTTCCTCTAACTAAATAGTGAAAATTGAATACCTGCTGCAGTACCTCAATGGAATACTAATATGCAGTCCAGATACCACGTTGGCTGAATTTCCACAAAGTGCATCACTAATGGATAAGATGTTGAGATGTGTTTGTAAACTGGCTGTGCAGTAAATACTGCATTTGCATATACTTGGTATTGAATCTGAAATCTATACATGCTAGCTGATAATACTTTACGCTGGTTTACGAATGTATGCAGCTTTATGGAGGAAGTAAATTTTTATTAGAAGGTACGACGTTGAGTTCACTTCGTAAACTATTTAGGCGTTAAATAACATTGTTTGTTTTTATGATCAAAACGTAAGAGTACGAAGAACGTTGCTTTTGTCGTAAAAGTTTTAAAACTTCAGAATACTTAAATGGCATTTTAAATTAAATAAAATGTTTTGAAAAAGCACATATTTCTAACAAATGTCCTAGAACTGATGACATAATTCAATGCTACTTTTAGTCAGCACGTTTTACAAACCGTATGTCTATTTTACGAGGGCCACACCAAATACGGAGATACGAAGAAAGTTAGAGGGATGAAAGTTGACGGCAAAGAGAATAAGAATGTGTATCAAAAAATTCGAAAAACGCAGTTAGCTTTGACATATGTTCCTGTGCAAAAATAAAAAGAACAAATCTCAAAGTAGGCCGTAACACCATTAATTCCATTTATTTTTTCTCTTTCCAACGATATAAAACATGTCACAAAAGTTTTAACTGATACTGTCAATATTTAATATTTTACGAAAATCACAATTCATATAATTGAATCGTAAAAATCAGCTATGCCATGATTAATGAAAAACAATGTATAAGGTTATTGACAAATTTGACAGATTGTCATTGTTGTAAAGCTAGAATATCGTAAAGATATGGAAGAATCGTAGTTGTCTATTTGTTTAGTATTGAATTAATGTTATTTACAATAGTAAACGTTTATAATCTAAAATAATAGGTAATGATTTTTATTTGCTCAACAAAATAATTCCAATTATAACGTAAAGGATAAATGTAATATATAATTATAAACATAGAAGATGAGCGCACTTGCATCGTCTGTTGATGTTTTTTTCTCTAAAGCTTTTTGATAAAATATTGAATTTATTTAAAAAACTATTGATCCTTTTTTAACGCTTTTCAGATAGTTACATAGATTAGATAGTAACGAGATGGGACGATAGTTTTTTATATCTAATTTATTTCCACTTTTGTATAGCGGTTTTATTATATACAGTGTTGCGGCAGATACCGGTTTCGAAGATTACATTTATTTGATGCGCCATTAACGGAGCGATAATTTCAATTGCATTTTTGATTAGTTCAACGGTTACTTCGTCAAAGCCCGGGGGTTTTTTAGCCCTGTTATATATTTTTTTATTTCATCTCTATTTAAATTTGTCATGTAAAGGCTTCTTTCTAATGTCGTATTTTCATATTGAGTATCAGGTGGTATTATATCATTTGCCAGTTTCTCTCCCACTTCTGAAAAGTTTACAAATTCTTTGCGAATTTTTGTTTCATCGTTTATCTTATGTCCAGTTCCTTGAATGTTAATTTCTGTAATGCCATTTTGTATTTTTTAAGTTCTTTAATAGCGTCAGTTGTTTGAGAAAGGTGTCTCAACTAACCCTAACTCCTCTTGGTATCATAAGGTTCATGTGCCATATCTTTCATTGTAATTCAATGCCATAAACTCATAATTACAATTACAATACTAGCGTTTGCATGAAACTGATATACTTAAGTTATTCAACAAGCATCATCAGGTTCATATAAACTGCCGTGAACTTGGAAGAAGTAATACACCAATATTTAGGCATCATTAGGTGGTCAAATATTTTGATTCATTGACCTATTAAAAATTTAATCTCTTGTTGTCTTGTTCGGTTAATTTTTTAATGAATTTTAATTCTTGCTCGGTTCAAGTTGGAAAAAAGTTAAAGCTAAGACCTTTTTAGCATTTTTACGGCAAATGATCATAATCGGTGCCCAGTATACCGACGTAAAATTTTACTTCGATTAGATATCATGAAACTGATATGTCGGCGTTTTCACGGAATTGATTTACTTCGACAATTCAGTAAGCATCATCAGCTCCATATCCTTTGCCACGAACTCAACGGGAGTAAAATTCTGCATATATATGAATATTATTTCGATATGCAAGCAGTATTAGGTGTCTATTTTCATAAGTTCCACATAATCGGACGAAGCCCTGTTTCAAGGTTGCATTACCATTCTAGACGTCGAGACGATTTCCATAACTACAAATAAATTCTACGCATACAATCACTCAACTGCGTGCCAAGATACATAATCTTTCCTCTCGTATTCTCTCATCCTCTGCTGCTATGCCGGCGCTTCCCGCCAGACATGTTTGTCTATTTTATTCTATCGCTTTATTTAGATTATCGTCCTGGAGGCGTTTGGCATTAGCTACTCCACTACTTAACCAGGACACATGCACAAAGACAATTACACAACGACCATTTCCTAAGACATTGCCATTTGCTGCAGCCGAGACTCGAACTGCGTAGTGGTACAGCGACTAGACGTGTTGTCTTTCACGCAACCCCATCTAATCCACTGCTAGCAACTCAGAAACACAAAGATACCAAAACATAATATTTTTAGTCGCAAACTCCTCTATAAAAACCTTATTTTACTATAAGGAAAGTAACCAGACTGCAACCAACAACTACTCTCCGGGCTATGTGCCCCGCCTGACGAGAGCCAACAGCTTGAAGCTGCAGTCTGCAAGTGGTGTGGCGTTTTGATGGTAATATGCAATTATAACACTTAACGCACCAGGCTTGTAACTTGTAATTCAGCGCACGGCGGGGCACATAGCCCGGAGAGTAGCTGTTGGTTGCAGTCTGGTTACATTCCTTATAGTAAAATAAGGATTTTATAGAGGAGTTTGCGATTAGAAATATTATGTTTTAATATTCCGCCCTCTAAAAGCACATTTGAACACAAGAAGATAGCACTAAACATCCATCCCTTCGACAGGATTTCAACAGGGGACTCCTTGGTATCAAGCCACTGAACCGACCAAAATGCTTGTTGGATAAAGTTAGCGACATGTCTGTCGCATGTTGTCCCATTTTGCATAGACGGTCCTCATGTACACGCGCCCAGAATTATTTTCAATATTAAAATTCAACAAAGCGTATTATTCAGCCGTCTGTTCATAGATGTGATAAAAAAAAACATATATTTTCCTCATTATTGTGGTAAATAAGAAAATCTAGTATTTAAGAATGTTCAACGTCAACTATTGCTTATTTGTTGATGAGATTATAAAAAGACTTTAGGAAAATGTAGGGCGAATAAAGCGAGTAAAAGAATAAATGGTATATTTATATCGGCCTAATTTCAAGTTTTGTAAACTCAATGATTTAGTATGGGGTTAAATAATGGAAGTCGGAACATAATACGGGAAACTTTCGGGTTTAAACCGCGATATTAAATTAGATATATTTATCACTGACGGAACTGTGGATTTCGTTGTTCTGATAAGGCACATGTACTAATTTAGCAAATTCCTTTGCTGTTTTCTAATTTTTCAGAAGAGCGGTCACAAGAGCGCTGGCGATCGCTACTCGAGCTTGTGGAGCAATCGAGAAGGCAATTTAAGGGTAAGGAAATTCTTATTAGGGAAAATTACTTAGAATATAACAAATCCCTTAACGTCGCTCTCAATTTAAATTAATTTTTCCGTGTTAGCAGACTTTACGAAATTTAAATTAATTTTTAAAGAGAGCGAAAGAATTTTATATATTTTTGTTCCATTATTAGATCAACGTTTAATTTCCTTTTATTTTATCTTGATTGAAAACGCCTAATAGTCACAGAAAACAGTCGTAATTTGAAAGTTACTTTCGAAATATGCTGGACTGATGTGTTTCTATTAGTAGTTATATATAAGGAGACGCTTAAACCATGATATTTATTTATTTAGAGTTAAAGTGTAATACAAATAGTACAGAAGTAAGCTAAATCGCAGTGATGGAATTGTTGCATACGTCAAAAATGAAATTAACTCAACAATAGAACATAGAAAATTAACATAGGTAACAATTTCAAGACTAAAATTTTCCCTAAAGAACGTAAATACAACATAATTGTCATCTATAGGATACCAACATCTAACACATTAAACTTTATCAATGAACTAGTACGACCGACATTAATATCATGGTAGGAGATATTTATTTTATTTTATTTTGCGAATACGGCTGCCCAGACAGATATGCATCCAATTACAGGGCAGGAAATATACAAAGAAATAAATATATATATATACAATACAGAAATAGAAACTTAATACTAAATAATTTACAGAGGAATAATTGCTATTAAAACTAAAACTAAAGAGAGGAAAAAAGAAAAATATATATGAGGACATAGTTTAAACAGTGGCGTAGTAGAAAACTGAAGGTTAACTTAAGAATGATTTAAAATACATTGTTTTATATTATTAATGCTGCAATTGAAAATATCGAGGTTCGCCTGATAGCTTAGGTAATTTGAGCACATATTGTCAATAGGAGAAGATTTTAGTACATTTGTTCTTGGTGTATCCAAATAGAATAGAGCGTATGAGCGAGTTTGAAAAGATGGAATATTAAATTGGATGGAGCTAAGAATATCCGAGCAGTCTATCTGACTTGTTAGAAGTTTAAATAGGTACAGTACAGAAAAGTAGACTCTACGCGTTGCTAAGTCATTTAAATTAAATCTAGCTAGAAAGTCAGATTGTGGTGTGCCCCTGGGAGGATAAAATCCATCAGCTTTGTTAGAAAGATGTTTAACGTGTCTTCTCTGTACCCGTTCCAAATTAAGGATATGATTATTGTAATATGGATTCCAAACAATACTACCGTATTCCAATGTTGGCCGTACAAAAGCATTAAATAGGAGAGAAAGTGTGGAAATATCTTTAAAGTGCCTTGAGTTACGCGAGATAAAGCCTAGATTTCTGTAGGCATTAGCAGTTATGTAATCAATATGGGGAGCAAAAGTTAATTTTGAGTCAAAGATGACCCCAAGATCTTTGAACTGAGTGCATCTTGTAACCATTGCATTGCCTATTTTGTAGGAAAAGTTTATTGAGTTATTTCTCCTCGTAAAAGTCATCACATTACATTTGAATATATTTAAAGGTAGCCTATTGATTTCACACCACGAATTTATGTTTGAGCGGTCATGTTGTAATCGACGGCAGTCTTCTTCGGAATTAATAGATGCAAACAGTTTAAGATCATCCACATATAGAAGAACATTACTTTTCAAATCGGCAAATATCATTGATGAAAATTATAAAGAACAGTGGGCCGAGAACAGAGCCCTGCGGAACTTCTGGCGTCACTCGTACTTCGATAGATGAGAATCCAAGATACTTAACGTTTAATGCTCTGTTACAAAGATATGACTCGAAGAAACTTAGAAAGTCAAGACTAAAACCAAAGACTGACAACTTTCGCAATAGGAGCCCATGATCCAGTCTGTCAAATGCTTTAGACAGGTCCGTGTAAATTATATCCGTTTGACCACCTTGATCCAGCGTATTTGCGATGAAATGTGTAACACTTACCAAGTTGGTAACTGTAGATCTACCTGCCAAAAACCCGTGTTGACTGAAGGAGAGTTGAGATGTTGCATGGAAAGAGATTATATCGTATAAAACAATTTCAAAGAGTTTGCCAAAATTATTCAGGATAACCATGGGTCTTTAATTTTCGATAAGGGTCTTATCACCTTTTTTAAAAACAGGGCAGATTTTAGATTGTCTTCATATGTGGGGAAAAGTTGTTGTTCGTAGTGCTAAGTTAAAGATGATAGACAGTGGGTAAGGCGAAAATTGGGACACAGTCTCTTAACAAGGAAGCTGACCATCGGGACCAGTAGTGAGTTTATTTTTGAATTTTTTTAGAGCCTGTTCGGAAATGGTTGGGATATTAAGTTGAGGAACAAGACCCGTGGTTTCTTGTTTATTTTTGTTATACATGTATGATGTGATAAAAGACGATTGAAAGTACTGGGCAAATGCATCGACAATATCTTGGGTATCATTTAAGGAGTTATTGTTGAAACACATGGAGTTTGGTATGCTAGTTGTATTTTTCATAGTATTCAGAAAATACCAGAAGTTGCTTGGATTAGTTTTAATGTGCGTTTCTGTGCGCTGAATGTAACTTTTGTGAGCAAGTTCACTGTCTCTTTTTATATTGGAACGCAGAGTTCTGAATTGATTAAGGTGGTACACCTCGTTATTATACTTATATAGATTCCATAGACGGGATAGTTCTTATAATAGTTCCAGTGAATCATGGGGGATATGATGAATTTTTACGAGTTGTTTTAGGAACGCTTTGTAGGAACACAGAATCCAGTTTATCGTAAAGTTGGGTGCAAGCCTCGTTAACATTATTGAAACTAGACAAATATGACCAGTCTATACTACATAGATCTGCATAAAGTTTATTAAAGTCTGCTTTCTTAAAATTAAAGAATGGTTGATCGTTGCCTAAATGTCTAATGTGATCTGACTTTAAGCTAATGCTATCAACATTAACGTAACTATAAGCTCTTATTTAAGCACATTTAGCTCTCAAGGTTATATATCTTATATAAACTCAAACTCCAATGTGATAAGAAACTGTGAAAATTGCTTAGATCACATATTTATTAAAAAAAAAAGAACTAACCATATAGTTGCACAAAATTTCACTTCAATCGCTTACGAAACTGCCATTACCGATCACTATAGTGTGATACTTAAGATAAGTGAAGAAAATAAAAAGGCAAACAACCAAGAATCTGATGATTTCGCACAAATTACTAATATTGATTATATTAAACTAAATAACATCCTATAAGGTGAAACGTGGCATAATATATATGTGGAAGGAAATATATATGTGGCTTATAATAGCTTCATTAAACAGTTAAAATATCACATCAAATATACTCGATATAAAAATATTAAAATACACAAGAAAATTAAACCATGGATTACACAATACCAATAGCATCGAGTAAATAGGGAAATAGCCACTCACTGTCTCACAACATAATATCGCTAAAACATTTCGGACCTGGATAGAACTGCTCCACGGAAAATGCCTTATTTCATTTTACAAACAAAATACATGAACATCTTAACAACAATGAAAGATCTATTGCCATATTTTTATATCTGGCTAAAGCTTTCGATAGTATATCACATGAACTATTGTTGGAAAAAATTGAGAAATACGAAATTAGAGGAGTAGCATCAGATTGGTTAAAAAGCTGTTTATCAAATAGAAAAAAGCCGTAGTAAAAATTGGCAAAACATCAAGTAGTCCAGAAAATGTGACATATATGGTGTTCCACAAGGATCAGTGTTAAGTCCGCATTTTTTTCTTTTCTACATAAATGACATGCTGGAATTAGATATAAGTGGGAATACCACCGCATATGCTGATGATACTGCTCATTCCGTATGTCCCATGTACATGTATTGTACAAGATTTTTCGTAAAATCGCCATATAATATTTATTTTGCTAAAAAAGAAAAAATAATTTTCTTCATTTCGCTAAATCACTATATACTGGTTGCTATTGTTAGATGTATATAAACATCAAAATGTATTGAATGTGTGGAGATGTGGAGAATAAAAAAAAAAATAAAGTACAGTTAGCCCCAAATATTTTTTATGGTAACATGTTAGTTATACCCTCAGGATCATTCAGCCAACTGGAGTAATGGCTGCTGGTCATGCCCTTTTTTTTAACCACCCGTTTTTGGCCAGTCCGGATAGCATATTATTTTTTTATTTATAATTCACAAGAGAATAAATATTTTGTCCCAAAAATGGGTTTCTACTAGTTTCTTGGGTCGCTGATTATGAATGTGAGGTCAGTTTTTCGAAAAATTAACGTGAAAAGTGGAAAATTGTGAAAAATTGATCGTATTTCGACCCTTTCGCAATTTAAAGATATTAGTTCAAGGTTTATATCCCTGGGAAATTGTGGAACATTCTTGGAAAATGCGGAAAACTGTCATTACGAGACTGTGTAATATGTTATTCTCGAGGTTTTTTGATCACTGATGGCAAATGAGATATTCAAAATGATGAAAAATTTTCCCGGGAATTTGTGAAAAATTTCTCTATATAAATATATGAAGTTAAAATGCAAGGAAATCTTTGGATAATCTCGGAAAATATGAAGAAAATGGAAATATAAAAATCTAACATGACTGTTTAACATATCAAATGTCATGTTTTTTTATTAGCTGATGACGTATTGGACATTATATACTAAAAGAAAATTTAAACAAAAAAAAAAATTTTATTCCAAGATTTTGAAGGTGTAACATTTCATATTATTATTATTATATGAAAAAAATTAACATATTTTTATTACTAACGATCCGCAGTAGGTACGTTTTTTGATTGATTTAAATATATGATATAAAATATTTTATTTAATATCATGAGCCCACATTGTACAAAACCAAAATATTATTCTATGCATCACATGCTTACAATAAAAAAGCTAATAAAAACGATGAGTTGTATATTTTTAGGTGGTTAAATATTAAAGCTTTTATGAATATGACTGTGTCAAGGGTTATTTACCTGTAAAGTTCGTATTAATAATAAATAGTTATACAATTTTCAGGACCACCCCATCGATTATATGGCTTGGCTATTCTTTTTTATGTATGCAAACAAAATTGATTAGGGTTTCAAACGATAAAGATTACCTCCACGCATGTGAATATCAACAATAGATATTAAAATTTTATAAAATCAATATTGCCTCTACTATAAATTCAAATGAATAAAACATTTATGTCTGTTGGTATATTAAAATTTTGTAGGTAGGTAATAATTAGTACTTTTGTTTAATATTCCCAATTCCCAATTCCCAATTATTAAATTTAATTTTTTATAAATAGTACACTTTATCGAATGCACTATATTGTTTATTAGTCTTTTTAGAAAACTTGCTTTTTTGTAAAAAGTCGTACTAAAAAGTAGAAAATAATAATATACGGGTCCAAGAATAACCAGGCGTGCGCACTTTGAATGATTGTATGCATGATTGTATGAAAGCGGTTGAATCGGTATACCTACACATATTGCCGTCAATCATGTGTACATAAAGATGATACAAAATGCCCACGCCTTGCTTTACTTGCAGTCGTACATTATTATTATTTACTTTTTAAGTATGAATTTTTACAGAAAAGCAACTTTTAAAAAATATTTTTTTATTTTCTACTTTTTAGTAACTCATTATTATGTATTGCCTAAATTTAATTAGAAGGTTATTTATTTTGATTTCTCACTCCTTCGCTTTCTCCCTCCTTCGTTTTGCAGATTATTCAATTTTCACTTATTATGTGACACTTACTTAATATACTACAAACACTTACTATGTGACTATCTGACCTAAGGCGGCTGTCAATTTTTATACCTAGATATATCACGCCATTTGTTGACATAATTTCTACTGTGTTTGCATGGTTTCTAATTGATAATCTGCCAAAAACTGATAGTTAACCAACTTAATGGCAAAAATATTGTTTTCGTAAAATTTATTGTTAGGAGCTTGTATTGAACCAGTCCATGGCTAAAATCATTTTCTACATTTTGTTTTAAGGCCTCCCATGGTTCATCTTCATAAAATAATACTGTGTTGTCAGCAAAACTAGTAATTGAAACACTGGCATTCAACATAAATAAATTATTAATATACATAGTAAATATAATTGGCCCTAAGACTGTGCCCTAGGGAACGCCACAGATTATTGTTGTGTCTCTGCTAAGGTTAGAGTTTATTTTAACATATTGTTCACTGTCGTTCAAGTAACTTGATATTAAGTTATACGCATTGCCTCTAAAACCTATATCTTGCAAAGCTTCCAATAACTGAGAATGATCTGCAGTATCGAAAGCCTTCACAAGATCTAGGAAGCGACACAAAGCGGCCTTGTTTTCATCTACAGCTCTGTACAGTTTTGACGTTAACATTTCGATTGCATCTTGGGTAGATTTACCACATCGAAATCCAAATTGTTTATGAGAAAGCAATTCATTTTTGTTCGTATAACATTTTTCATACATACATTTTTCTAAAACTTTTTTTAATATTTTTGCAAAGTTCGTAATTAAAGAAATTGGGCGATAATTTGTAGCAATACTTTTGTCTCCACTTTTCTATAGAGACTTTATTATCGATACCTTCAAATAGGTCTGGCCTAATATTAATAATATAAATAATAATAATAATAACACCACAGAAATTAGACCTCTCAATTCCAGAAGCCAGAGGCATGTGCGGAAGGGGGTCTAATGACAGAGGGACGGAGCAGGATCAGGATCAGTGAATCTTTGTGTTCAGTTTAGAGGTGGGGGTAATTAGAGTAGTGGTAATTAGGAGGCGGGGCTTAGAGGGCCGGACGTTGAAGGGCGGAGCCTAGGAGAGGTGGGGGGGGGGGCAATTGCACTAGTGTGTGGTAATTAGCGTAGTGGGGGGCAATTGTAGTGGTGGAGTCAAGCTCACGTGATGGGGTAATTAGAGTGATGGGGCAATTGTTGTGGTGAGTAATTAGAGTGGTGGGAGGCAATTTATGTATAATTAAGTGTAATTAAGTGTAATTGAAGTAAGAATGAGGGTAATTACAGTGAATATGGGGGTAATTGCAGTAACAATGGCGTAATCGGACTAAATTTGGGGCTAATTATTACTGCAATTTCATGCAAGTTCATTATCATAAATAAAAGGCAGGATTGCAATTGTTCATCTCATAAATCAGAACAAAGATGCATGTAAAATAATTTTTTAACTTCAGGTATATAATCAAGAATGAATGTTTGTTATGACATTGTAAAAAAATACGCAGATACTATAATTGCGCAATAGGACAATGGAATGAGTAGATGTGCAGACGGACGAACAGGCGGGCAAACGGACAGACGGATGGGTGTACATAATTTCTCTAATCATCATTATTTTTATTGCAATTACCTTTATTGTTACTATAATTACCCATATTGTTACTGCAATTACCCTCGTTATTACTGAAATTACCCTCATTGTTACTGCAATTACCCTCATTGTTACTGGAATTACCCCCATTTGTCACTGCAATTACCTTTATTGTTACTGTAATTACCCTTATTTTTGCTGCAATTGTTACTTCAATTACCTCCATTATCACTACAATTACCTGTATTGTTACCGTAATTACCCTTATTTTTAATGCAATTATCCCATTGTTACTTCAATTACCTCCATTGTTACTGCAATTATCTCTGTTGTTACTGCAATTACCTTTATTGTTACTGCAATTATTGTTACTGTAATTACTCTTATTCTTGCTGCAATTACCCCATTGTTACTTCAATTACCCCAGTTGTTACCACAATTATCCCCATTGTCACTGCAATTACCATTATTGTTACTGTAATTACTCTTATTTTTGCTGCAATTACCCCATTGTTACTTCAATTACCCCCACTGTTACTACAATTACCTCCATTGTCACTGCAATTACCTTTATTGTTACTTCAATTACCCTCATTGTTACTGCAGTTACCCTCATATTTACTGCAATTACCCCATATTTACTGTAATTACCCTCATTGTTACTGCAATTACACTTAATACATCAATTTCCTCCCACCACTCTAACCACCCACCACCACAATTGCTCCCACCACTAATTATCCCATCACGTGACCTTGACTCCGCCACTAGAATTGCCCCCCACCACGCTAATTACCACCCACCACGTGTCTTAGGCCCCGCCCTCTAACGTCCCTCCCTCTAAGCCCCGCCTCCTAATTACCATCCACTACTCTAATTACCCCCCCCCCCCAACTGAACACACATGTTCACTGAACCTGATCCTGCTCCAACCCTCTGGTATTAAACATCTACTGTTACATATTGGATAAACGCGGACATACAATCATTTCCTCTGACAGTGCCAGTGCCGGAGCCGGGATTCGAAGCCGGTGGCACGATACCCGTGTGATTAATCGCGATTGCCACCTCGCGCCTTGACCAACGCGGCTATCAACTATCGGCCAGACGCCAATAAAACATTGGTTGTGATAAATCTTCAACAATTTCTTTTAGGTCTTCGGCTCTTACTGTGTCAATTCCTGGAGGTTTGTTTGATTTTAGAAATTTCATTATATCAATTATTTCTTGTTTATTTGTAAGTTCAAAGAAAATGGTTAGCGAATGTGACGTTAAAAACATTTGAAATTTCGATTTCATTTTCAGTAAGTTTATTTAAAGGCGTAAATATCTATTTTATCCTGTTGGGCTTTTATACATTACTGATAGATTTTATTGCGTTCGATAATTTTTTTATATTATGTTTATTTTCATCAACTTTACTTCTAATATAATTTTATATTTTGTTTATTTAATTAATTTATTTAAGTAATTTCTATATTTGATAAATTCTTCTCTTAGATGATTATCATTGGGGTACTTTTTAATATTCTTGATACATTTTGTCTTTTATGTTTATAGATTTTATCAAACCTGATTTCTGTTTTGAAGAGCAATGTTTGTATTTTTTCTAATTTTTTCTGTTATTAATGTTATATGGACAGTTTTTTGACGAAATAGAAATCCAATAAAATCCGTCCATTTCTAATTACATGTCAAAATTCATCCAATTATTAAAGGATTACATTGATAAACTCCCTAGGGAGATTATCACTTATATTGCTATGCAACGAAAAATTATATAATTTATTTAAAATGTCAGATCCACGATTTGACATATTATTAGAATTTCAAAAAATTATCTCACCAACAGTACCGCGTGCACTGATAAATCCTTATAATTTTCTCTAATAATGACCCTCAAGCTTGTTGCTTTAAGTAATTACTAAACAGCAAGCTTTCCGCTCATTATTAGAGAAAATTATCGCGTGATTATCAGCGCCCTTGGTAAATTACAGCTGATAATTTACTGACGTCTTTTATATTATAAAAGTCGTACCAGTTGTGATTTCTTATATCTATTTTCAATTGCTTATTGTTAACATATTATGTAATAATACTCTCTTCAACCTTTTCAGTATTTATTCTATTAAAATCTACCATAATTATTGTATCGTAGTGATCTGTGATATGCGATTTTAGAACATAAGCAAATATTTTTTACGTCATGGAATTCACATTTGGCAAATATTAATCCAGTACGTGGGGGTTTTTTGAATGCAAAAGGTGGGGTAGTAGTGATTTTTTAGTATGTTGTTAAGCTTGGGGCCCTAATGAAAAATCCAAGTTTTAGACCTCGAGGCGTATGCGCTCGAGCCGCCATCTTGGATTTTAGGTACAAAAAGTTAGTTTTTGATAATAACTCAAAAACGGTGGCTTTCGCGACAAAAGATGTTCTATACAAAGTCAAAGAGGACAAAATTTCCTACATTTTTTGTTAAAGCAATATGTTAGGAGTTACAGCTCCGTGAAGTTGCACTATTTGAAAAAAAAATGCGGAAACTTTATTTTGGTTGAGTTTTATTTTATTATTCTTATTATATATCGTTATATTTGTACATAATTATAAAAAAAACTAAAAGGACTTGAATATTATCATTTAACAGTATTATACTTATCGTAAACAAAGTTAAAGGCGAAAAGTATATCGCATTTTTTTTTAAATTTAAGAATAGTAAATTATGATTTTAGAGTGTTACAAAAATTAATTTCTACTACATTTTGGTACGTTTCGATGGTCCGGGTTGGTTATTGTCGGTGTCCTGATCGTAGTTTTGGTCCGTAGCCTGAAAAATGTCGTCATCCTCGTCCTCGCTTTCAATGCGGATTTCCGGCATATTTCCGCAAGATTCTCCGTTGCAGAAGCCACATACAACCGAACATTTAAGTCCAGCCTTTCGGCAGCTGCATGCCCCACCACACCCCTTTTTACAGTTACAAGATACCGATTTTAATAAGGAATCGGGAGCTGGTTTTTCCGCCATTGTTATGGGAGTGAGCCCGTAAGCGCCATGCTTCCAACCCCAGCCTTCAGGTTTTTCTCTATGCCTCTCCATTTCTGTACTTGGTGGTACGTCCTAAAGGCGTGGAATTGCGCCGCGTCTTTTGTAGGTGGCAAAGAGGCAACATTAAATTTGCTTTTCAGCGTAGATTTGCCGAAGCGTTGGAAACGAATCTCTTTCAAACTCTCTTTATCCATGTTGCCACCATATAAAGCTACAAGAAAGCGTACTCCGGCCTCGGCAATCTCCGCTGACGTGGCATCTTGTTGGTTGAAAATTTCAATTATTTCATGAATCGCTCTGTTTTTTTCTATCAGCGTACAAAATTTAGTTTTTCCCTGATTGAATAAGGATGACGTTGTGTCACAATCACTGAATTCATGCAAGAACAGAATGTGCTTGGTTACTTCTTCGTATTTGAGGCTACTTGCTGAATATATCCTCTCAGCAGTTTTTCCTCTTCCAGGTTTACGGAAGTAGATAGAACTTTCGGCTGATGCTAAGGCTGTCACAAGTACTAAAAGGTCAACATCTTCCCCGACCACAAAAACAGCATCAAATATTGATTCACTGCATAAAGAAATTGCGGTGTTGACAATTAGCACATCGACATCATCTTCAGCTTGTTTAACTGTAAATGCAGCCAGCTCAAATTTATTCAACTTCAACTTTATTTTTTTCATTGGCTAAAAATCGCTCCTGCGAAACTTGCACCACTATTGTTTCATCAAAAAGGACATCGGCAGACACGTGCTTTTTTGGTCGACGAAGTCTTTCTGCGGTCTTTGTATTTGTATTGCCACCATCAGTCTCTTTAAAAATTATTTCAATATGATTGGCATTTGTTTAAATTATTTATTTTAGTTATTAACAGCCAAATAACGAAATATAATACTTTTTTTCAAATAGTGCAAATTCACAGAGCTGTAACTTCTAACATATGTGTGCTACAAAAAAATATAGGAAATTTTGTCCTCTTTGACTTTGTATAGAACATCTTTTGTCGTGAAAGCCACCGTTTTTGAGTTATTATCAAAAAACCAAATTTTTGTACCTAAAATCCAAGATGGTGGCTCGAGCGCATGCGCCTCGAGGTCGAAAACTTGGATTTTTCATTAGGGCCCCAAGCCTAACAACTAAAAAATCACTACTACCCCACCTTTTGCATTCAAACACCCCTTTTTGATACCCACGTACTGGATTATATGTGGTATATGCAAGAACTTGTATTACCAAAATGGTGGATGTAAAATAAAATTCACTGAGTATATTTAGTAGAATTGTTAACCTTTAGTATAGAATTGTTAATCTTTTCATGAATATTGCTACTAAAATAGTTTCCAAATTCAGTTATAAAATTTTCAGGGCAGGTAGAGGGCAGACTGTATATTGCAGTTAATTTTATTCAGATAAAAATAAACACATTTGCCCCAGCTGGCACGGATTTTTCATAATCTATGAGTATTTAATAATATATCATTCACATTCCTGTTGAAAATCACGATCAAATATGATAGCGGTGAAGACAAATTACGTAGTGACTATCGACTGGACCTAGTCTACCTTCTCACTCGACACTGGCATAAATTTCAATTCATTTGATTCTCAATAAAACCAGGAGGTGAGTTAAAACAGTCCTTTGTTTTTCCCAGTTGACTATCTTTCTTGTAAGTTGCGGCTCGTTGCGAACGATCCAAGTTTCAGTAATAATTTATGCAAAAGGGTTTCGACCGGCAGATGGTGGACTGCATTGTGCCAGGCAGAGATATTACCCCAAAATGTTGTATTATTTGGTCTTACTGCATGTCTGCTGTTTATGGTAATGCACCGTAGGCACGTGTACACACTTTATTATCCTTAATCTATTGCTAGGTACTGAATAGTTTCAAACTTGAACTATTATGATTGAGCATATATTATAGAAAAGTTTGATTGTGGAACCTGTGTAATAAAAGTAATACTGAAAACAAATCTTTTAAAGTCGTAATAGAAAATAGTATTATAGGTACACAAGGCAAAGAGTAATCATTTAATAATAATAATAATAATAATGTTTATTCATTCCAGTAGACTATGACATAGTATAGGAAAAGTCAGAGAAAAGAAAATACAATAAGTTAACAATTTGTAACATTCCACAACATAGCGAACATATGAATCATAAATGACAAACAAACAAATAAAATTAAAATATTCAATAGTGACAAAGTAATAACCCAAAATACTTGAAAAGTGCCTGTATAACAGATTAATTATGTATTTTGAATCAAACGATCTCTTTCTTGAATGCCAACATGGCTTTCGAAAAAGTCGCAGCACTAATAGTGCCATATTGACTTTTGTCAATAACGTCCTTGACGCATATGAAAATCTTGAATTCAATGACACAATATTTCTGGACCTTAGTAAGGCTTTTGATTGTGTTTCACATGCCATTTTAATCGAGAAGCTACTAAAATATAAAACTAGTGAGAATAGCATAAAAATATTGGAATCTTACTAAAAAATCGTTATCAAATTGTTAAAGTTAATAATATAACATCAAGTAAAGAAATGTTAAAGACAGGTGTGCCTCAGGGTTCCATATTAGGACCTTTACTGTTTTTGATCTATATCAACGATATGCCTGTGGCAAAAAATTTTCTCACATATATTTTATACGCGGATGATACTACCAGTTCCATTAGATCGAATAACTTATGCGACGTTGAACTGCAAAAAAGTGAAATTCAGTCAAAAACTGAACAATGGTTTACCTCTAATAATCTGATTTGTAACAAAACTAAATCACAAGGTATGATGTTTACGTTACGTAATTTCGAGACTTCTACAGATATAATACCCACTGTAAAATTTTTAGGTGTTTATTTGGATCCTTGTGTTACGGGTTCATTTTGTCTTAAGAATTTAATAAATGACAGAAGGAATTCAGACACCTTAAAATTATTAGAAATAATAATTGTCTCGAAACTCGGCCATCCATCAAATACCGCTGACGAATAATTGGTTGCCTATTTCAATATTGCTAGGAGCTATCGATTTAACATAAATCCACACACCGATAATTCGCAACAAAAAAGAAACAGCTACGCAGGTTTCTCCTCCGCTGAAAAGTAGTCCCAAAATAAAATATAAATTAAGTAGTAACGATAGGATATAATGTATTTATGAAATTGTCTAATCTCTAGATTTTTTGTAATGTTGTATTATTGGTGTTTATAATGTTTTGCAGTCGTTTTTCTTTCGAATTATATTTTTTGTTGCTTTACCGGGAAGGTACTTTACAATCTCTTGGAGTACACATTCTGAGGTGTTCTAGAAACCAGAATAGGCTTTTTCGAGCTGTGATACTTTTGTCGATATATATATTGTGTTGTGTCCATTTAATTGGGAATAAACTACAAAAGTATCGAAAGGATTGTGAGGAATATTTTCTTCTGAGTGGTATTATTTCCTGCAGTTGCCGTTTAACGGATTAATATCAGCTCATGACCATCTTGCCATAAACCACCCTCAGATAAACTTATATAGTCAAAGAAGCCTTCTACGAGGTGTAGAAGTAAGTAATTAGGACCTATTCTATTTTGTTTCCTTAAAGTAATTTTGGTGTAATTTTCTTTCAGGGCTTTTATTTTCAATAAAATTTTTATTTTTACGAATTCCGAATTCATTAGTCTCCTTGCATTTCTTTATGGTATGCAAATTGCCAATTATTCTGAAGAAAATTCGATACATCAAGCAGAGCCCCTGGGTGTATATTTTCCTGTATAGAAATCTTGGCTATCAGCCGCGGAACAAATGGTCGGCAGTAAATGGTTGTTGAAGGCACATTTATTCTGACAAACCACCCTACAGGGAAAGTTGACAGCAAACGTAACCACCCCTACATGGAAACACAGCTAAGTGTCAAAAATATATATGTTTTTTTATCCGATCTGAAGTACCTATTTTTACTATTACTGAACTATTGGCTACAATATCTTATAGTCACACCATATATATGTGTTTTTTTTTTAATTTATAAAAGATATCTTTAAATATTCATTAGCTATAATAGGTGGGAACGTAGGTTTCCTTCACTAAACAGTTTTCACTTTACACACATGTTAAGAGATAAATATAACTAGGTTAGACAAACAAAAAATAGGGGTATTTTGCTTGTAAAAACATCGGAAGTGATCACCTTCGGTGGGGTAGTTGATTTAATAATTTTTTGTTAAGTATTGTATATAATTAATCACAATATAATTAGTGTAGATATTTTCTTGTCTTAAAAAAAAAATGTGGAGTTAAAACTGCATAAATTTTAGTAGCCGATAATAATTTATAGTTGTATATACTTGGGGATATATGGTCAAAACTGTGTGTAAAAATTCATAAGTATTAAAATATTTTTTTTTATTATTACATGTATGATATTTTTCTTTGATATACCACCTAATACCTATCCAGGGCAATTATCACAAGATTTTACCCTTCTTACCTACCCCGCACGACTAGTTGGCCGGAGTGCGTGGCTACCATCGCCATTCACTAAAAACTAATTTTTTTGTTACTGGCGGGCTACAGTATGATTGAATTTCAATATAATATTTGAAAGAATTAACAATTTTATCCACAAGGTTTTATTGGTTTTCTATCATTTATTTTGAGGCCTGGCTCTGGTAACAAAAATGGCGCCCCTAACGTTCTAATTAGCGTGGTTTAAGGGTAGTATTTAGTAAATTAACTTCCTTTGAATAATTTAATTGTTGTAATTCGAGTGATTGTGCTGGTGGATATTTGGTTGGTAAATCATAAAGTTTTCTAATTTGATTTGCGAAATCGTAATATACATGTTTAATATTTTATAAAATAATAATTCAGTTGGCACTGATTTGCGCTTTATACTGTATATTCCAAACAGGTGTGCTCGATGTGTATTTTTTGCATTTTCTCAAATAACTTGATGCATTTTAATTATTAAGCATGAATCCATTTTCTTAGTGTGTTAGGAAAAAAAAAACTGGTTTTTGCGTTTGTCAAAAAAAAAGGAACTCATCTTATAATCGTTTTATACTTGATAAGGAGTTTACATTTACCGTTTTTCATTAAAGACGAAAATAGGTGTGATAAAACTTAGTAAAACCATTAAAAATACGGGTGCAGGTATTTAATCACCTAGATATAGGGTGGCCAAATACATAGGAACATCTAAATTTTTTAGAAATAAATAATTTTAATTACAGTGATAATTCTAAAGTGTATTGTTAATTCATACACATTAACTAAGATATTTTTTTTGCCTATTTGGAGAAGAAAAAAATATATATATATATATATGTATAAACAAAGTATATTTTTAATTATCAATTAATCATTTTGTATGTGCGTCTAGTAGAAATATATTGATCGAACTATATGGGTAATAATGTTGATATTATACAGGGTGGTTTCTTCATATGTCAGTAAGAAAAGTAAGGCAGTGAATTGTCGTGTATAAATCCCATCTGAAATTTCTTATCGGAGATAGGCCGGAAACAAAAAAAAATATTGTACTTCTGTATTTTTGTTGTTTTTTTTTTACATTACCTTATATGTACCAGGTGTCCCTCATTTTTTGGAGGGGGTGAGTTGGTGTAAATAATAAGTTTTTTTTACTTCTACTTTGTGGTAGTTATAATTAGGTTAGAGTAGTTAGGTGATATTACTTTTTCTAGATTAGTTTAACATTATTTTGGGATTACGAGCAATACTTTAGAAGACAATGGAGGTTAATAGACTACTTAGTGACGAATTATCGTACGAACTGTCCGTGCGTGGTATTTCTTCCGGTAATAACGTGAGAGAGAAAAGAACATTATTACGTGAATTATTCCAGCAGGAACGCGCAGGTCAATCAATTTGTGGTCAGTTAGCAAGCAATTCGAATTCCGACATGCAAGAATTAAATATTTGTAGCCTAAAACTTGACGAGTTATCTGGTAGAATTCAGGACTTTGATATAAATAATCGTGATAATGATTACAAGAGTATTAAAACGCGGTTGCCTCACATCCAAGGACGTATAAATAGGTTTGGGTGTTCTAATCCGGAGACTACTGTTTCCAAGAATAAATTAACAGATTTCTGTAATGAACTTTTACTTGCATTAGAGCAAACACATGAAGCAGCCCTCCTATCAAGTCAATTAAATAGTATTGGAATGGAATAGATCTGAATATTTCTCAGAACTCTATCGCTCAACCGAACGTTACATCTGAGGGTAGTAACCTACCATTAGCTAGTAATTTACCGAGGGTATCGTTAAATCGTCATGTATCTTTTCCTAACGTCATTGAGAGCCGCCAAAATGCATCCTCTCCATTTCTGATAGACTTAAATGAACATCAAGCCTCAAGTTCACATTTGGATTCTAGACTAGATAACGTGAATGATAATTTTGCATTAGAGTCAAATAGAGCTACGCCAGATTATTCAAACCATTTACATAAGCACGCTAGCACTAGTCAAAACACACAAACGGTAACGGGAGAGGATTTATCCTCTATAATAGCTAGTTTTCTGACTAAATTAAATGAAATTTCTGTTGCAAAAGCATGTTCGTGTTCACATCAGACTAGTGTCGACTTTAAAAATTTCACTCATAATCTGAATTTACATTATGATGGTACTAATATGAGTTTGTCTTGCTTTCTTGAAAGAATCGAGAAGTTGCGTAAATCTCGAGGTCTGTCTAAAAAGCAGTTATTAAATTCCATACCGGAAATTTTTAGGCACGAAGCATTGAACTGGTACCGTTCAGTTCAAGAACATGTACAGGAATGGAATGACCTAGTAAATCAAATGAAAAGGACATTTCAGCCGAGTGATTACGATCGAGAGTTATGGAAACAACTTGAAAAGAGGACTCAACATCCCGATGAAAAAATTGTCTTCTATATCGCGACAATGCAAAATTATTTTAATAAATTTCATGTAAAACCTAACGAAGTGAAGAGGGTAAACTTTTTAAAACGGAATGTTCTACCATACTTGCAAACTGCTCTAGCCTTAAGGTCGGTCGGTAACGATACACCGGTTCGTACTGTTCGCGAATTAACTGAAATCTGTCAAACTTTAGAAGAAGCTCATGTTTCTGCAAATAATTACTTACCACCACCACAGAACAGTAAAAATACTGTCGAACCAGGCCTAGCCTATCGACGACCAAATCAGAGTCAGCCTCGTGTTGCGGAAATTTCTGGCGACCAAAATAATTTAGTAAGGCCAAACAGTAATATTGATATTGTAGGGCCTTATATTCCTAATACTATTAATTCAGAGCCGCAAGTTTTATTAAATCCTACTTGTAGTAGTGTCACTGACCAGAATGTAAATATTTCTTCTGAACCACTATTGCCGCTCAATCAGTTGAATGCTATTTCGTATAATCGCAGAGTTAAATGCTGGAATTGTGGTCAAGAAGGACATCGACAAAATAATTGTAGAGAACCTCTAAAGTTACATTGTTTTCGTTGCGGTAAGGCTGATGTTACGATTCGAGTATGTCCAAATTGTTCGGGAAAATCGAGTCCGAGTCAATAAAAGATCGTAAGTTGAACTCGGGTGATTCTAGTTCGGTCATTGATAATTTTACCGTAATTTCAACTAAGATACGTCCTGTTTTAGATTATATTTTTGCATCGTGTCATGGGGACAATAGACCTTACCTAGAAGTAGACATCTTTGGTATTCGTATGAACGGTTTATTAGATTCAGGTGCTAATAATACAATTATCGGCAACCAAGGTTGGGCTGTACTTAAAAATGTCGGGTTAACGCTTCTACCATCTAGTATAAACGAGTGTACCGCCGCCAACAATACGCGATGTTCAGTACTGGGTACCGTGAACATTCCTTTTAGGTTAGAAAATAAAATCAAAACGTTGCCAGTATTAGTTAGTCCTGATATACCGCATTATTTAATTCTTGGAATGGATTTTTGGATCGCAATGGAAATTATTCCCCACTTTGCACAAAATTGTTGGACATTTAGTGATACTTATCCGCAGACCACCTCTGTTAACTTTGTGGAATCAATCGGTAATCTTGGAGTTGAACAAAGTCGTCGGCTTGATGACTTGTTGGATAAATATTTTAATTTAATGGGTGATAAGGTTGGTTGTACGACATTAGTTGAGCACAAAATTGTTACCGATTCCGAACCAATTAAACAAAGAGCCTATCGCGTTTCACCAATTGTGCAAGAACGCATCGATAAAGAGGTAAAATATATGCTGGAAAATGATATAATTGAACCTTCTACGTCTGCATGGTCCTCTCCGGTAGTCATGGTTCAAAAGAAAGACGGATCACATCGCTTTTGTGTCGATTATCGACGTCTCAATCGCGTGACAAAGAAAGATGCTTACCCCATTCCCTTTATTGCCACTATATTAGACAGATTACGGAATGCTAGGTACTTGAGTAGCTTGGATATTAAATCTGCATATTGGCAAGTTCCAGTTGCAGTTGATTCCCGTGAGTATACAGCATTCACTATTCCAGGGCGGGGTCTGTATCAATTCAAGCGAATGCCTTTTGGCTTATCAAACAGCCCTGCAACATGGCAGAGATTGGTTGATAAGTTATTAGGTGAAGAACTAGAACCAAATGCATTCGTCTATTTAGACGACATTATTGTGGTGTCCGAAACTTTTGAAAAGCACATAGAAGTACTCGATAAAATCTTTAGTCGAATGGTTACAGCGGGTTTAACGTTTTCAAGGGAGAAATGCAAATTCTGTTTGTCTGAGTTGAAATACTTGGGGTATGTTGTAAATTCCAAAGGGTTATTAGTAGACCCAGATAAAGTTAGAGCCATTCTGGATATACCTTCTCCTAAAAATGTCTCGGAAGTTCGGCGCATTATCGGAGTAGCATCTTGGTATCGCCGCTTTTTGCCATCATTTTCCACTGTTATAGCTCCGCTCACGGAACTTTTACATAAACATAAAAAATGGAATTGGTCAGATGAATGCGAACAATCTTTCCAATCTATTAAAGATTCATTGGTATCGGCACCTATATTAAGTTGTCCCGACTTCTCGAAACCATTTATAGTACAAACGGATGCTTCCGCGTACGCAGTTGGTGCAGTATTGTCTCAAAAATTTGATAACAATGAGCATGTAATATGTTATATTAGCCGATCACTGAGTCGTGCGGAAAGAAATTACACAACCACTGAAAGAGAATGTTTAGCCGTTTTATTTGCTGTTGAGAAGCTACGACCGTATTTAGAAGGTTACAGATTTACTGTTGTGACAGATCACCACAGTTTAGTCTGGCTCCATAACTTAAAAGAGCCGACAGGGCGTTTAGCACGATGGGCTTTGCGCTTACAACAATATGATTTTGAAATTGTTCACAGGAAGGGCAAGGAACATGTTGTCCCGGACCTTCTATCGCGTGCAGTTCCCGAAGTTAGCATTTTAAATAATGAACCCTTAGCTGTACCTACTGATAAGTGGTATAATAAAATGCTGGAATCTGTTCGTAATCATCCATTACATTTTCCTAAATGGCGGATAGAAAATGGTAAATTATATAAGTATGTCTCGGACCAATATGCTAACTTACGAGACGGAAACGAACTATGGAAAGAAGTTGTTCCCAAAGAAATGAGAAAATCAATAATTAGTAAGTATCACGATTCGACTATCTCATGTCATGCAGGAATTTATCGCACTAGTCAGCGAATAAAGGCATTATACTTTTGGCCAAAAATGTACAATGACATTACTCGATATATACGTTCTTGTCCGGTTTGTTTGACTCATAAAACTCCTCAAAGTGCTCCAGCAGGGGAAATGGGACAAACTTGTACAGCTACAAAACCTTGGCAGGTTATCAGTATAGATTTGGTAGGACCTCTGCCCCGCTCTTCTCAAGGGTTTCGATTTATTCTGTCTATAGTTGACACCTTTAGTAAATATGCGCTATTTATTCCTTTACGAAGTGCTACTGCAAAGGGAATAACTGAAAAAGTAGAAGAAAATGTATTTCTGGTTTACGGTGTCCCCCATACGATAAAATGCGATAACGGTGGTCAGTTCTGTAGTAATATTTTGTCTAAACTTTGTGACCGTTATCAAGTTAAAATATTATACAATCCCTTATATCATCCTCAAAGTAACCCGGTGGAACGTTACCATCGCACATTAAAAACAATGTTATCCTGTTTTGTAAAAGATAACCATAGGACGTGGAGTAAATTATTGCCTAAAGTAAGTTGTGCTATGCGGACATTAGCGAATGAAACTACGGGTTTAACACCTTTCTTCATAAATGTTGGCAGGGAACACATCATTTCAGGGGAAGATCATGAACGTCCTAATTTTGGTGAACGAATTAACCGTGATTATGCTTCGCAGTCTTCGGAGTTTAAATTACTTTTTCAGGACGTTAAAGAACGTTTAGAGCGTGCTCACGAGCGAAGTAAGCCTCGCTATAATTTGCGCCATCGGCCGGTTCAATTTACCGTTGAATCCAAAGTTTATCGAAAAAATTACGTGAAATCAGATGCTGCGAATTACTTCACTGCGAAGTTAGCTCCTCGCTACTGTGGACCATTGATAGTTAAACGAAAAATAGGTGCTGTAACGTATGAACTTGTTGATGAAGAAAATCGCGACCACGGCACATGGCATGTGAAAGACTTAAAAGCTCATCCACCCGAAGATGATAATTATTCTGATTAATGTTAGGTTTAAAAGAAAAAAAAAATGATTCGTACATAGGAAAAGTATTGGAAAATTACGGGGTAATTCTCCGGAAGTTGGGGAAGAGTTGTTACGGGTTCATTTTGTCTTAAGAATTTAATAAATGACAGAAGGAATTCAGACACCTTAAAATTATTAGAAATAATAATTGTCTCGAAACTCGGCCATCCATCAAATACCGCTGACGAATAATTGGTTGCCTATTTCAATATTGCTAGGACCTATCGATTTAACATAAATCCACACACCGATAATTCGCAACAAAAAAGAAACAGCTACGCAGGTTTCTCCTCCGCTGAAAAGTAGTCCCAAAATAAAATATAAATTAAGTAGTAACGATAGGATATAATGTATTTATGAAATTGTCTAATCTCTAGATTTTTTGTAATGTTGTATTATTGGTGTTTATAATGTTTTGCAGTCGTTTTTCTTTCGAATTATATTTTTTGTTGCTTTACCGGGAAGGTACTTTACAATCTCTTGGAGTACACATTCTGAGGTGTTCTAGAAACCAGAATAGGCTTTTTCGAGCTGTGATACTTTTGTCGATATATATATTGTGTTGTGTCCATTTAATTGGGAATAAACTACAAAAGTATCGAAAGGATTGTGAGGAATATTTTCTTCTGAGTGGTATTATTTCCTGCAGTTGCCGTTTAACGGATTAATATCAGCTCATGACCATCTTGCCATAAACCACCCTCAGATAAACTTATATAGTCAAAGAAGCCTTCTACGAGGTGTAGAAGTAAGTAATTAGGACCTATTCTATTTTGTTTCCTTAAAGTAATTTTGGTGTAATTTTCTTTCAGGGCTTTTATTTTCAATAAAATTTTTATTTTTACGAATTCCGAATTCATTAGTCTCCTTGCATTTCTTTATGGTATGCAAATTGCCAATTATTCTGAAGAAAATTCGATACATCAAGCAGAGCCCCTGGGTGTATATTTTCCTGTATAGAAATCTTGGCTATCAGCCGCGGAACAAATGGTCGGCAGTAAATGGTTGTTGAAGGCACATTTATTCTGACAAACCACCCTACAGGGAAAGTTGACAGCAAACGAAACCACCCCTACATGGAAACACAGCTAAGTGTCAAAAATATATATGTTTTTTTATCCGATCTGAAGTACCTATTTTTACTATTATTGAACTATTGGCTACAATATCTTATAGTCACACCATATATATGTGTTTTTTTTTTAATTTATAAAAGATATCTTTAAATATTCATTAGCTATAATAGGTGGGAACGTAGGTTTCCTTCACTAAACAGTTTTCACTTTACACACATGTTAAGAGATAAATATAACTAGGTTAGACAAACAAAAAATAGGGGTATTTTGCTTGTAAAAACATCAATCACACAAGTGATCACCTTCGGTGGGGTAGTTGATTTAATAATTTTTTGTTAAGTATTGTATATAATTAATCACAATATAATTAGTGTAGATATTTTCTTGTCTTAAAAAAAAAATGTGGAGTTAAAACTGCATAAATTTTAGTAGCCGATAATAATTTATAGTTGTATATACTTGGGGATATATGGTCAAAACTGTGTGTAAAAATTCATAAGTATTAAAATATTTTTTTTTATTATTACATGTATGATATTTTTCTTTGATATACCACCTAATATCTATCCAGGGCAATTATCACAAGATTTTATCCTTCTTACCTACCCCGCACGACTAGTTGGCCGGAGTGCGTGGCTACCATCGCCATTCACTAAAAACTAATTTTTTTGTTACTGGCGGGCTACAGTATGATTGAATTTCAATATAATATTTGAAAGAATTAACAATTTTATCCACAAGGTTTTATTGGTTTTCTATCATTTATTTTGAGGCCTGGCTCTGGTAACACTTGCTTAAGGTGGAATATGCACATTGACAGCATCTGTCGAAAATTGAGTAGTAGAACCTTCGTTATTCGTAACTTATCGCGCACTGTATCTACGAGTACATTGAGGTCAGCCTACTTTGCATTGTGCCATTCAATCATGAGTTATGCTATAATAGTCTGGGGTAATGCTGCAGATTTCGATAAGGTTTTTGCCATTCAGAGAAAATTAATTAGAATTATAGCATGCTTAGGATATACTGACGATTGCAAAAATGCTTTTATCAATTTTGATATATTAACATTACCATCACTATATATATTGGAATGTTTAACATTTATCAAAACAAATTTAAGTAACTACCCTACCTATCTGAGCCAACACGATCATAATACCAGAACAAAAAACAATATTGTTACCCCTTATTATAGATTAAGTAAGTCACAAAATGGACCAAATTATCTTGCAATTCAAATGTTTAATGAACTACCACCAAACATTAGAAACATCGAAAACCTAAAAATCTTTCGAACCACAATAAAAAGTTTTCTCATAGGAAAGGCATTCTATCACTACAAGGAATTTTTGGAATGTGATATTCTGACACTGAAAGTGCCTAGTGTTGGTATTCATCTGTAAAATTTTGTTATATACACCATGTTTATGTTTGTCAACATATATGTTTGTAACTTGTCTTTTATAGCTTTTCTGTCACGTAGGTAATAGTTATCAATTACTTGATTTATCTGACTTGTGTAAGTACTTTTGTACATTAACACCAATAAATTATTATTATTATTATTATAAAATACAACAAGAAACAAACTATATAGTTTACATAAAAGTTAAAAATAAAATGTATGAGGTAGGTGTATTAGTAATTAAGATGTTCAAAATATTATAGATAACATATCTCACAAAACTATTTTCAGTTTTGCCTTAAATGGAAAAGTAAAGGTATAAAACATAAATGATAAGTGAACAAAATAAAATTAAAATATACAAGGAAGTCAAAGCAAGCTCATTATAATAATAGAAAACAGCAAGAAAGAGCATTATGAAATTGTTAAATAAAAATATGAAATAGGTATAACAGTTATTAAGATACTCAGAAATACTATAAAAAACATTCTCCTGTAAAAATATTTGTAGTTTTTTTTTAAACAATTTAATATTCTCTAAATCTTTAATATCAGGCATTAACTTGTTATATAATTTAATACCTACATAACTAGGACTTTTTTCGTACAATAACAAATTATTACCTGGAATTGACAATAAGGATCCCGATCTTGTTTCATAGCTGTGGAAATTACTGTTCAGTGTGAAGTCATCTAGACTACTCTTTACATAAATCAATATTTCATAGATAAATATAGACGGCAGAGTTAGAAGTTTTAACTTTTTAAAAAATGGTTTACATGACATTCTCTGGGATATACCGACCAAAATTCTAAGTGCTCTTTTCTGTATTTTAAAAACTCTGTTTAAATGACTAAATGCGCCCCAAAACAATAAACCATACCGTAAACGTGATACGAATTGAGCATGATAAAATGACAACAAAGTTGACTCATTGCTAATATCTTTTAGCCTAAGAAGTGCCTAACATATGGATGAAAGTTTACTGCAAAGATTTTCGATATGTATATCCCAATTTAACATGTTGTCTATGTGTAATCCAAGAAATTTAGTGTTTTGCACTTGAGCTATCGACTTATTGCCAATACGTAACCAATGACTTTTATTAATTGTATATGTTCTAGGTGTAAAATATATAAAGACTGTTTTTGAAGTATTAAGACACAATTTATTTTTAGTAAACCAGTTATTAAACCTAATAATCATACTTTGCAACTCAGTGACTGCGTCTGTAATAGACGATTCGATGGTCAAATAGGTGTTATCGTCAGCGAACATGGTTAGGTTGCTTACACAGTTTCCTATATCCCGGAGATCGTTCACAAATATCAAAAACAACAGAGGCCCTAAAATGGATCCTTGGGGAACACCAATACTACTTTTAGTTTCTTTAGACTGCACGCCATTTATCACTACAACCTGCTTCCTATCATAAAGATAAGAAGTTAACCAATCATATATCCTTCCCCTAAGGCCATAGTTCTGAAATTTTTCCTTAAGCAAGTCATGGTTGACAAAGTCAAATGCCTTGCTCAAGTCCATAAATAATCCTATGAATTTTTTATTATCATCTAAAAATGAATATAATTTTTCGATGAACCGTGTTATAGCTGTCTGCGTATTTCTGCTTTTCCTAAAGCCATGTTGCGTGTTATGTAATATATTATTATATGTTAAAAAATGTACTATTTGGTCAGACATAATTTTTTCCTATACCTTGGAGGTGGAACTAAGCAGCGAAATAGGACGATAATTTTCAATATTGGCCTTATCTCCTTTTTTATGCAGCGGAACAATTCGTGGTATTTTAAATATTTGTGGAAAAATACCCTTTTCAAAGGACAAATTAATAAGAAAAGTTAAAGGATACGTAATGTAGTTCACAGCAACTTTTAAGAGATTAGAGGAAATCAATAATGAAATTGAATTTTTTAAATTCATTATTGCGTTAAATACAGTGTTTTCGGATACGGGACCTAAGAACATCGTATTATTTGTCTGTTTCAGCGGAAAAGTTGTATTACTTTTAATTTCACCCTGTTCTACACCTATTTTGAATGGAATATCAGTAAAATAATCAACAAATGAGTTCGCTATTATTGTTTGATTAGTTATTCTACGGTTATTTAAAATAATGTGTGATATTTCGGAGGAATTATTATTTCTGTTGATGTTATTATTGATTATTTTCCAAACAGTCTTACTTTTGTTGTTGGGTTCCAGGTATAGTCTATCATTGTGTGCTATCACGACCTTTTTATAAATATTCTTATATTTTTTATAGTATTCTGCATCATACTGGCTATTTGATAAACGCATTTTTTTGTGCAATTCTTTCAGCTTTTCTGCCGAAATTTTGATGCCTCTAGTTAACCATATTCTGTGATTTAGAATTATTTCACTTTATTTTCGTAAGTGGAAATGATATGTCTACATAGTATTTTAGCATATTAACAAAAGTTTCGAACCCTACATTAACATCATTAGATTGATAAATTTCGAACCATGGCTCTCTATTTAAGTTACTAAGATAAGTAGCATAATTAGCTTCATTATAAATTCTTGAATAAATATTTTTTTCTGTATTCATTTCCAGATTACAATTTAATTTTAGAACTTGCACAGAATGGTTAGATATACCATTAAAGATTACGTGTGTGGAAAAATTTAAAACATCTTAATGGAAATTGGTACACAAATAATTCATTTTTATGTACAGAGTTACATAACCAATCAATATTTAAATCGCCACAAATGATAGTATATTGTTCTTTAGTTTTTTTCGTATGATCCTTCAGGAATGATGATAATTCTGTTAGAAATAAATTTAATCCTCCTATTGGTGATCAATATATATACAAAAAACATTTAAACAAACGTTATTTTTTAACAATATTTTAACTCCACAAATTTCGAAAATTTTATCTATCGATAAATGATGTATCTCCTTTATTTCATTTATGTTTTCTGGCAAATATTGTTTCGCTACACCGCCATTTTTATACAATTTTCTAGAAAAAATGCTAACTAAATTATATCCCTCAATTTTCGTTAAATAACTTTGATTTTCTGATAGCCAATGCTCTGATATACAGAAAAGGTCAATTTTGTTAATGTTAAGGAAAGCTTCTACAAAATCAATCTTATTTCGTATGCATTGAACATTTTGGTGACCAATATTTAAAGTATTATAATATATACGTTCCATTGATTGCTATTCATAATTATTTTTGACTTTTTGCTTCTCAGTCATTATTTTTTTCTGCAAAACTACACTACATTTATCGAAATTTAATATTTATTTACTTATTAATTGACAGTACACTGTTCTACAGGTAAAAACACAATTACAGACCAGGAAGACAGGTAAAAAAAAGGCATTAATAAATAAGCTCTGTAAAATAAGAAAGATAAAAACATAAAGATGAAGATAAAGTATTAGACATATCAAATATGAACTATACATTAAGAAAATACGAATACAGATTAATACGATTAAATATAACATAAGACGATTAAAATACTAAGAAAAGGAACAGAATTCATCTTAAGTATATCTATATCGAGATAACTACCATTTGCATTACAGATATTGATCACTGTGTAAAACGGGAAGTATTTAAGAATATTAGTACAAGATGTTGACAGATAAAAAGTTAGAATATTCCTTCAATTTACCTTAGGTACCATAAAATTTAATTTAGCCAATAATTCTTGGCAATCAATAATATTATGAATCATTTTAAAAGGAATGCCTGAGAAAATATCTACGCCTAGCCTCAAGACTTGTCATGGCGTGTTTATCAAGCAATTTCTCTTGCAGAACACCTATAACATAACCTAACCTATAACACCTACTAAGGGTGGTAAACACCGTCCGATTTAAAACCCAGGAATTTTAAAAATCGTGCACTGATGCCAAATTATTGACATAAGTGATATGTAATATGGGGATCATACAAGAGAAGCGTACTTGAACTTAGACCTAATAAAGGTAAAATATGCAGGTTTAATTGCATCTAACCGAGTAAAATCACGACAATTTTGCACCAACAACGCGTAAGTCTTACTGACTTCTAAGGTAATGATGTCAACGTGAGGGGCAAAAGAAATCTTGGTATCAAAAATTACGGCTAGATCGCGAAAGGGGCGGTTTCATAACTGTGAGTTATCTCATGTTGTTTATATTTATTTTTATATTTAAAGTTAAACATTAAACATTCAAATATGTATATTGTAGCAACAGTTAGTAGTCTGTTCTTTCTGAAGACACCTCTACAAGTTTCTCTTAAAGGGATGTCATGCATGTATAGCTTGCTTTTGTGTTATTAGTAATTCATTTATTTCTGCAGCAGCTGCACCATCCCAAAATATTATACCAAATCTTAATCAGGATACAAAACATGCGTAATATATCACTCGCAGTGTTTTATATGAAACACATCTTTTAACCACCCTCATACTATAGTTGACACTATTTTTTTTTTCCAATTCTGATATATGTTGCGTCCAACTTAAAATGGTGTAATTATACCTAGAAATATTGTTGTTGATGAACTGCACATTGTCATTGTTGATTATAGCATTTAATGGCAAATCCCTTGCTGATCTATTTGTTTTAAATATTATAAAGTTTTTAGTCTTTATAGTCTTTTCTTTATTGATAACTATGTTGTTCTCTAGAAGCCACTTTGGAACCAGGTTTAGAACAAAACTTGTTTCAAATAATAATTGCGAAAAGTTATTAGCTCTTACCAACAAGGTGGTATCGTCTGCATAACTTATCATTATATGCCTGCTGTTATATAACAAGGTGCACAAGTCGTTAATATAGATATTAAACAATGGGGGACTTATAATGCTTCCTTAGGGGACTCCTTTTTGGCATTTTGTTACCTCCTTTCTCTTATTATTTATTTTTGAGAAAGAATTGAGGCAACATGTGCGGACGACTAGCTGGTTTAAGCCGGAGCAGAGAGCCGTGGGTCCAGAGCATTCGTAAGAGTGGAGAAACTTACCCTTTCTGACATGTACAGCATAAGCGACAGATTTCTGTTTATTTCGAGAAAAGGAGACAAAGAAAAATTGATGTTAAATTGGGCACCATCTATAGTGAAATAAGCAAAATAGTCTCTTTTTCTCGAATAACCAGTCTGCTATAGATCAGACTGAAATTGTTGGTAAGAGAAATAAAAAGATAGTTTAAAATGAATGACAAAATATATTACATAAAAAAATTAGACAAATCGGTTTGAGACAAATTGAAATGTGAAAAAAAAATATATATATATATATATATATATAAAAACAAATTGATACCAGTATCCTAGGTGGTTTATGGGTCAGGTGGCTGGTTCTGGGACAGCAATCCAGGCCCACAATTGTCTCTTATTGCAAGAATTCTAAATTTTTCTTGGCAATTTACGTCTCTCAATGAATGGGGTGAAAATTGTAGGAAATTTAACCAAATATAAGCACACACAAAATTTATGCAAGTTATTTATGCAAAATTTAAGCAATGTTAGCTATGCAAATATAAGCTAGTTAGCTGTACAAAATATATTTAAATTAGCTGCACGAAACATTAAGCTAGCTATACAAAGCTGCAGGAAATTAATTTAAGCTATACAAAAGTAATCTGATTAGCAGTACAAAAGTAATTTTAGCTATGCAATAGTAATTATTAGCTATGCACGAGTTATTATTAGCTATGCACGAGTAATTATTAGCTATGCACGAATTATTATTAGCTATGCACGAGTAAGCTGATTTCTTACACTATAAATTGCCAAAAAAATTAACAGGAAAGAGAAAAATATTTTTTACAACCATGTGGTACATATAGTATTTTAACTACTTATTAAATTAAGAAGAATTGACTTTGAATTTATTTTAAAAATAATTGAAATTATATCAAAGGCAAAATTTGAAGATTAATTACATTTTAAATAAGTATAATGAAATTACCTGTATGTTAAACACTTTGTAACTGGGATATAAAAATTGTAATATCAATTACTGAAGTCCACAGTTAAAAATTATAATGTTTGAATCAGTACAAAGGCTGCAAGCAAATGACTTCCTGGTGAGTTTTACTGATAAGGTAAACTTTTTATCCTGTTTACTGGAAAACAACGCTACCAAAAAAATGTGAGAAATCTAATTCCCTATTGAAATTGAAAGCTATAAAATATAAAAATCGTACAAGTATGGCCATCTGTCGGTGGTTAATTTAAGCGCACCAACTTGCCTTGTAGATTCCCATACTCAACTAAAGTAGTGGCATATAATCGATAAAAGGAATCTATAATAATAGTTTATTTTCCATGCCAGCTGATTTGCCTTTGCAATTTCTATTTTATACATAACAACAAATATTAACAGATATAAATAAGTAGTAAAACGTATTGATATTATTGATAAATCAGTAACATATTACATGTTATAGGATTTACTATATATAGAATGAGAGAAGGTAAGGAAAATAACCATATGTACTCCATAGTAAACAAAAATATAAAAATTGAAAAATAGATATCTGATGTAACTAAATTTTGTAGACAAATTGTTTCCTGGGATAATAATGCTGTATTACAACGGATATGAGATACATAATAGTGTTAATAGAAAAACAGGACTAAGTTCCTAAGATATAAAATTAAGTACATAAAACAGTGTGACATGGTTTAGCAGTTATACATGTAAAATTCTGTTAGTTGAAAACAGTTTCACCTGCAAAAACTGAATCCAAAAAATATACAGGTCGTGCTAACTATCCACAAAACACTAGTTTTTAAATAAAACTGTTAAATGGACATAGGCCATGTAACAATTTCTTACTGTTGACTTGACCTCTTTACCCTGTGAATTTAACTTTACTAATTGTTTACGATTTTCTAGGTATGATTTTAACCAATTTAGTGCTTTTAAGTCTAACTCCATACATTTCCAGTTTTTGTATAAGAATTTTATGGTTTATACTATCACACGCTTTCGACAGATCTAAAAATATACCTAAAGGTATTTCATTTTCTTCAAGGGTGGTTAAAAATTTCATTTACATAATCGAACACTGCAGTGTAAATGCTTTTCCCTTTAATAAACCCATGTTGATTATTACTAAAAAGGTTATTATCATTAAAAAATTTTGTTATTTGAAGGCATACCAACGTTTCAAAAATTATTGTTCTGAAATTTTCAATTACATTTTGTTCTCCCTTTTTATGTATAGGTCATCACAGCTAATTTAAGTGATTCTGGAAAAATTATGTACTTAAGAGAATTGTTGATTATATATGTGAGTGGTGCAGTATAGAGCTATATTATCATAATTTTTGTGGTCATATACTTTTTTTAATGGAAAGGAATTATAAAAAATGTTAATGACAGTGGACATAAAACTCTTCCACTGAGAATTTACATCTGCTTATTTAATGTTAAAGATATTTGACCAGTCTTCCATTTCTAATAAATTTACAAAAGCAGTGTTGTTTGTATCATTAAAACATCGCACATGTTTACAATCCAAGTTCAGGTTATCTTCAATTTTCAATAAAAGTTTTGTTGCCATATTATCTGATATACGTAATCTTAATAAATTAGCTTCATAATTGAAATGGGACATATTGGTTAATATATTATCAATATAGGTTTTAGACTTATCCGTTACTCTGGTATAATCTTGTATAGTAGGTTCTACATTATATGATTGTAGTAGGGATAACAAAGTGTTTGCGTTTTTTATTGTTCATATTTTTTATATCTGTATTAAAATCATCTGCTATAACAAATTTTTCATTTTTTATGTATGTTTTGTAAATTCGAAGAAGTTGATAATTATTATTTTTTTTTTATACATTTATTTAACGTCGGCCTATTTCCGCTACTGAGGCCTAACACCGACGCCTGTAGACGAGCTACCCCCAACCAGGAATTTTGCCGAACCTCTTCCCTTAAGAAGAGTAGGGATCTTTTACTTGCCTAACATTTAATAGACAAGGGACCGACGGCTTTACATCCCCTCCGAACATCTCCTATACAACCCTCGCCTAAGGTTGTATACACACTGATATACAAGCCGCTGGAAGATGTGTGAGGCGAGGACGCGGTTTCCGTTGGAATGGTCACCCATCCAAGTACTAACTGCGCCTGGCGTTGCTTTACATCGCATACCGAAGTATATACATAGTAAAGACGCACCTACGCTCGCCCCCAAGTTGATAATTATGAAGAAGATATTTGTACTTCAGAGAATATCTCAGATGTATAGGATTTTAGCGATGACGAGGGTGTAGAAATATTCCAAACTCCAGTAAGCGATCCGGAAGTAGACACTTCTTGTTGTAGCACATCTAGTACAACTACTAGAAAAATAAAACATGAACAAAATAATAAATATACGTAAAAAGTTTAATAAAAATCAAGTGAATTTTCGAAAAAAATATATATATCTTACTTTCGAGAGTTTTTTGATCTAAATATTTAAAATCTGCTGACAATCACTTTTTATTATTAATATTGATATTTTATATATTATGTTAGATTTGATAATCACTGTTTGTGTTTTTAAAAACTATTTTATTGATAAAGTCACAACGGTTATATTTGTTATAGTTTGTACAATAAGAATTACTTGTTGAAATTAGAAGCGTATAGCTTATGAGTTTAAAACAGTAGAAGTTAATTTTACTAAAAATACCTGTGAGCCTCGGACACGAGGAACACTGAGTTATACAATAATGCAGATTGAGCGACTGAATTGCAGACTGAAGATCGTATGCTGTTCAGTCCCATTTATAATATTTGAAATGCTGATTTGACAATAGTATTTATTAAACTAAATTTTAATTTCGTTGGCACTTCTCACAGTAATCCAAAACGCGTACGTGATTCTAAAGAGTTAAGGTATCGTATTATAACGATAAAAAAAGAGAATATGATACAATTTATAGTTTTATCAGTGACGGTATTGTATTACTTGTGAGACTACTGACTAGGGATTTAACAATAATAAAATATGTATATGCGGAATGCTGATATAACATACTATATATAATTGTGCGCGCATACGTATAATACAGAAAATGACGGGAAATTACCACGGGCATATACAGTGTGTTTCACTTCTCATGAAGACACCCCTGTATCTCCTTTATTTGTGGCCGAGTTCATTTCTAATTTTTATCAGATATACAACTCTATAAGGCGACTTTACATGACACATAAATGTCGTCTAGATCTAAAACGCCGGCCTACTGCGATAAAGAGAAAATCGCAATTTTCGAGAAATCATAGTAGGCTTAGAAATAGACAAAAATTTTGTTAATAAAAGTTGTTCACAATCACGAGATATGCCCTCCTATAATAATTTGGTGAAATTCGAAAAACTTTCAAAAAAAAAAGTTTGTTTCACTTCTCGTGAAATCTCCTTTATTTGTGGCCGAATTTCAAGACTAATTCATGGAGTTATACAGCTCCATAAAGCGACTTTGTCCAACATATAGAGATAACCTTTTCCAACAAATGAAAGTTGTGAGCAAAAATCATGATTCAATAAAACGCTAAAAGAGTCACTTCTTATTATTACACATCAAGTTAACAATGTAATACAGTTTTTTTTGATGTCACTGTTCTTGAGAAGTAACGCTCCATCATATCCTTCCTCCTTATCGGCTCAGAGATTTAGGAGTGTTTTTTTTGTTTTAAATGTTAAGAATGCCGTGAAATTAACTGTAAATATTATTACTTTTATGACAGAAGTGATTGTTGTTATCTATTGTTGAGCTTGTTAGTTTCCTTATTTGATTTTTTTACTCATAATGGCTAGAATACTTTTAACTGCTGATGAAAAAGTAGAAATAATAAAGATAGTCGGTGAAAATGTACGGTCTTCAAGAGAGGCAGCAGAAGAATTTAATTTAAGACATCCTCTAAGACAACCAATACACCATGGTACCATAGCAAGAATATGTCACTTGTTCAATACAACTGGTAATGTGCTTAAACCGAGAGTACATCTTAATCGAAGGCATGAAGATGATAATGTTATATTAGCGGCGTTTAACGCCAGTCCCACTACCAGCCTTAGAAATATGGCTCGTGACCTGAATTTTTCGGTGTCAAAAATTTGGAGATGTTTAAAACGCCATAAACTACAACCGTATAAACCAAAATTTTTGCACACTTTGGAGGAAGGTGATGAAGAGAGAAGACTGGAATATTGTTTATGGATCCAAGGTAATTATTTAAACAATCGAGACTTCTTGAAGAAAATAATTTTCATGGATGAAGCAACTTTCTCCACCAACGGGGTGGTATCATCACAAAACTCTAGGTACTGGGCAGTAGAAAATCCTGATTGGATAATAAATTGTAAAAGATAATATTCCCAGAAGGTAAATGTGTGGTGCGGAATTTTAAACGAAACAATAATAGGGCCGTTCTTCTTTTTTCAAAATATAAATGCGTTACATTTGCGACAATTTTTAAATAATGATCTGTGGAATGCAATAGCCGATTTTCCTTTGGAACAATTGTATTTCCAACTCGATGGAGCATCTATCCATAATTCCGTAGTAGTAAGAGCATGGATGAATGAACATTTTCCCCAAAGATGGATAGGACGAATAGCCCTCTAATACATTGGCCACCCAGATCTCCTGATTTCACTCCCATGGATTTTTATTTTTGGGGTCATATTAAAAACAAAGTTTATAAGACCAGATCTCAAAATGTGGTGCAGCTTTGTGAGAGGATAAGGCAAGCGTGTTTAGAAGTTACAGCTCAAGAATTGCGAAGAGTTGTAATAAATAACAGAAAGCGGATTGAGAAGTGTATTACACTTGATGGTGGGTTAGTAGAAAGGGTCCGAATATAACAATATAGTCATTCATTGTAAACACTTACTTCATCTTTTATTTAATAAATAATTTTAATAATAATTGTGCACGACTTTCATTTGTTGGAAAAAGTTATCTCCATATGTTGGACAAAGTCGCTTTATGGAGCTGTATAACTCCATGAATTAGTCTTGAAATTCGGCCACAAATAAAGGAGATACAGGGGTGTCTTCACGAGAAGTGAAACAAAAATTTTTTTTTTTTTTCAAAGTTTTTCGATTCTGAGCAACTTTTATTAACAAAATTTTTGTCTATTTCTAAGCCTACTATGATTTCTCGAAAATTGCGATTTTCCTTTTATCGCAGTAGGCCGGAGCTTTAGATCTAGACGACATTTATGCGTCATGTAAAGTCGCCTTATAGAGTTGCATATCTGATAAAAATTAGAAATGAATTCGGCCACAAATAAAGGAAATACTTCATGAGAAGTGAAACATACTGTATACAAAAAAATGACAAAAAAATCGATTAAATTACAAAAAAGTTATTTTTAGTTATATCACATGAAAGTACATAAAAAAAACCTTCATTTTGGTAAAAAAAAATTCGCCATTTGGACAAATTGGAGAATATTGTGGAATTTGGACTAAAAATGGAATTGTGAGCAAATTATTCGATATTTTTTGCTAAAATTTGACAGACTATTTCTTGGTTATATCAGTTACTTTCATCTAAAACTTCATTAAATTCGGTTGAATTTTGGTCAAGTTATCCATAATTAAATTTTTTATGTTTTTTCGGTATATATATGTACATATTGTGGGAGACGGTGAACCGATTTTCACGAAATTTGAACTGGAGATTTCTTGACCATCGATAATAAAAGAGTACCATTTTAGTTTCTTAACTAGCATTTTAAAGGGTCCAAAATAAACTAAAACTGAAAACCACCCTTAATAATTAACAATTTACCACTTTTCCGTGAGGAAAAAGGGGTTCTCCCACCTACTCGAAGTAGAAAACTCAGGGTATTCTTATTTTCACGAAAATAAACGTGTTGCTCCATGTAAAATTTTCTCTACAAATCTATATTTACTCCACTAATTATCATGTGACAATTTTATTAAATTCATGTGTTACTTCAATTACTCACTATAAAATTGTACAAAGGATAATACAATTTACGAAGTATATTTACTACATAATAAAATAAATATATTACAATTCTATTTTAGGCTTATGCCTATTGTTTAAGAATTTCCACCACAAAGCCAACACACACATTAATACATATAAAATAATACAATAACAAGCTTCATTATAATAACAATAATACCTCAAAAGGGAGTGACGTTCTAATTTTGATTCCCTCCACTCATTATGATGTTAATTCCGTTGAATCTATGAAATATGTTACCAGCAGCACGTTAATTTTCTGTAAGTAGGAATTCGAGCACGGATACATAATGGGACGCCAAACTAAAAATACATTTCTGATATTACAATGCAGAATGCATTCCACGTTCAGGAGCTTCTATTCACACGACAACAATTGTGCATCCATTATCGCAATCTCCAACTAATATTGGGAATGACACATGAACGATCCAATATCCTGCCGCTCGAAACGTAACAGTTGAAATTTCGGTTGACACAAAATTAGGCACTTAGTGGTAGGTCGCTGGGGCCGGCCTCTTTTGAAATGGTAATCCCTGCATTCAAATCAAAATGATTGACAGGTCCTTTCTTCGTAACCCACGCCTCATATTTGTGCAGTCGCGATCTACCAGTGTTAATTGACGTCGAATTTCAATGGAAATATGTGTAGATCTTACATGTATCTGACGTTCACCAGCCTGCTCGATGCCCTGGAAAGCACAGTTAATTGGATTTGTTGATTTAAATTGAACTTTTCTTATTTAATGCACGAGTGCGCCGATAAGTTTTCATAAAAAATAGAACATGAGCAGCAAACCACCTTCTCTTTGTTCTGCTTGTTACTTTAAGCAGCGAGTTTCATATCATCTTTTTTTTTTAGGATCTTAGAAATCAATCTTTCGACGAGCAGAAACTGATGTTCTTTCTTTTAAAAGTATATGTCACGTTTTATATTAAAAAAGTAAGTTGATCTTCTCGTGCCTTCGGACTAGTTAAGAGAATATAAATTACATTGTAACAGTGAATTAGGTATTTTTGCAATTTTATGCAAATTTATAACTAATCTATTTCACAGTTATTGGAAATAAATGTCTTTATTGATGAATAATTGAGGAATATACTGCATGTAATTTAGTAATAGTGCACTACATCATTGGTAAACTTTAGTTGCAATATCATTAAGAGACTGGTGCCAAAACGAATTTTGAAGGCTAAAAAAATTATTAACAGGCAAGGACAGCCGAAAAATTTAGTTAAGGCTTTAACTTAAGGCTACAATCAAGGGATAAAACAAAATTAAACACGAGCTATAATAATATAATAATAATATATGTTTATTTCCAATAAAATAACAATAATTATATATTACATCGTTATTATTGAATGATTTAATTCCATATCGTTATTTTGTAAATAAGCAGTGTAATAATCATATAAGTAGTTAAGCACTACTTGTTCGTGATGGGTTAAATACATTTGTCACTTCTGGTTTATAAATGTCGCTATTTGGTAAATTTTTACTTAGTCAGGGTTTTCTGTCAAAATCGGTGAATAATAATATTTTAATTAAATATTACATATAAATATCTAATCCAATAACCAATTTGTTGTTTTTTTACATTACATTTTGGTTAATAATGTTGTGTACTAGGGATTTATGATTTTCTTTTAACCATTTCTCAACATTTTTCTTAAATATGTGCAATTTATTTGTATTTTTTGTTTGTTTAGGTAATCTGTTGTATAGTCTTGATCCTAAATAAGTACTGTTGGCCCGGATCCTGCTTTTTTTCTACGAGACTGTGCATGTCTTTTTACAATACCACTTATCATAATATTTAATCTCTCTATTAACACAGCTACATACATCTACATATCCCTCTTCTTGGAAGTTCTCTAAAGTAATACCTGTATACAAGAAAGGAGGGAAAAACAAATTGAAAATCATAGACCCATTGCTATTATCAATAACTTCCTGAAATGTGTGTCATGAAATGCTCCTCCATGATTTCCTCTTTTTTCATTTAAATAACAAAATCACACCTAAACAACACGGTTTCATGAAAGGAACTTATTCTGTATAACGTAATTCATAGCTGATACATTTGACACCGGTCTGCAGGTGGACGCTATATACACTGATTTCTCGAAGGCATTCGATAAACTCAATTATGGTATTTTGCTTAACAAATTAGATCTTTTTGGCTTGTCAAAAAATCTTCTATATTTTTTCAAATCTTACCTTGAAGACAGAAAACAGTTTGTACAATGTTGCGGCCAACAATCTACTGAGATATCTGTCACCTCTGGGGCCCCTCAAGGGTCTATACTGGGATATATAATTCCTTGGGACTTAAAATCAACATTGGAAAGACTAAGATTATGTCAACTCCTCATCAAGTGAACCAAATAGACATTACACTTAACGGAAATTCTCTTGAAGTGGCGGATCAGTTCAATTACTTAGGCAACGTTGTTAATGACAAAGCAAACATGGACAGCGAGATTCGCAATAGAATTAACGCTGCATCTAGAGCACTCTGGGGACTTAGAGAGAGAGTATTTGACAACCACGACCTTGCTTTGTCAACGAAAATGGCTGTCTACAGAGCAGTTGTCATTCCAACACTGCTATATGGATGTGAAAGCTGGGTCACTTACCGTCGTCATGTGAAAGAATTATAACGTTTTCAGCAAAGACACCTCAGAACTATGATGAAAATCCGTTAGTTCCATCACATATCAAACGCGGAAGTACTCAGGAGAGCAAACAGCCTTCCAATTGAGGTGCTTATTTCTAGAGCACGCCTAAGATGGGCAGGTCACGTTCATCGTATGCATGATAACCGCCTTCCTAAATGTACACTTTATGGTGAATTGCTAAGCGGTAGAAGAAGGCGTGGCGGTCAACGAAAGAGGTTCAAAGACGTTCTGCATGAAAATCTAAAATCCTGCGGTATTCCAGACGAGCAATGGGAACAACTTGCAGCGGATAAAACCGAATGGCGAGGGGTTGTGGCCAGCTATCAAAATGTTGCTGCAAGAAGGCCGAATCCAAGACGTAACCAGGTCTATGTTTGTCCTGACTGCGGTGGACATGTGCTCTCCCGAATTGGCCTCTATAGCCATAGTCGTGTGCACCGTAGATGAATGGGAATTACAATAGACTACACCTTTTACTTGTTTTTATTGTACACAATTTATCGACTGTAACATTTTTATACTCGGACTCGAGTAACGGCTAATAATAATAATAATAATACTGGGATCATTATTATTTAATATATACATTAATGATATCATAAAAGAGGTGGAAGCAAATTGTTTATTATACGCGGATGATATGAAAATATACACTGCTATTAAGTGCTTTGAATTAGCATTAAACAAAATTAATTACTGATGTACATCAAACAGCCTGCCTCTAAATCCTTCCAAATGTAACGTAATGTCCTTCTCTCTGAAACACAATGTCATAAAATATGACTATACCATTGATGAAGTTTCCCTGCATAGACCTAACACTATGCGTGACTTTGGCGTATTTCGATTCTAACCTATCCTTTACAGACCATATAAATGATATAGTAACAAACTCCTTCAGAACTCTTGGCTTTGTGATACGGAATACACTCGAATTTAATGATATTAATACCATCAAGTTAATATACTGCGCCCTTGTTAGACCTAGCGTTGAATATGCCTCCATCATATGGTGTCCTCACTACAATATTCATGTGCAAAATACAGAACGAGTTCAGAGACGTTTTTTAAAATATCTCAGCTTCAAGAATGATAATTTATATCCACCAATTGGATTTCTGCATAAAAAATTACTGTCTAGGCACTCTTTCGACGCTCTTGAAAATCGCCGTATTATTGCCCAACTAGTTTTCTCAATTCCCCATGCAATATTACGGCAATCTCCTACTTTCAATCTCCAAACGCCCCGTGTTAACGTACTGAAATTCTCACCGCTTCATCAAATTTGCAACAATTATAACTCTATCCAAACCAAGTTTGGTTTGTTCAACTGCAATGTGGCCTTGATAAAAAACCTAAAACTATAGTGTGTACCGACGATTATTATATCCGAACTTCTAATAATTTAGCGGCACTTAGTTTTTTTTTTTATACATTTATTTAACGTCGATCTATTTCCGCTACTGAGGCCTAACACCGACGCCTACGACGAGCTACCCCCCAACCAGGAATTTTGCCGAACCTCTTCCCTTAAGAAGAGTAGGGATCTTTTACTTGCCTAACATTTAATAGACAAGGGACCGACGGCTTTACATCCCCTCCGAAGGATGGTATATCTCCTATACAACCCTCGCCTAAGGTTGTATAGCTTCCGCGCATACACTGATATACAACACTTAGTTTTTAATTCTTAGCACTTTTGTATTCTCTTTTTTAATATTTCTTTTGTTACTGATTATTGAGTATTGTTAGTTAGTATTGTTATAAATAGCGTAAATCTGTATTGCACCCATTCAGTAATTGGTGTTATACTATTGAATGGTGTAAGTTAAATACAATAATATAAAATAAGAATAGCATTTTTGTCCAATAGTTTTTGTTGCTTTCGAATTTTGATAACTGTTTTCTTTATTTCTTGTTGTATATTGGTGTTGAATAGGTATGTACAATTTTTTGTTTCTAAAACTGTATAATAAAATTTTTAGAGAAAATAATTGCCTCAAATCGAATGTTTCACTTATTTTGTATAAATATAATATAATAAACCATAAATTATTCTTGTATCCATTTTTGTAGGTTATTTAATTTTTTTAGGTAAGTGTCGCAAACACATCCCCATCCGATAATACCATATGTTAGATGTGATTGTACTAACGAATAATAGAGAATTTTAAGACGTTTTATATCTAGATAAAGTTTTTGGTATTTAAATCGATATAGCAGGCCTCAAATTTTTTGTGCAACATGTTTTGCTTGCAGGTCCCATCTAAAGTGTTTAATGATGATACCTAAATATCTCACTGAATCTGCTTCTGGAATATTTAAAAGATTTTCAATATTTAATGATCCAAAGTTAGGTAGATTATTAGCATATGAGATAAATGGCAAGTAACTAGTTCTTTTAAAGTTAACAATGAGTAAATTGTAATCGAACCATTTTTTAATATCTTTAAATGCTTTTTCTGCAATTTTCTTCAGATTTTTCCATGAATTGGCTTTAAGTATTGCTGTACTGTTAGCAAAACTTAATATTTTAGCCGTGACATCTCGCATCGAAAATAAGTTGTTTATGTATACAGCGAACAGAAGTGGTCCTAAAACTGTTCCCTGTGGAACTCCGTAGCTGACAATTCTTGGTTCACTGATAGTTTTATTTATTTCTACATATTGTATTCTTTCGGACAAATAACTTTTTATTAAATTATATACATTTCCTCTCAAGCCACAATATTCTAATTTTTTTAAGAGGTTGCTATGTGATAGCGTGTCAAATGCTTTCGCAAGGTCTACAAATATACACAAGCATGGTGATTTTTCATCTAAAGCCTCATAAACATACCGTGTTAGGTATGCTATAGCATCTTCGGTGGATTTGTTTTTCTGGAAACCAAGCTGTTTCTCAGATATAATGTTAAATTTATTAAAAAATATCGTTATTCTTTTCTTCAAGATTTTTTCAAAAATTTTGGCAATGTTAGAAATCACGGATATTGGTCTATAATTAATTGGCTTAGTTATATCTCCACCTCTATGGAGAGGTTTTATTACACCTATTTCTAAGATATTCGGGAACTGATCTATAGTAAACCTTCTGTTTATTAAATATACTGGTTAGTAGTTGGATTGGTGACCGTTCCAACGAAGACCACGTCCTCGCCTCACCCATCTTCCAGCGGCTTGTATATCAGTGTATGCGCGGAAGCTATACAACCTTAGGCGAGGGTTGTATAGGAGATATATCATCCTTCGGAGGGGATGTAAAGCCGTCGGTCCCTTGTCTATTAAATGTTAGGCAAGTAAAAGATCCCTACTCTTCTTAAGGGAAGAGGTTCGGCAAAATTCCTGGTTGGGGGTAGCTCGTCTACAGGCGTCGGTGTTAGGCCTCAGTAGCGGAAATAGGCCGACGTTAAATAAATGGATAAAAAAAAAAAAAAAATGTATCTACAATTTCATCTTCAATTTCTTTTAGCGTTTCTGCCCATATATTTTCTAATCCAGGGGATTTTTTTGGTTTTAAACTATTTATTACGCTTTTTACTTCCGTCAGATCTGTGTGATATAAATATATTGAATTATTTATTATGTTATAGTTTTCTTTAAAATTTTTGGGTATTTTTATTTCTTTCGCATACTTTTTGCCTAGATCTGCATAATTTGCAAATGTGTTTGCAATTTCTTTTGTATTTATTGTTATATTGCCATTTTCAGGTTTTATTTTATTTATTGCTTTTTCAGATTTATTACTTTTATTAAATAATTTATTAACAGGATTCCACAAATTTTTACTAGAGTTAATATTCTTGTCTATTTCCATTTTATTGTATTTTATTCGTGCAATTTTTATTAGTTGTGTGAGTTTATTTTTGTATCTTTTATATTCTGCAATTAGGTTCGTGTCGTTCAATTCAAGCGCAAATCCTACTCGAGCTTCTTGTGTTCAGCTTTAAGTAAGTATTTCTGTGCTGCTGCATGACAGCGTAGCTCCGATTCTTTTACTCGCCGGCGACAAGTGCTAATCGATCCAGGAAAATTCATTTCTTCAGCAGCCTGAATAACTGAGTAAAATGGATTTTCTACTAAAGCATTTACCAATTGCAAATTTTGTTTCTATAACTTCCATTTACCCTATCCACCTTTACTGATACTTCACGCCTTTGAATCTTTAAATATTTTCTGTCCCTTTCTTCCTTTATGGTTGTTCCATTTGTTTCTTGTTTTCCTTTTTTACATTAATTTCCCATCAGAATTTTTCAACAAAAATCAAAATTTTCGGAAAATCAAAATTAACAAAACCCAAGTTTAGGCCAGCCTATGCGTAGCCCGGCATTTACACGTATCGCAGAAGGTTCCGCGTCCAGATTGAGGTACTTGCGTCAGCTTCAATATTTAAAAAAAAATGTGGTCAGAGTATCTATAACCAAATTTAGTTAAGGAGTTCTATTCCTCCCGAGCCTGCTATCCGCCACCAAGAACCAAGAGGTTGTTGCATTGCTGGTTCTCGGAATAGGTTCTGAGCGGCACATGTACATGTATAAATAGATCATAAAGAAGTTTTGAATTCAATTGGTAGAATATTGTACGTATCTTCATTGATTGCAAACTATTCTTTCTATAACCTTAGATAACACTGACAGAATGCTTATATTGTTTATATTCACAGATACGTCTTGCACCGTGAACGTGAAGTTTGAAATTTGGTGCACATGTCATAATATGTAGGCAGCCACTAACAGTACAAGAGGCAACGAGTAATTTCGTGACCGAAAGATCATGCGGCTGATTCTTGAATAGTATGTAGAAGTGGGTTCGGTAATCCCAAGAGTTCTGGTCTGGTAGAGCAAAGATGCTACATATGGACACCAGTGGTTGGTAAAATTGACAGCTTGGACCAGAATTGGACTGAACGAACAAGCGATTGAGAATTATATCGTAAGCCACTTAGTATTTGAATGCCGCCTGTCTGCCTTGGTGCAACTTTTGCTTTCATTGAAACTGACTGCTTCAAACTTACTAAGTGGTCCAATAAATAATCTTGGTTGCATGGTTGCCGACATGGTAGTACTGGGCTAGACTGCGACTATGTAAGAGCCAACATTGTGAAATGTTGATTTCAGCAGAATTAAATAAGTGTATATTATGACCAATTTAGATCTCTTGTAACCACAGAAGTATGGCAAATTTACATTATCTACGTTGGGAAGAAAGAAACTTTTTCTAGGACCATCCTGTATCCAGTACATGCTTTGCAAATACTAACTCTCAATATTCCTAATTTGTTTGTACAGCTCTAGCAAACATATATATGGCTCAATTCCAATAGGTGCAATTCATGTGTTGAGCTTTTACATGTACAGAATTTTAAGCTAGTTAAACTCAAAGATCGCAATCGTTGTATATGAACTTTATCCGTTATCTATTTAACAGTTATGAGCATCTGTTGTATCTGATTACATTGACTAAAAAGTTTTACTCATTTTGTATGAAGGTCTTGAGTGTATGCGGATTAATACATATTTGAAATTAATCAAAATATGACGAATGAAATATAGTAGAAAATGAAAACATTATATAGTAGAGAATTAAGTACATAGCTGTATCAGATGTCTATATGAGGAACACACTCTAACCTAATTTTTATTAAAATATGGGCATAACATTTGAACAAAAACCATGCAATTATAAGACAGGCACAGTTTTTAGCAGTGTGTGTACGTTTAACATGCAAATCCACATACGCACAAAGATTCGATTAGAGCTTAACGATATAATCTAAGGTGAACATCATCTTCAATAGCTCGTCGTTTATAAATTCCATTGAAATTTATACTGGCCAAGCAAATCAGTTTTTCATGGTGGCGAGAATAGTGTTATTAGAATATCAGATGAATTTGATGAATCATTTTAAAAGTAAATTTATCATGAGAGGTCCCTATAGATTTTCACGGATCGAGACAAATCATTTTATAAGACTCTGAAATTGAATTTCAAACCAATATCCTCTCAGGGATCCCGAGACGTGTCATCGACAATTATAATGCCACTGCTGGTAATTTATATATAATGACAGCCCCTGCGGTTCAAAGTATTATGCTGTATAATTATTAAAAAATTTAGCTTTTCTTATTTAAATTTGAATTTATATTAATTCTTGGAAAGTGCCATGTGGAGTAACTGCGATGGCTGGGTATGACAACGTAAAAAGTAGAAGCCAACATTATACGAGTATTCTCTAACGTGAGTTCTTTATTTGAAGTTATAACTAACGTTTTTTCAGTTATTCTGACTTTTTCTTAAAATAAATCCTCTGAGCTGTATACGAAATTAGCAATTACATTGCTTGATATTTTTAAATATCGGGCCATAATTCTGCAAACGTTTTTATTCTTTTCAAGTCTATACATATGTCTTTACACATAATTACCATTTAAATCAACCGTCGCAGTTTGCCCCGGTTCCTTTGAATAATTAAAGTATAATTGATCTAGTTACCAGGGCATTAACTTTATTTATTACCTTCCTGTATTTGGACAATTCGGTTTTTATCATTAATTTACTGTATTATTCAAAATATTAGAAAAACTTTGTCTACCAGGTACTTGAATAAATCTAGCTTGTGCTACTGACAGTATGTCTTATATTGAGATCCCCGTAGCTCCATTTGTTAGGAATAGTCTAACTGTGAAATTTTACGCTAAAAACTTGGTGACTCACTCACTTGTCTGCATTTTAAAATGTGACAAAAATCTGCCAGCAATTGCCCATTCCTTCAAAAAAGACGACCACGTCCTTTGACCACTAGAAAAGAGGATTACTTCACTGCAGCTACCTTGTACCCCTATCCTTTTATTGATATGGAAAGTTGTATTTCTATATATTAAATCAGAAACTGTCGATCGAAGCGTCCGCTTGTATCTAAAAACGATGCAACGATGTTTGCCATACTGCAGAATGAAAGTCAAAATCTGCAGATGATAGAGTAACTGAATAAGAGCTCATACATCCGCTCAATAGTTCTTATACGATTTATGTGTAAATTTGATTAAAATCTTATAGGAGCATTTCGAGTTACTGGAGATATTTGGAAATGTTTGTTCTTTAACATACTTCCAGATCACTCCAGCGGGTCGTTGCTTCAAAAGGTCTCGTAAATCTAGGAAATTTTTCAGATTTGTCTAAGTAAAGGAGACGAGGCGCCACAACTTATTGTGGAATCTGAACCACCAATCTTGGGTATAATTTTTAATTGCAAATTACTTTGCAGTTGATAGACCCACTTCGCTACACGATAATATAATGTGGCTAAAATACACAAGATATTTTTAGACTTAGTCATACCCTAAAATAATTATATAAATAAATTATATTTATATCATATGAATCTAAAAAGAGAAAAAGCAATAATATGAAAAAAAAATTAAAATACCTCTTCATCAAATGAATTATAGAATTTACACCCTCGATAAAGAAAATTTCTCTGATACGTAGTAGTTCTATGGCAGTCAGGCAGTAAAAGGTGTTTATATCTAGACCATGTGAATGTCCAGCTTGATTACTTAAAAAGGTGGATTTGTGTGTGTGGACATATGAACATACGTCCAGAATATAATACCGGGCGTAACAGGATCATGGTATACCCCCTTTTTCACCTTTAGTTTTGAAGATAATTGATTGAAATTTAGGATATACTATATACATAATAAGCGGCACTTTTTGACATACAATTGATTTTTTTCCACTTCCAGTTTCACCGGAAGTGACACTAACTTTCGATTTTTAAACGGAATACCGTATATATTATTGCATTTTTGAATTCTGCATAATTTTCTGAATCCAACGATGCCAAATAAGTGACATTTTAACATAAATTTTTTTTACTATATAATTTTTAGTTTTCCATTTAAGTGTGCCATGAAGGTTCCGATTTATTCTAAATGACCAGTGTAATGCTACAAAAATCGAAATCCCATTAAGAACACTAAATTACGTGATTTATGAGCAAATATAATCCACCAAAATTGTTTTTAGGGCAAAGCCCAATTTTTTCAAATCAAAGGTGGCTTTGAAAACAATGAAATATTTAGCTTGTCAAACATTTGTTGGTTTAACGGTGTTTTTATTGTGTCTTTAAAAATTGTTTAAAATTCTTGTTAATTGTGTTCAAAATGCCGCAAATTTATACAAGAGATGAAAAAGTGGACATGTTAATTATTTATAAAAGAAATGCAGTTGCGGCTACCGACCTTTATGCCCAACGATATCCTAATAGACAACGTCCACCAAAAAATTATTTAAAACGTGTTGAAAACCAATTCCGAAGAGAGCCCAACAATGATCCCGAAGAAGACTTCATTATTGATGAAGGAACGGAAATTAATATTTTGGCTCGAATAGAAGTTGATAAGACTGTTTCTTTAAGGCAAGTTGGGTTTGAATTGGACATAAGTCACCTAACAGTAAGCCGAATTTTGCACAAATACCACTATAAATCTTTTAAATACCAATTGCACCAGAATTTGTACTAAAGTGATTACGGACGTAGGATGGAATATTGCAAATGGATTTGTATAATAACGTGCAGCCAAACAATGATTTTTTGGGACTGATTTTATTTTCGGACGAGTCTAGGTTTACAAATTTGGGATTATTTAACCGACAAAATTCAAAATACTGGTCACAAGAAAATCAAAATTTATTACGGGATGGTAACTTTCAAGTGCGGTTCGGTTTCAATGTTTGGCTTGGAATAATCGGTAGTAGTATCATTGGTTCAATAATATTTGAAGGACCTCTGACTGGTGCCAGATACTTGAGATTCCTGGAAAATGAGATTGAGGACATTTTAGATGAGTTACCTTTAGATTTAGGATAGGGAATATATTTCCAACAGGAGGGCGCTCCTCGCCATAACTCAAGGATAGTAATTGGTTACCTTCAACGGAGATGATGAGAAAACGTAATTTCCATTGAATTATTTCCTGTACTTGGAATATTTGTATCATTTGCGTAAGCACACGACATGAACATTTGTTGATCTTTGCAAGTAACTGATAATGTCATTGACAAACAAAATATAGTCTAGTATACTTTAACTTGGCGTGTGTATGTATGAGTTAATATTTCCGTACGATTTGATTTTTTCCCATATTGTACACAAAGTTAAAGCAATAGTCCAGAAACATTGTCTACGTGGACAATATTTCTGGATCTTTGTGTACAAGAGAAAATGAAATTGTACGAAAATATTAACTCATACATACACACGCCAAGTAAAGTATACTAGACTATATACCATAGCGGTCCCAAAATTGAACCCTGTGAAACTCCTTGCTATGGCCAGTTTTACAGTTTGCGCTCTGTTGTTAGGATAGGATGAAAATATTTGCAAAGTTTTTCCTCGAACACCACATCGTGCGAGTTTAGGTTTGAGCAACTGGTGATCAACCATATCAAAAGCTCGCGAGAAATCTACAAAAAGACCTAGAGCAGATTTTTTGTTGTCCAGCGCCTTAATAATTTGATGATGGAAATCACATAATGCCGACCTGGTGCTTTTATTTGTAGTAAAACCATGTTGAGCAGAAAGTTGGATAACTGCTCTTTGAGATGGAGTTCGAAAGTTTTAACGAATTTGGGAATATTTCAAAAGTATAATATTGTTTGATAATAATCAAGGCATAATGTAAGAATTTAGGTGAGAGAATACTAAAATTCCCTCTTTTGAAAAAAGCGATAAAATAATCATTTTTGTGTCACAAAGTGACTAATTATGTGTGATTTTCTTAACTTACTATATTCTAATAAGCACGTATCTTGAACTATATTTCTATTTCTTGAATTTCCACTTATGTGTTAACGAATTTCTCTAGGAAAAGAATAACTTGCACTTTGTTTTAATAATATCGCTTTAACTAACTAAACTTCCAGACGAAGCAGCTAAGATATGCAGCTTGTTTAGAATCATCAAATAGATGAAAGAAAGACGCATCGACTCTTAACTCGAATGAGATACACTTCAAAGTAAATGAAATGTAATAATGCCCCGAAGCTATTTCTACAATCATAGTATATTATTTCTTGCCAGTGCATGCAAATCTCGTGTTGTTAACAAGGTGTTAGAAATGCAAATTAGCAAATAACATATATACATCACCAGAATTCAATCCATGGTAGAAATTATGTGTAATAAATTGTATAATGCAATTTGTATTTAGCATAGAACTTACAGGTCTTTTGTTTTGTATTATTGTATTTAATATTTATTTACTTATTTGTTAACATACACTGCCCTACAGGAATCCCATTTTCAGAACAAGAAAGAATACAGTGTAGAGTGTATTTGTCACGTGCATTTGACACGGTTGGCATTAGTTGCAGGTCAAAAATTAGATGCACTGGGTATAAGAGGAATAACGAATGATTTAGTAGTCTCATATCTTAGTAGTAGATAACTATAAATCAAATTTCAGGGCGCCAAATCTGCAATATATGACATAGATATAGGAACCCCTCAGGGTAGTGTCCTGGGGCCTCTTATTTTTTTAATGTATATAGACGATCTTCTGGATCATGTTTTCGATGGTAAAGTATTTTTATATGCTGATGACAGCTCCATTGTGATACACGGAAAAGATATATATGGAGTAATATTAAATGCAGATACAATTCTTCAATCGTTTGATAACTGATGTCAAAAAACTGACTGATGATAAATTATGACAAGATTATTTGCAATAAATCACATAATGTTTACCAATCGGCAACAGATTTTAATTTCTCTTGGAGGGCCTCTCAATACATGGTGGCTTTCCACCAAATTTTTAGTAGTCTTCATAGATATAAACACTTAAACTTCACGAACCACATTGATCATATATGCAATGAAGTTGGTAATGCATTTTTTGCCATTGCAACTCTTAAAAATTCACTGAACCCCAAAAATCTTTTAGAGAGCTACATATTATGCCATAGTATACTCCATCTTAAGTTATAAGATAGTAATTTGGGGTCAAGCCACCGAAATCAATAGTTTTTATTTTGCAAAAATGCATTATAAGACTTACCACACAACAACACTTGTCGGGAAACTTTCAAGAATAAAAATTATTAACTTTAAGATCTATTTACCTACTACAGCTTCTGAAATATACACATACAAACAAACATAAATTTAACACGAACGGAAATGTACATGCACATAATATGAGGAAAAAAGAAACCATACGTCTAAAGACATTATCATAGCTTTTATGAAAAATCACCAACTTATGCAGGTTGCAATTTATATAATAGATTGCATAGCTTCTGCACATACATTGACATACAAGATGCTGGAAGATGTGAGGCGAGGGATAATCCGGTAATAAAAAAAATAATAATTCTGAACGCGGTTTGAGGCTCTTACAGTACAGTACCTCGTGCACTTTTTGTGGTTGAAGAAGTCAAAAAATACTTTTTTATGTTTCGGTCAGAGTGCAATGTCACACTCTGTATATATATTTTCTGGAAATTTTTGAGCTCTGTTTTTTGTTATGGATGTTGAAAAAAAACTTTTTTGAGTTTTACTAATTCGGTCAGGGTCAAAAGTTACACCCTGTGACTTTTTTCAAACTACTTGAAATTATAACACAACAAAACAACACAATGAACAGTATTTATTTAAGATAATTTAAACAGAGTTTGTAACGATTTTTAAACTAAATATTTGATTTAACAAGGTTGAGAATAAGATAACTAACTATTCAACAAACAGAAATTTGTTCACAGAATGAAATAATAGAAAGCGAAATAATAAATTATGAATACAATAAATAAATAAAATTAAAACTTAAAAAATTCACTTTACGTCTGGGTGCTCCTTTTACTTGATCACGCAAGGAAGTTGTAACAATGATCTGGTTACAGGGAAGTTCACTCGCAGCGACTAGGTGGTGAATCAGGTACAGAAAACGCACTAGGCAGGTTAGCACCGAAACCAAATATCATCTAGAATACATTTTCTTGAATAGATTACCAAAATTCACTCGCGGTGGCAAAGTAGTGAACAGCAGGTACAAAAAATGCTCTAGGCAAGAGTATTAAAATTAATACCAGGTATTATCGAGGAAATACACTTTCTTGAAAGGTTACCAAACTACACACAACCGAAGATATATAACACTTAAGAGATCACTGTAGACCAACTTCTGAGGTGTAAAATTCTCAGACTAATATGTCCGGTAGCGTTTCGTTTAAATGGGGACAGTGCCTCGCCGGAACGTTTTCCTCATTTTTTGCTCTTGTTACCTTACATTCATTGGGCTAGGAAGTGATGCGTTCATTTCGATCTGAATGGCAATCTTTTGGTTAACTTGCGGGCCTGAAGTTATCGCCAGAGTTTTATTGTATTGGGTCTAGTCTGCATTCGTTAAAGCTGAATGTTTATCTTAAAAATTGCGAAACTTTTGATTTTTATTTATTTATAAAGATGCACCTGCGCTTGTCCCTATATTATGTGTTTGAGGACAATCAATATTATTACAGGGAGCTTTATACAGATGGCAATTTGTTTTAATTAGATGAAGTGTTTATAATTTTTGAATTGCTTTATAAACAAGTACAACAGTCAATTATTGTTTTGGAGAGAATATTTTTAAATCATCCGCGTACACGAGTTACATGTATTGAAAGTCAGAAATAATATAGTTGATAAACATTGCAGGTAATAAAGGTCCAGTGTTGGGACTTTCGCTAATATTTTTTTGAACTTATAATCGTAGCATACAACATATCATGTTCTGTTTATGAATCTGAAGAAAGAATATAGAATATGGAAATACATAAACACAGATTTCTCAAAAGTGTTCCATGGTACACACAGCCAAAAGAATTTTCAAGTATTAACAACGTAAATATGACCTCAATTATCAATTTCTTCTCTCCAGTATTGTGTAAGAAAACTTGGAATTCTATCTTACGCGACAGGATACTTGGGCTTCAGGTTTCCTAAAGAATCGAAGATACCTTTCTTAAGGCGTAGTTACACGGCGCGTGGTTCGACGAACCAGGAACCTGGTGCGTGTTTCGCTATGGTTCGCTTGTTTACAAAGGTGTCAATACTGTTCAGATTTGGGACTAGTGTAGCCAGTACTGTACAAATTATTGCGTGTTGTTCCATATGTATTATTTATTCTGGATTGCTGCAAAAACAATTTAAAAAACGTAAAAAGAGGTAGTGGACTGTGTCACATTTGAAAAGTAGAGAAAGGTTGGTAAAAAATTTCAAGGGGTGTAAACTAGTTTGAGGTTTGTTTATATATATATATATATATATATATATATATATATATATTAAAACCTAATATTTCAGTCGCAAGCTCCTGTATAAAAACCTGATTTTACTATAAGGAATGTAACCAGACTGCAACCAATAGCTAATCTCCGGGCTCTGTGCCCCGCCGAGCACTGAATTACAAGTTACAAGCCCGGCGCGTTAAGTGTAATAATCGCATATTACCAACAAAACGCTAATACTTCGATTGCAACAAACACCAGCCGAAAGACTGATCCTATTTAAAGGACCTCTCGTGCCAGTCGTCCATACCACTTGCAGACTGTAATTTCGAGCTGTTGGCTCTCGTCAGTGCAAGGTAGGCATGTGACGAACGACACGAAGATCCCTTGACTATTTGGTACATCTCGGTATTTTTATGATAGCGAGATGTAAAATAGTAAGCAGGCGCCATCTAGCGGTCCAGTGTCTGGTGCAATCGAAAAATAAATAGCCTGACTGGGCTTAGCATAGATCAAGTGTGCTTCTAGAGGGCAGAAATATTAAAACATAATATTTCAGTCGCAAGCTCCTCTATAAAATCCTTATTTTACTATAAGGAATGTAACCAGACTACAACCAACAGCTACTCTCGTATATGCCCCGCCGAGCTCTGAATTACAAGTTACAAGCCTGGCGCGTTAAGTGTAATAATCGCATATTACCAACAAAACGCTAATGCTTCGATTGCAACAAACACCAGCCGAAAGACTGATCCTACTTAAAGGAACTCTCGTGCCAGTCGTCCCATACCACTTGCAGACTGCAGTTTCGAGCTGTTGGCTCTCGTCAGTGCAAGGTAGGCATGTGACGAACGACACGAAGATCATTTGGATTCCTTGGAGGAGGTGGTGGTGGTTCACAGTATATACCACTTTCAGGTCAGTTTTTAAGACTCGTTGATAATGGTCGCAAGGCCGAAACATATGTCAGAGAAATCTGAACAAAACTAATGAAACAATAAACCAAGTGCGTATTGTAACTATTCTTTTGAATATTTATAATTCTTCTATTGAATATGTTTCATCAAGAACCTACCGTAGATTCCATCCAATTAATTCATTATAGGCTATTCTAATTGCAGATCTTTGATAAATTCACAAAACACGGCTATATTGCGGTTCGTGATAACATAAACCTGTACGAACCTGTACGAACCTGTACGAACCTGCACAGAACTTGCACGATCCTGCGAGGTCGGGTCCTTTGATTCGTGCAAATTTGCCCACAGCCGATGGATCGCGCCAGCACGCACTGCGAATCATGGGCTAATAGCGAACCACCTATGTCAGAAAATAAGGAACGTTATTGTATTTATTATCCATTGATACGTCTGAGTCTTACGATACAACGAGAACCTTTTTGAAATATTTTGCGACATTAATTACAGTGGGATCATTGAATAAAATTAACTTATATCTGAAACAAGTTGCTTTCCTGATACTTGGAAACATGAGAGTGTCTGTCTCAGTTTGAAAATGGAGATAACTCTGAGGTGACAAATTATCTATCTATCACTTTACTATGTATCATCACAAAGGCTTCTGGATCGTATCTACTATATCTTATATTGACCAACATGTCTTTATAGAAAAATCTCCAATAATACAGATTCAGTAACTTTCATATTATTTCTGTATAAAATTGGTAAACAGGAGCAGGTAGATCTGATATAATACATTAATTTCTTAAACACTTGATCACAGAATTCTAGTAAGTATACTAGTACTAATAGAATATGGATTTTTTGTCATGCTTTTTAGTTTCCTTTACACATAGATGGCAGAACACTCTCAGTATGTTAAAAATAGCTGTTTTAAATCAAACCCATATGAGAACCAGTAAATAAAATAGTTTAATAGTATTTATATATAGCAAATTATAATAACAAATCTCTACAATTATTTTGTATACATATAACAATTAAATATTTTCTAGACAAATTGACATTTACTAGATATGTTTCGTTTCCTCTTGATATTTCGCTATTATTCAACGCTTAGTTCAAAATGACCATTGTGCTGGGCTGATACAAACAAGCTATACGTAATATGCTTTAATGAGCTTATTTAGCTTCCTTGCTTATTATTCCAAATTAACAGACATCCGCACTACTAAATTCGTATAGTAATCTAATAGTTGATAATAATTATGGTACTTTGTGTTATGCATCTACGTTCAGCCCAGGGGATTTCAGTTCATAATGAAATGTGAGACACAGCACATCTCTACATATGTAGATGGGAGACCCTCATTGATCCGCTGACTCATCAATATCTCTCCCATTTTCAGTATGCGTAAAAGGTGAGATTGGCACATTTGTTGCTTATGGTACATTTATTAAAATAATATCGAGTAAATTTTCAAGAATGTTCTAAAATAAGGTTGAGGTGTGTTAAATTATTTATTTATTATCTTTGAATGAATATTTTTGGAATGTCATAAACGAGGAAGCGTATTCCTCATTCAATTAAAAAAAAAATTGTCATACAAACATTTATCAAGCATTGAAGTTTTCAAAAATTGCAAATATTTCCCTAAATAACATTTGAACAAATGTAGATCTTGAAACAAAACTTTGTCTGCCCAATACATGAGTAGTATTGAAGGTAACATCTGTAAAACAATAAATTAACTACACCTTTTTTGTTTTATCGCTTTTTAGGCAAAAACAGCAAAAATCATATTTTGATTATTGCAAATTTTCGAATCTTTTTTTAGTCCTATAAATTACCTTTAGTGGGCAGGGAGCTTAGAAAAAGATCATAAAATTTTCCATGTACAGGTATAGGGCATTGTACAAATCAGTTTTCAATTATTGTGTTATCGCTTTCCCCTAAACAAAACCACTACACATACTGCACCTCAAATGCTTATAAAAAATTATAGATTTTTAAATCCTCTTTTAAATGACCCGTAATGTATAAAATTTAATTCAGTCGTATAAAATAATATAATCTCCAGTTAAAGTTCAGTGAAGGCAAAGACGTGAGGGACATTACGTCAAGTTTCTATGAAATATAACTCCTAAGTTAAGTGTCACTTTACTACTGTAATTTATATTTGAGAATTAAGACGTTCCAGAGATTTAGGAGGAAGTTCACGTTTATTTAACATCTCTGAATAATTTTTATTGCCGTCGCTAGAAAAGCTGATATTTCGTAGTAATAAAAATGTCGCTGTATTTCACAATTCGTAAGCAGTATTTACTGGTAGTTAAAGAAATTTTTCGAATATCAGAAATATTTATTTAAATTAGGAAATTAAAAGATGCGGTGTGGATGTCTTTAATTATTTATGAGTGCATAAGATGGACCCATTACAAATGGATTAAATTGACATAACAAAACTATTTTATGAAAACATCGAATTCAAGCAACCAAAATTATTATAGACAATAATACAATAGAAGCAAATTACAAAAATGACAATGGACTGAGGATTTGAACTCTTAAGTTGGGTGCAATAAAAAATATTATTGTTTTTACTCCCTTATGGGTACAGGTCTCTGTCAGTGCCGGATTAACTACAAAACAATATGTGAGGAATTTATTCATGTAATTGCATCAAGTATACTGGGTCATATTATTTGTAAAATTAAAATATGCATATCGCTGGTCAAATGGTAATACCTCGTATGTTCAAAATGCATAATTTTACAGGAGAGACATAAAACTTCCCAGCTTTCAAATTTTGAGATATTTACAAATTCATAACGCTCTGAAACTTCTATATAAAATTCAGAAACGTAATGAAAACAGTTTTAAGGCGACTATATATATTATCCCTCGTAAAAGTTTACTTACGAGGTATTTAGTTTAATTTTTCATGACTATACGAGGTTTTGCACTTAAAATATAGTTAACTTACAATCTATCCCCAATGCTTTGCGATAGAAAAATAATATATCAGTTATTTATAAAACTATATTTTATTGCAGTCATACCCTTTAGTAAATTACAAAATATATGGTAACAGAAAATTTGAACTTAAAAAACTAAAATATTTTCAAACCAGTTAATCATGGTCAAGGTTGTCGTAAAAGTCCCAACAGTTTTTTGGAATAACACTCTTGATTTCTTGCAAATGTTCAAACTTTGTTTTAGGTATTACAAGTTTCTTTCTATGAAGTTGAGGAAAAACGGCATAATTGAAATTTAAAATATTTTTAGGTGTTTTTGGAAGATCCCCTAATTCATCATTAAAATTAATTTTATACTGTATTTTACCTTGGCTATAGTGACGTACTCTTATATCTGTCAGTGTAGGATCTCCAGTTGTCCTTCCTGGCCTAATTGTGTTATATTTCATAAGATCTTTCCAGCCATAATCCTTAAAAAAGTCATAGTCAGGATTTTCTACTTGATATGAAAATGGCTTTATCCTTGCTTGTTTAGTTAATCTGCAATAATCAGAAGACAAATAAATGTCTTTGTTTTTTAACCTCTTTTCTATAGTGCTGTGTACGCAGTCACACTCCATTTGTGTATGTCCTTTGACTAGGAATTTTTGTGTGATCTGCACATTATATTTTTCTGAAAGGTACAGTAGGGCATTTGACATTTTCACATTCCTGTTCTGTGCTGTACATCCATCTGAATAGATTATAATAGGTTTTTAATCTTTTTCTATAAATTTTGTAATCAGATAATGTACCATGAATGATGCAAAAGTATTTGCTTGACAGTCAGACACAGTTTCATTAAACCAGTAGCAAGTGCTTTGATGACTTGCAATGTCATATACTGTGAAATTGTGATTGCACAGTTTTGTTTTAAAGTAAATTGCGGTAGCTTTTAGCATCGGAGATAATTTGACAGCTTCGACATCAATAGTGACGACATGAACTTCTCCAGCAATTGCACGATCTTTGTCCAAATTTCTTTCCTCCCTTGCTCTGTTATTAGCTTCATAATGTAGCAACCAAACAGACTCAAGCGTGTTACCTGCTTTGTAAGCGCAACAGTCATTACACTGATCTTTCTTCGGTAAAAATATTGCAAGGTTTAAAGAATCAAACACACTTTTTAGTGTTGCAACAGAAACTGTAACTTGATTGTTTTCTTGGCAATACTGCTCATATGCCCTATATACTTCAGAAATTGAATTAAATTGTTCCTCTAAATAAAGTTTTTTGGTATCTCGACGGCAATAATGGGATGGAAGTTTATTCAGGCTAGTCAAAAAAATATGTAATGCATTTAAAGATGTGTGGATGTCAGTATGTGGATTATGACGGGGAAATCTATTTTCAATTTTACTTGTGCTATTTTGTATCATGCCATCTCTTGAGTTTAACAACCAGTTACGTACTGACCATTGTCCAAGTGTATTTAAATACATTTTCTTACATACGGAAATCAGTTTATCTTTAATTTTCAAATAATATTTAAGTGTTTCACTTCGCCTTGAATCATTTGCGTCTACTCTTCTCTTTTTAGGAGTTTCACTAGTCACTGTGTTGCAAACGTACATTTTTCTTTGGTCCCAGGCAAGTAAAGACCACATGTTATTGAAAAGATTTAGCCGAGATGCGTCTGAAATTGAATGGCATTTTCTGGCAGGTTCTCCTTTTAATTGTTTGTACACACAGCTGCATCTCTTTTTCATTTTTTTTTCTTCTTTTTCTGTACCTTGGATTGTTCTTTTCTGCCCTTTAGGTCTTCGGTATCCTAAATATTTTTTTCCTTTCTCACGTAATTGCTTATTGTCTCTTCGCTTATTTACACCTTTACATCGTTTTCTTATACCCTCATTTTCTTTCTCATCACTATTTAGACCTGCTAAATCTTCAGGTTTTACGTTTTCTAATTCCTCATGTAGAATTATATTAGCTTCTTCTAATTCAGGTACATAGTCAGGATCTTTTGTCACATTATCCTCATCCAAACTAACTACAACCTCAACAGCACTAATCAAATTATCCTCCTCTACAACTTGCTTATTATTTTCTTCTGGTAGCGCAGAATTTTCTGTATCACAAATAGGAGAAATTCCCTCACTTCTTAATGTATTTTCTGCCTCTTTTATAATATCATTAATTTGCTCAGGTGATAACATTTCTTCAAAAGGCGACTCATTCCTATGTAAGCTAGTAGTTGGAACTTCAATCAAATTATCATTTGATTTAAGAAGGCTACGTATTTTTTTCGTACGCGATGAAACTTAAAAAAAAAGAAATTACCTAATTAGAAAATTTAAAAACATAAAATCTTTAAATATTGAAATTTCTTATCCGTTAAAAATCTTTACATTTTATACATCTCCTAGGAGTTGGCCACGGCCAATTAAAAGAATATTTTTCCTTTATTATTTCATAAAAAAATAATTACGTACGTTTCAGGTAACATCCATCTTTGGACTATACAAAACAATTATTTTTCCTATTGTAAATATATGAATATAAATAACCAAATATTTATTATTCAGTAAGAAACTCAGAATTAACAAGACAGAAATATATTTGTCTTGATAATTTCAAAATATAAACAATTTCTAATATAAATAATTTGACTTAAAAGTAATTACCCAAAACGTACATAATTATACCTACTATTTATGAAATAAAAACGGAAAAGAAAAATAGTAAAATAGAGTCTTTTAATTGAATGTGAGTGAGGAGGTAATATATAAAATTTGCTTAAGAACATAAAATAACAGTCGAAAACATAGAAAAATGTGGTAAATAATCAAGAGGAAAAAACTCGTATGTCACATAATTGTGTAAAATATAAATAATGCAAAGGCTCGTATGTTCCTTTTGCACTTTATTTACTTCGTTTAGTGAATAAATATTTGTCTCTTATTACTGTAAATTTAGAATTTCAGCCATATTTGAAGTTTGTTATTAGCTGTTCATGAAAAAATATATATAAGTAACTTAGAAAAATTACGTTTATTTAAAGAAAAACAACTTACCTGCCATCTTAGCAACAAGTAGCTATATAAAACTAGCAACTTACGTGGTATTGCACTTAAAATATTTTACATTACCGACCCGCACTACAGGAAATTAATACTCTTACACTTCGTAAGATGGAGCCTTAAGTTCTATACAATTGAAAAATGCAAATAACTAATTTTTCAAATAAATGGAACTTACGAGGTATTACCCTTTGACCAGCGATATACTATTTAGTATCGTTGGATTCTACTAAAGATATATCGCATGTAGACCAACTGACTGATAACGTGCTGTGTCCTGCTATCGGGACCAGTGGAAAGATTTATAAGGTTACTTGATATGGAATGCCTTATTGCTTAACAACTTGGCCAAAGTTTACTAGATTTTTTAAATGAGGAATGCATTAATATCAAAAATTGCCAGCAACGTGAGCGGGAATGCTGTAGCATCCATTTTCGTCGATTTCGTTGAAAGTCTCTATACATGTTTTCCGCTTCTGTCTATTGATGGGATATTCTTACGAAAGTACTGAAAGGCCTGAAAATGAAAGATACTAATTCAAAAACTCAGATTTGGGAAAGGTTGTCGGCCCGAGTTGATGCAACGAAGACGCTTTTATATGTAGTTTTACCATTATCAAGCAAGTTTTGGATGACATATCTAATAATATGGACCAAAAGGTAAAGTGTCGCAATCAGGCTTATGGACTAGTTTCGAAGATGAATAAGTTGGAAACGGGAATAATGGCTATTGAGTGGAACGGAATCCTAAAACGGCCTTCATAAATAATTGCTCGGGTACGCCCAAGCAATGCGGTCCACATTTTCAGATATTGAGGCAAAAGCCAAAGTCCTAACCGGCTGTGACGAATATAGCAACAGACTTCAAGACGACGCAAGCGAAATACAAGGTACGACTATTTCAGCGGCTCTGCTACACCCAATGACGTTGTAGAAAATCAAACACCCGGGCAGCATTTTGAAATTCAGGTGTTTATTGTCATAATTGATAATGTACTGTCTACAATAGCTAAATTTATGAAAGTGTACTGTCAGCAGAAAAAATTTTGAAAAGCATTATCATCTGGGCTTATCCAGACGATTTGGAAGAAAGCCTAGGCGACTGATGTAGTTCGCTGAGCTGTTCAAAACAAAAGTGGCTGCTGCTATTGACGGCAAAAAGCACGAGGCTCTAGAACTGCAATAAACTTTTAATGGAAAATTCATTAGAATCACGTTTCCCAAATGTAGAAATAATCTTGCGCATTTATTTGTCTTTGATGATCACCAACTGCAGCGGAGAATGTTCTCTTTCAACATTAAAGCGCATTAAAAATGAGTTAAGGAACACGATGGGGCAAGAACGTCTAAATGACTTCAGCTTAATGAACATAGGATATGATTTTCTTAGTGACATTGATATGACTAGTATTGTTTCTAAATTTGCCCACATAAAATCGAGAAAAGTTTTTTGTAAAACGCTGTTTTATTTTATATCCTACATACTAAACTTTAGGACCTAAAGCAAACCAAGGGCCTCTTGTTAGCATTTGTTACAGGTCCCGTACTGGCTTAATCTGGAACTGGTATCTGTATAGTTAACCTGCCCAATTAAGCTACCAGTTCAGTAGTTCATCAGTTATTCCAGAGATGACGCCACTAGGCTAACTAGAGATTCAAGACGTTATGGTTTTATTGAATTGAATTGCATTGAATCGAATCGAGTCGAGTCCAATCGAGTTGACTAGAATTGAATCGAATTGAATTATATAAATAATTGTTGAGGAAATTATCCAATACTTAATGCAATAAAACTTTGAATATCTTATTAACATTTATTTAGCAAAAGTCACCGAAATTGGTAAAATTTGGAGAATCTGCAGATTGCATTATTTCAACAAAAAAATTCAATACATCCAAGAGGCTTCAAAAAATATACTGATATACATAGCACTCCATTAAAAAAAAGGTTACTTGGTCCTGTAATTTCGTCTCGGCTCGCCCTGTATATTCGAAAATAATTTCCAGTTAAAGACTTTTTTATCTAGTTTCCTTGCAATTTTTTTAAAAAATTCTAGCTTTCGTAGAACTCGAGATATCGAGGTCCGACGCACTATTGTCCCACCCTGTATTATAAGTTTCTCTATACAGGGTGTCCCGACACTCCAGCCTTCCCCTTTAGGTGCTAATTCTCCATGCAAAAATAGTAAGAGAAGTTCCTATAAATATGTGTCCGGAAATGCTTCCTAAGGAAGCTACGGCCCTCTGAGGATGGCGAATAGGTGTTTTTACTAATCATCTCGGAAATGATTTGGGACAACTTTATGAAACTTGGTTAACTATTTTAGATTATTAAGGGTTATTGTTTTGCAGTATTAGCTAAGCCGTGCTGAGACCTGCATTGAGAAGGAAGGAAGGCATTTTGAGCACATTTTGTAATAAAAATAATCTTAATTCAGGTTGTTTTTTAAATCATAAATGTTCACTAAACTTTTGCACTATGTTTCTTTTAACACTATTGCCAAATAATTGAAAATAGTTCCTTTAGGAAATCATACCATAACAGATAATCATATCGAGATACTCTTGTGAGGTGTGCTCAGCCATTTCTGTTACTGAATGACACGCCTACTTTGAAAAATAAATTATGCGCATTTAGCAAACGAATACGCAATATTTCGTTTAGACCGCTTTTACTCGAAAACGGCTTGCCATATGGCTAATTGTAAAGAGGATCCTTTTTTGCAGAATTAGCCAGGGAATCATAATCAGGGATTAAAATACCAAGAATATCAAATGGAAAAATAAATATGTAGAAACAAAGAACACCGGCCCCTCGTTTCTCCGCCCCTGAAGAATTAGCACTTAAAGGGGAACGCGGGAGTTTCGGGACACCCTGTATACGTACTCTGTATAGCTAGTTTTTTTACAAGTATACTGGCATACAACATGATGTAATTGTAAACTTAGACATTTGTTCTTTGCTTATATTACATCATTAAATAAATAAATAAATATTTCATACAATGTAAGATCCTGTCCCTAATAAACTGACCTTCATCTTGAAAAATAAGACGTATCGTACGATTAAACTCCCTATTTAGAACAATTTTCCGGTTGACCTTTGACATTATCGTTAAAGGTTGTGGACATCCAAAACCACAATTTCACGTGTCTCCAGGAACCGCATTAAAAAAGAAATATTTTAGTGTACTCGTGTTTATTGCGTCTGTCCCTACGCATAACTACATTCGTTGACATCTAATAGCACCTAAATACAGGAAGTTCACGCGTTCGTAGGGCTTCCAAAGCATAATGAAATGGCATCCACCTATAGTAAAAGGTATTTTATACGTGCGTAGGGGACCATGAGAGACATTTTATACAATGTGGATGTTATAATGATATTGTCTAAACGTCTTCGTCTTCTAGATCGAGGAGTTTAAAGGAAACAATACTATTTATTCCTACAATGTAATGTATATTAGGGCCGAATGTATAATGTATATGTAGGTAGGCGAATATGGTACACGTTTCATTACTTAGAATTAATTGGCAATTACCAATTTAAATTATTTTGCTTAATGTACATCAATTCCCTTAATAAGGGATGTAAAGACTTTTAATCAAAATTAAATTTAGCATAATTATAACTGAAATTAGGTTATTGTTTAGTAAAGTCGCTAAAAACGTAAAACAAGGTGTCAGTAACAGAAAATTAATTAGCTGCCTTTTACAACAAAATTACTGAAGTAAGAGTTTTATTTATTTTGAGATGACTCTGGTGTACGTACAGTGTTCTTAAATACATCGACCAGCGAAAATTTCGCTTGCCCCATAATTAAAATTACGATACTTAATAATGAGTACTTTATTTAGTAAAGACATGCACGTACATTTAACATATATTTAAGGTGAAGTTTAGCCTGTATGGCTATTCTAACACTTAACCCCAATCCTAGTTAGTGTAATATTAAACCTATACTTTATAAAGGACAAGAATGGTACAATAATATATATAAAGCATGAACAAGTACAGAAATAAATAACATTATTGGTATTTGTTTTTCAGAATATATCCCCTACAAAAGATTCCTCTAAGATCTTCAGGGATAACGCAAGTTTTATTACTGATGATATTATAGTACGATGTGAAAACTCATTTCTATAAGCAGAACACAAATTCACTGGATTGTACAGATCCTAACAAGATACACCAATTTAGAAACATATACAGATTGAAGTAAAGCGCAGTGTGCCCTCAATATAACGAAGGGGTCGAAACAGCTGATCATGTTGTCAGTTTTTCAGTCCTCAGCTAGATAACAAAGCTCCGTTTAACAAATTGTAGATAAAAACATGACTCAACTGCTAGTAGAATTAATTTTTAAAACAAAAGGTATGACTAAATTAATTTCGAAAATATAACTCTTCAGAGAATAATCAAGGCAAGAACAATAAGCCTAAGATCCTACTTCAGCTCCACTCTCTGTCACTTGGGGTAAATAATAATAATATGGTTTATTTCGCATAAAAATAGGTTTACGTGCAAAAAGAAGAGGTTAGCCTAACTTTCTTTCACCAACCCTAAAAAAAATAAATGTATAAATTAAATATAACTGTAAACTTTCACAATAGGTGTCTAATTAATGCAGCTTATAATATATCATAAGTGTTGATATTGGAATTAAAATATAATATGTGATGCGCATCAAACCCTATTAACCGTACTGAATATTATTAGAACTAAGTTTTCGAATACTATGTTTTCAATGGTAATGTTGCCATATTTTTAAATTGAACTAAAGATAAGTTTAAGTAATCAACAACTTTATTAAAATGTACAGGCGCCAAGTAATAATAATAATAATAACTTTTATTGCCTAACAGTAACCCATTTACAGGGCAAAAATACAATAATAAAAATACAATCTAGAAACTAGAAAATATAAAAATATAAAAACAGAAAAATTTGATTGAACATTGAAACATGCATTTGTTTATAATGGTTCAATACATTATGCTTATAAATTATACATTACATAAACAACAATTCGTCATCCAAGTAATGTACTGCTATCTGTATAAGTTCCTTCAAACTACAAAAATTCACATAAGTGACACAGCAGTTGCTACACATAACATAAAGAGGAAATTTAAGTAACATGTTTGTTCTAGGTGTGTTGAAATAAAGTGTTAATCTAATCTAATGTTAATTATGCCTACTGGATAATCTTGGCTACTAAAAAATTTAATTGACATAACAGTTCAGGTGAATTAATTTGGTTGTGTTAAAAGAATTGGCAGTACACCAAACTACTAAACGATCAAGATCAGATTGCAAGGCAATGCAATTCTCAGTACAGTTAATGTCAGTAAGCAGTCTTAAGTCATCAGCAAAGAAAAGCTTATTGCTCATAAGAATTTCGTTTAAGTCATTGATAAAAAGGAGAAATAATAACAGCCCAAGATTAGACCCTTGCGGTACTCCAGATGTTGATATGCATGTAGAAGTGTTATAGCCATTATAGATATGAGACGTATTGCTCCCTTTGAATTAAGTAAGAAATTTTTGTGATGAAATAAGAAAACCAAAGCTACCTAGTTTATTTAACAGAACACAATGGTCAATTTTGCCAAACGCTTTTGCGAAGTCAGGGATATTACATCCACCTGCCCCTGAATATCTAGGATTTCACATATAAATCGAGTGAATGTTAAGTTGTTCATAGCTGATCTATCCTTTAAAAAACCGTGCTGGAATGGCTTTATTTGATCCCATACTGTTATATAAAACAGGTTCTAGCAATTTCGCAAAGTTAGACAGAATAGAAATCGGCCTGTAATTGCTAACTAATGCTTCATCATCGTTTTTAAATATTGTGCAAACTCTAGCAATTTTCCACACTTTCGGAAAGGTATCTCATTTGACAGCTAAGTTGAATAAAAAGGTCAGAAAAACCAACACGTGTGCACAATCTGTTACAATAAACGAAGGTATATTATCTGGCCCAGAAGTGTTTTTAAACTTATTGGCCGCAACGAGTATTTCTTGCTCCGTAATTGATTCAAAATAAATGTTGTGGATACTAAAATTACTTTCAATTGGAATTAACTCTTCATCAAACATAGCAAAAACACTAGCAAAGAAATTTCCAAATGCGCTAAGAGTATCCAGAGGTTGATTAAAAATATATTTTCGTGTGACCTTTTACCAGGTATCCTACTAGACTTATATTTTGAATGAACAAATGACCAAAATTACTTAGTATTAATCGGAAACATCGATCGCACTTCATTAATGTAATCTTTATAAGCAACTCTTGTTTCTTTTTTAATAAAGCTTCTTAGTCTCTAAAACTCTTCTAAGTATGAATTAATACCTGCTCCTTTATACTTTTTGAATAATTTAGCTTTTTTTTAACATTGTTTATAATTTGGGAGTTGTACCAATGAAGATACTTATGCTTGAAAGATTTAAACAAATCTACATGAGTATCAAAAATCGCATAAAACCTGTAGTAAAACTGAAGCAATGCTGCGTCGATATCATCCAAATTCACCAAACGACCAATCCATTTATAATATTGCATTATAGAGTGCAGGTAAATTTGCTTTTTTAAAATTATAGCATTTGGCATCTATATTTGGTAGTATTTCAGATATTTTCTCAGATTATAAAATATATATTCATTATTAATGCTGGATGATATAAATCCTCCTGTACAAGCGATGTATTGCCATGTAAGACTACACATTTAGTATTAAACAATAGTAAATCTAGTAACTTGTGAGAATAATAGATTAATAGAGTTATAGAATGATAGAATGATAGAATGATAGAATGATAGAATGATAGAACGATAGAATGACAGAATGGTAGAATGATAGAATATATAATGATATAATAGACTGATAGAGTGATAGAAGGACAGAACGATAGAATGATAGAGTAATAAAGTAATAGAGTAATAGAATAATAGAGTAATCGAGTAATAGAGTGACACAGTGACAGAGTGATAGAATAATAGAATAATAGAATAATAGAATAATAGAATAATAGAATAATAGAATAATAGAATAATAGAATAATAGAATAATAGAATAATAGAATAATAGAATAATGGAATAATGGAATAATGGAATAATGGAATAATGGAATAATGGAATAATGGAATAATGGAATAATGGAATAATGGAATAATGGAATAATGGAATAATGGAATAATGGAATAATGGAATAATGGAATAATGGAATAATGGAATAATGGAATAATGGAATAATGGAATAATGGAATAATGGAATAATGGAATAATGGAATAATGGAATAATGGAATAATGGAATAATGGAATAATGGAATAATGGAATAATGGAATAATGGAATAATGGAATAATGGAATAATGGAATAATGGAATAATGGAATAATGGAATAATGGAATAATGGAATAATGGAATAATGGAATAATGGAATAATGGAATAATAGAATAATGGAATAATGGAATAATGGAATAATGGAATAATGGAATAATGGAATAATGGAATAATGGAATAATGGAATAATGGAATAATGGAATAATAGAATAATAGAATAATAGAATAATAGAATAATAGAATAATAGAGTAATAGAGTAATAGAGTAATAGAGTAATAGAGTAATAGAATAGTAGAATAGTAGAATAGTAGAATAATAGAATAATAGAATAATAGAATAATAGAATAATAGAATAATAGAATAATAGAATAATAGAATAATAGAATAATAGAATAATAGAATAATAGAATAATAGAATAATAGAATAATAGAATAATAGAATAATAGAATAATAGAATAATAGAATAATAGAATAATAGAATAATAGAATAATAGAATAATAGAATAATAGAATAATAGAATAATAGAATAATAGAATAATAGAATAATAGAATAATAGAATAATAGAATAATAGAATAATAGAATAATAGAATAATAGAATAATAGAATAATAGAATAATAGAATAATAGAATAATAGAATAATAGAATAATAGAATAATAGAATAATAGAGTAATAGAGTAATAGAGTAATAGAGTAATAGAATAATAGAGTAATAGAATAATAGAATAATATAATAGTAGAATAGTAGAATAATAGAATAATAGAACAATAGAACAATAGAATAGAACAATAGAACAATAGAACAATAGAACAATAGAACAATAGAACAATAGAACAATAGAACAATAGAATAATAGAATAATAGAATAATAGAATAATAGAATAATAGAATAATAGAGTAATAGAGTAATAGAGTAATAGAATAATAGAATAATAGAGTAATAGAGTAATAGAATAATAGAATAATATAATAGTAGAATAGTAGAATAATAGAATAATAGAACAATAGAACAATAGAATAGAACAATAGAACAATAGAACAATAGAACAATAGAACAATAGAACAATAGAACAATAGAACAATAGAATAATAGAATAATAGAATAATATATGAATATAAAACAGTACATAATATAGGAAACAAAAAGTGATAATATAATAATGATGGAATATAATAAGGAAGATCTACGGCCCAATCTGTGAACATGGTCAATATAGAAAGAGGTGTAACTTCGAACTCTATATACAATATTCAAATTAAATAGGTTTTATTTAAAAACCAGTCTGCCTTGAGAATTAAAGAAATAAGAAACATTCCATATATAACTGCAGTATAATAAGTATTCAACATACGAATAATTTGTTAGTATAAGTGGTCATACTTTATATACGCAATAGTCAAATTCACAGCTGTCATTGTTGACTCCGTCGTCTAATTTCACGAATGTTAGTTCTGATATTAGGAAGTAAATCCATAGTAGGCAGATGTCAAAATTATACAAAATTAATATTTGCAGTTTTTCTTCATGTTTAAATAGTCTTATATTGTCAAAAAGTGTCAAAAATTAATTGCTTTTTTAGTCTGGAATGTGGAACTGGTTGGGAGGGTGGTAAATAAAAATTACTTGAACTACAGCGCTGAGGCACCATTGGGCCCCTTGTGCATCCTCCCTGTAGGCAGACCCTCACCTGCTCGTCTCGCCCCTGCTTTTTTAAATTTAGATACATTTGTTTTTATTATTCTCTACTATATTATAGATTCGGAAAGAGAATTTTACTCTTATATTTGCAAAATTACAATTTAATTTTTCAGAAAAAGAATTTCATTTCTGTATGAACTGGAAATGACATTTAAAATTGACAAAAAAATTTCTTATTTTCCTTCAATAGCCAATTAAGAAATTACAAAAATCAGCCATTTTAAATTTTTTTATAAAATTGATTTTTCGGCCATAACATTTTTATTTGATGCCCGACCCAAAAAAATTAAATGGTTTCAACATTTAATTCCACACAGTTTTTGATTCGAACGTAGGTAACAAACTTTAGGTATTGGTTTAATACAGAATTCAATTTAAATTTCTGAGCAGAATGGCTGTGCAGTCGTATACCATCAATAGCGAGCGAGACTCTTTTATTTACAAGCAGAGATTTATTTATTAGTTAATTGTTGAATAACACACAATGAACTCCCGGATCCAGTAAACATGTACAGTCAATAACAATAGGGACCACAAAGTTGACTAAACAATTCAATAGCTACTTAAAATTCGCAGTACACTGAGTTAAATTGCAAGACGAAAACGTATACCTCTATTGCAAACATCACAATGGATATTTGCCCTGTTCAATCGCCCGTTTTAAAATGGTATTTCCTTCTTAAATCTACTCTTGATTGGCATTGAGCTGGCATTGTTGCTTATTGGTATATTTACGTAAAGAAGTGGACTCAAAAATACCAACTTGGTTTCTATTCTTTGCTGCCAAATATTTTATTTTACCTGAAAATTTGTCAATATTGAAAAATATGATAAACAGAATTTACTGGGAAATAAGTGGTTACGTCAAAAGTACAGTCAGATGCTGTTTTTCTGTCCACAACAAAAATTAGAATAAAAATAAAGTTATTTGTTAACGTTTCTAAAATGAAATTTGTTTCCTTTTCAATAAAGATAATTACGCGGAAATTTAAAATTTATTGACACTGATTAGTAAGCCGAGTCTGGGAAGCATCAACCCATAGATAGATGTAATATCAACATTTCGAAAATAAAATCTATTAAAATTTACTTTAAAAATTATAAATCGCTATAATTATTTGATGTTTCACGCGCTCTTAACTATACAGGGTGTCACACCGGGAACTGAGTCGATCGATATAGAGAAAAGTACGCATCAGAAAATTTTGAAAATTTAGATAATTACTAAGGTCGGTGTGGTCAATCCAACTAAAATAATTACAAGCAACTGTCACTTCCGCTTATACCGGAAGTCGATACCAACTTGCTTATTTCAAATGGAACACCCTATATATTTTAGGGTTTTCCAAAAAGAGCATAAAATTATGAGTCGAAAATATGTAGCATATTCTATACCTAAACCTAGCCGTTTCAGAGATATTTGATATTTTATAGAAAATTTGACAGGTGCAACGGTTTGCAAGAACCGTTATAACTTTCTTCGTGTAAAAGATCCTCATTTGCTTCTTGTCACGTAAAAAGAACACAAGGAGAACTACGTCTGCGACTGAAATAAATTCAATAATATCATTCCAAGTGTTCCGTTTTTCGCGTTACATTTTGTCAACTTCAAACCGCGAAAACTTGTTTAGGTCAACCTGTATTTTTTTACGTCAAGTTGTGTAAAATTGAATTCCCTTTTTTTATTGGCATTGTGGAGGTTAAAGTTACAACTTTTTGAAATATTTGCGATTTTATTAGAAATCATTGAATTGTTGTAATCATTTCATCAAAATAGCCATGATTAGAAACAATCAGTCATTATCTTATGTCAAAAAATGCCAGCACGTTTAAATTATACCAACGAAAACTTTTTAAATTTGTTTATTATTTATGGAGAATGTGATAAAGTAATATCAGCACATTTGCTACTTGATATCCAGAAAAACGGAAACCGTCACCAAACACTGTAAAACTCATACTGGAAAATTTTAAAATTTATGGCTCTGTCAAGACAAAAGTGCGAAGAAGAAAGCCTATTGCTGATGACGAAAACATTGAAATAGTCATTCTGGGACATTTTGAAGTTGACAAAATGTAACACGAAAAACGGAACACTTGATATCATATTATTGAATTTATTTCAGTTGTAGAACGTAGTTCTTCTTATGTTCTTTTTATGTGACGAGAAGCAAATGAGGATCCTTTACACCAAGAAAGTTATAACGGTTCTTGCAAACCGTTGCACCTGTCAAATTTTCTATAAAATGTCAAATTTCTCTGAAACGGCTAGGTTTAGGTATAGGATATGTTACATATTTTCGACTCATAATTTTATGTTCTTTTCGAAAATCCTAAAATATATAGGGTATTCCATTTGAAATAAGCAAGTTGGTATCGACTTCCGGTATAAGCGGAAGTGCCAGCTGCTTGTAATTATTTTAGTTGGATTGACCACATCGACATTTGTAATTATCTAAATTTTCAAAATTTTCAGATGCGTACTTTTCCCTATATCGATCGATTCATTTCCCGGTGAGACAACCTGTATATACAATATGTAAAGTTCTCATTCAGTCATAACTTCGGCCGAATGAGAACTTCCAGAGTTCCACAAGTTTCTGTTTTTGGACTATTCTTGTTCATTTTATTTATAAGTGCTTCAATTGTCAAAGAAAATACAGTTTGCTGGTAATACCTGTATTTGTAGTGAAAATAATATTTTAGATGCTTTATGGGACACACAAATTGCGTAAATTTGTTAGACCGTTCACAAAGTAAGTAAAAGTAAGTAAGTGAGTAAGTGAGTGAGTGAGTCAGTAAGTAAGTAAATAAGTAAGTATGTAATTGAGGGTAATGAGCAGGCAGATGCTCTGGCCAGAGAGGGTTCTCAACAGCCCTTGAGGAGTCCGGAGCCAGCACTGGCTTACCCTAAAACAAACGCCAATAGATCAATAAAGGACTAGTCTCACTCCAGTTTGTGGACCTCTGGAACTCCCACCCAAAACTCCTCATCCTAGGACCCTTGCCGAAGAGGGCGGAACAATTACTGCATCTAGGCAGAAAGCAAGTTAGGATCGTGGTTAGTCTCTTGACTGGACACGGCTCTTTCAGGAAACACCTGCACAACATCGGAGTGGTTAACAACCCCGAGTGTAGATTTTGTGGACAAGAGGAGGAAACTTCCATTCACCTCCTAACTTCATGCCCCAGTCTCATGAACTTGAGGCATAAGCACTTAGGTATGGGCTTCCCTATACCGGAGGAAGTAAGGAATGCCCCACTGGGAAGGATTCTGGCCTTTGGTCTGGAGTCCGGCCTGGATGGGGACATCCACTGATCAGTTAGTGGATGCTCAATGGCCACTAAGCCTGAGTGCTGCGATTTATAATTGCACGGCTAAGAAGAAGAAGTAGTAGTAAGTAAGTAAGTAAGTAATTTTATTCAAAGATAGTGCACTGCTATCTAAATACAATTTTCATATAAAATACTGTATATGATACAGATGGTCCACCTAAACTTCTATAAAGTTTCTTTGTGGGCCACTGATTTTCTTTAAAGTATTAACTTAGATATTCTCTTAATTTCAAATATTTAATACAATTCATATATTTTAGTTTTCTAGATACTAAAGCGTACTTGACCACAAAGGAGGAAAATGGTAAACAATACTCTACAATACAAATAAATGAAATGCTTACAACTTTTAAAGCAACCAGTGATCAGCATTTAATCAATCAAATATACTAAGGTGTCAAATATATTGCGGTTTTTAATTATAAATTATTTAACTTGAGTCTTATATTTTGTGAAATTTTTAATTTCTTTTATATTTAAAGGAAAGCCGTTAAACAATTTATAGCAATGGAAGAATGCAAATTTTTGTGTATGGGCTTTATGAAATTTAAGAACAATAATGTTTTTATTTTCTTTAAACCTCGTTAAATAATTAAGGGACTGATTAAATTTCTCCTTGGCCGTAAAAGTCCACAACAAACAGTGGTATGAATAATGATTCCTTACTGTAAGTAGACGTGCTTCTTTATAAAGTTGTTCAGAAGAGGATCTTTGAGCAGTATTTTAATTATTGAATTTTGTGCAATGTGACGGCCGACACGAGTATCACTTGACCATTTAGTACATTTCGGTATCTTTGGAATAGTGACATGTAAAACAGTCAGCAGGCGCCATCTAGCCTACCTTGCACTGACGAGAGCCAACAGCTCGAAACTGCAGTCTGCAAGTGGTGTGTGACGACTGGCACGAGAGCTCCTTTAAGTAGAATCTTTCGACTGCTTTTTGTTGCAATCGAAGCATTAGCGTTTTGATGGTAATATGCAATTACTACACTTAATGCGCCAAGCTTGTAACTTGTAATTCAGCGCTCGGCGGGGCACATAGCCCGGAGAGTAGCTGTTGGTTGCAGTCTGGTTACGTTCCTTACAGTAAAATAAGGATTTTATAGAGTTTGTGACTAAAAATATTATGTTTTAATATTCCGCCCTCTAAAAGCACATTTGAATTAAACGACATGATGTCACTGCGGTATATGTCAACAGTCAAAATTCAATAGTGACGTCACACCCGTTTTACCGCGTGAGTAAAATTTCAACTTTTTAAATTCAATTTTATGCCGAATTCATCATATTTCAATGAAATTAATAAACAATTAATAATCCTTGTATCTATATAAAATAAACAATTATTATAAACAATGCTCGAAATAATGCTATATTACTTTTAGATTCTTCTTCATGGCTTACCAGTTTTAAATTATTAACAGAATTATTTGTAATTTCGTTTGTAGGGTTTCTTAAATTCGAAATTAACGTTGAATGATGGTCCGTATCTAGCTGGAGACGCGGGTTTATTGATTTGGTATTTCCATTACCAATTATTTTAATTTAATGTTCACTAGAAATACCAGATTTAGCAAGATTTGAAACTGTACTGCTTCTGTTAGAATGGTTTGTTATTTTATTGTTTTCGACATCGAGCCCAACTTTCATGGCTGCTTCTTTAGTCCATTTTCCAAGAGTATTCTCTCCCACGGACATATTTTTGTATCATCCATTTGAGTTTTCTTGGTTCCAGGTACAGTTAGGTGTCAAAAATAATCTATGCGTTTTAATTGGATTCGACCGTTTACTCATGAATTTTTTGAAAAAACGTACCGGACAGATGGAAGGTTTCTTCTAAAGCCACTTACTATCGCTAAGCTTGTTTTCACCTCCTTGCGGTGTGTTTAAAAAAGTAAGGATTGTATTCTGTTAGTTAAACTTCCTTCAGCTTTTTTTTTTAAATCTGAAGTGATCTATTTTACATTTAACAGCCTCTCCTCCTCCCCATGCAAGTTTAAACGCTGCCATATGGTAAAATCTTCTCTGTAACCCTTCAGGCGTTTCTTGATCCCAAACCTGCATCATTTCATTTAAATGTTCTTTTTCAATAGCAACTGAACTTTGTTTACGTTTTTCTGGAATAGCTTGTAGCTTTGCTTTTTTCTATTGGCATTTTTTGCATTCCTCCGTTTCTAAATTGTAAATTAATAAATGGGTTAAAACTCCCATTATATTATTATTTTTCGAAATATCTTTCTCGAAGAATTTTTGTTGTTACATTCCACATTTTTTTAACGACAGCCTCTTTATAATCTCCTCAATTCTATTCGCACTTCATTAAACAATATTTATTTACAATTATCGTACCAACACATTCTCATTGTAAATTATTGTTATTTTTCTTCTTCGTAAATGAACGTATTATTTTATTATGTTATAACGCCAGTTAGTCAAAATATTTGCAAGTTCATCGGTAATCGTGTCTTTTTCGAGGGAATAATGCTTGTCTTTGCAAAAAGCTTTAAATTATTTCAATATAGAATTTCTAGTGTTCCTCGTTTTAACTTGTACACTTTCATTGACAGCTTCGTTAATATTTTTTTGTGAAACATCACCAAACCATTTTTTTCATTCATTTTGTCAAAATCAAAATAGAGACGCGAAGTGTCAAATTTTAATAATTTTAATGACTACGAAAAATGTAACATATATTTTTCTCGATTTCTTCCACTGATCGATAACCGTTTTTCTCACTTTAAAAAAATCCTATTGGTCCATCTTTTTGAAAATGTATGTTTTGATTCGTTAATAAAGTAAGAATATATGATTCAGTGAATATATTTTGTAAATCTTTTATTTAATTCAGTAGATGGCGCCCGGAATATACCCCTGCCATTACCTAAGCATAGATGATGGCATAGATAGACGGATTTATATACGCATATATACACAACTAAACGGCAAAACTAAGACAAAAGAATGAACTAAAAAGCTCTTTAAATATAAATAAAACAAATATACACAGCATTAACTATTGTATGTATGTAAACTGTATTTCTGATATTTCTATGCGTAAGTAACGATGAGACTTTATTTGTCCTGCCATCTATTTATTAGCCTTTACTCGAGTCCGAGTATAAAAATGTTACAGTCGATAAATTGTGTACAATAAAAAACAAGTAAAAGGTGTACTCTATTGTAATTCCCATTCATCTACGGTGCACACGACTATGGCTATAGAGGCCAATTCGGGAGAGTACATGTCGACCGCAGTCAGGACAAACATAGACCTGGTTAGGTCTTGGATTCGGCCTTCTTGCAGCAATATTTCCTTGATAGCTGGCCACAACCCCTCGCCATTCGGTTCTGTCCGCTGCAAGTTGTTCCCATTGCTCGTCTGCAATACCGCAGGATTTTAGATTTTCATGGAGAGCATCTTTGAACCTCTTTCGTTGACCGCCACGCCTTCTTCTACCGCTTAGCAATTCACCATAAAGTGTACATTTAGGAAGGCGGTTATCATGCATACGATGAACGTGACCTGCCCATCTTAGGCGTGCTCTTGAAATAATCACCTCAATTGGAAGGCTGTTTGCTCTCCTGAGTACTTCCACGTTTGATATGTGATGGAACCAACGGATTTTCATCATACTTCTGAGGTGTCTTTGCTGAAAACGTTCTAATTCTTTCACATGACGACGGTAAGTGACCCAGCTTTCACATCCATATAGCAGTGTTGGAATGACAACTGCTCTGTAGACAGCCATTTTCGTTGACAAAGCAAGGTCGTGGTTGTCAAATACTCTCTCTCTAAGTCCCCAGAGTGCTCTAGATGCAGCGTTAATTCTATTGCGAATCTCGCTGTCCATGTTTGCTTTGTCATTAACAACGTTGCCTAAGTAATTGAACTGATCCACCACTTCAAGAGAATTTCCGTTAAGTGTAATGTCCATTTGGTTCACTTGATGAGGAGTTGACATAATCTTGGTCTTTCCAATGTTGATTTTAAGTCCCAAGGAATCATAGCTCTGGGCATACACATCTAAAAGTTCTTGAAGCTCTTCCGGCGTAGAGGCTAAAAGTGCACAGTCTGGAGATCACAAATGAATCGTGTGCGTGTCTTCGTGAAAGCTCTAAAGCGCCCTATGTTAAAGAGACCGCCATCAAAACGGTATCTGAGACCTATTCCTCTGACTGTCAGTTTGTTGTCAACAATAATTGTTAGAGCAGTGGTAAACAAATTAAAGAGTAGGGGTGCCAGGACACATCCCTGCCTAACTCCAGTGAGGGTTTGGAAAGGTTCGGTTGCCTCATTATTATACTTAACCTGGGCGTTGTTGTTTGTATGTAGACTGCGACATACTTCCACAAATTTTCTAGGGATACCTAAGCGGAACATAATTTTCCAGAGCACTTCCCTGTCCACCGAGTCAAACGCCTTGGTTAAATCAATGAAGGCCATGTGAATTTCTCCTTGATGTTCGAGTGCTTTTTCTTGAAGTTGTTTAAGTGTGAAGATTAAATCCGATGTGCCTCGGTTTGGTCTAAAGCCACTCTGTGTTTCAGGAAGTAACTTTTCCATAACAGGTGTTAGCCTATTTGCCATCGCTTTAGTGAGTATCTTCCCTCCAACAGCCAGGAGAGCTATACCCCTGTAATTTCCACAGTCCGCAGCGCTCCCTTTGTTTTTGAAGAGGTTGATTAAAAGTGTATCACGAAACTCCTGCGGAGCTTGACCACTTTCCCACACGACGTCAAACAGTTTTTTGAGGTAGGGTATGAGCTCTGAGGACACAGCTTTAAAGATCTCAGCTGGGAGTGAGTCGGCGCCGGGAGATTTGTTATTTTTTAGCTGCCCAATGGCGGTTAAGATCTCTTCCGTTGTTAGTGGTTTATCTAAGTCTTCGAAGGTGTCATATTGAGGGACAAGATTTATAATATCGTGATCGGCTTGACTTAGCTGGTTAAGAATGTTAGAGTAGTGTTCTTTCCATCGGGCTCTTATTTCCTGGTCTTCTTTGAGGAGATTTCCATTTAAATCTTTAATAGGGTACATATTTTTCCGACTGGGGCCGTACACTGCTTTTACTCCTTGAAAGAAATTCCTGTAGTCGTGTGAAACGGCGTACCTTTGAATTTCTCTGGCCTTGCTTGCCCACCACTCGTTCTTTATTCTTCTGATTTCGCGTTGCGTTTCATACTTAGATTGGGTAAAAGCTTCTGCTTTTGACGAGTCGTTGGGGTGGTTGATAGCGTTTTGGAAGGCAGTATGTTTGCGGTCAAGAAGTTCTTGTATAAAAGCTTCATTATCATTGAACCAGTCCTCCTGCTTTTTACTTGCTGCAGTGCCAAGAATTTCCTCACTCGCACTTTTTAAACTGTCTTTAATTTGTGTCCAGGTAGCAGCGACATCTACAGAATTGGTTTCTTCTAGTGCACTCAAATTCTCTTGAACTTTTTGCTTTAGCTGTTCGACGGTTTGTTGGTCACGCAATTTACTAATACAGAGACGGAGTCTACGTTTTACTTGAGTTCTTCGGTGTTTGGGTCTCATAACAATTTTCATTTTAGAGACAACAGGACGGTGATCGGTCCAACATTCGCTATCAATGCGCGCCTTTGTAATTTGGACGGCCATCTATTGCACTACACATAACTAAACACTTACGAAGCCATTCGTACGGATCTTGTCGCATCACCTATTATACTACACCGTGGTAGAGACCCTATATAGTAAAGAGTGGCCACTCGGCCCCCCACTCCACCCAATTGGATGCATCATGGCGGCGATGGTTTCAGTTTGCGCGTGTATAGGGACTAGAGCGCGTGTGCATCAGCAACACAACCTAGCATCTAGGTGGTGGTGGTGGCATCAGTGTGTTTACAACTTAATGCAAGTGTCAAAAGCAGGTTGAAGTATTTGTTTTGACAAAATGGAAAAATATATGTAAATAATGATACTATGCTCGACAAAATAAAAGTAACTCCGCCACCATTATGCATCCACTAATTCATAAGGACCAATCAGTGCCTCCCACTCGAGTGGCCAGTCTCTACTTTATAGGGTCTCTATATTCCCGTTGAAGATGGGGTTCCGCCGACAACGGCAAGGCGGAACCGCTATTAAAAATGATAACAAATATATGTGGTGTTATGGTGACATAATGTGTAAAGTTGAGTTAATTACCTGTATATTTGTTTGATGTTCAAATCTGTCGATATTATAGTCATAAGTTCCAGTTTTCAGTTTCATTTATCTAGCGAAAGCTAGTCGGCCATGCTTATTGCGCAATTTTCAAGTTCAATTCTGTTATAATTAGAGTATTAGTCCATATGTTGTACTGTATTAGCAAAGTATAAACCCTAGAAACTTTCCCAGCCAAATAAAGACTTTATGTGGAAATATTCCTTGTTTAGTGCGGGAACCCTTAATGCCTTAGGGGTTAATTTGTGCATTTCGCACTATACACCCTTCAAGTGGGTATTTGGGAGATTGCTGTCAGTGCCTAATTAATGTCTGCAGTGACAAAGTGCAACGAGAATGTAAGTACGTTATAATTAAATTCCCTGAATAGTTTTCGGCTTTTTACCGAAAATAAAATCCGTAGCGCTCAACTTTCCTTTCGAGATTTTGACTTTAAGGATTATAATATGCGTTAATGTCGGAGTATCTACCTATTTTTTTGTTTAGTCCAGATTTTGTCATGCTTGATTTTATTAGCTTGTGTTACTATGAAATGCTAGATTTTGTTCATATTTGTAAATTACTTTTTGTTGCTGTAAAATTTTCTGTATTAGTTTAGTTATTTTTCTATGACTTGATTGCGTACTCGAATACCGTAGATTTTAAAGAACTCTTGTTTTGCTTTTGACATCGATGTCATTTTATATACCATAGCCTAAGGGCCACCTTTTTTGTAATATAGGATTCAATTTTACATTGTTCGTGTCTTATTAATTCAGTTTTCTCTCACCCTGATATTGAGCTAACTAGGGTCTTTTAAGTAGAGACATTTTTATAAAGAAATCTATAGTCAAAATATTAAGATGTTTCAACCTTTACTAATAATAGATACCACAGTGTTGCTGCGTTGACAAATAAATGGAAGAATTGCTTAGCCAATCTTAGCTTATTTCACAAATAATGTGTATGACGGATCGTTTGCTGTTTGTGATTCCGAATCCATACATTTAATTAAAATATTAATTAGAAATTATCATTTTGAGTTTACTGTCGTATTTGTTTGGATTGGTAACACATGGAAATGTTGGTTTTAATCAATCAACGATGTAAATATTTAATCGAATATTATTTAAATTAAAGTTATAATTAATTGTGAACGATTATTCATCAAATAGATACAATTTTATGTGATTTAATTGCCAAATTATAACTACTGAAATTATAAACGTTTTGTAGTTTTATTGTTTGATATATTATAACGCTGTATAGATGTCATTAAATACAAAATATAATTCAGATAACACGTTAAATAATATTGATTTGTGCAGAACAATTGGTATAAATTTGTTTCCAATATCTAATTTCACATTTTTAAATTAATTAAGTTCATTCCAAGGACATAAATACACTTCTCGTTATTTCTGTTAGTTCTGGAGAAAAATTAAGTAATCTCTAGCAGCCCTTATATTTTTAGTATTATTATTATTATTATAGTCGATGTCAGGAGTCGGAAGGGGTACCTTTTTCTGCCAGAGCGCCAATCTAGAGACCCTCCGTTTTCAGGTCGCTGAACATGATGGTGGTGGTCCCGCAATTTTCTTTCCTCGGCAACCCCTTCAAATTGGCCAAAAACCACCTCTAAAGTGCCCTTTTCCGTGAACCCGTTTAGTTTCCACAGTTTTCGACTAACTGTTATTCCCCCAAGCAAAACGGAATATCCCTTGAGGGATTTGACCTCAGCCACCAGTTCTACTCCTCTAGGTGGTTGGAAAATTGAAATTTTTATGTGAAAAAAAAAAGATATTTTAAAGGAGGTGTTTCTGCGAGGAAGGTGGCAGGTGACCACGTTAATTTCAACAATTGAAAAAATAAGTGGGGAAAATTTTTTTGTAATATTTACTGATACAGAAAGCAACCAAACTAGTTTGATTTTTGTTTAAAAGCAAAAAGCAAAATGTTAAATAAGTTGCAAGATACGGTCACATCTATACTGATTAACTTTTTTAGTATACTCCATTTTGTCCCAAAACTGCGATAGAATTTATCAAAGTAGGCCGATTTTCGTAAACGTAGCTATCACAAACAAAATAATCCATATTCTCATTCTTGGATAGTCTGATATGATATAGTGCGCATAACATAGAAAATCTAATAATGTAAGTGCATGACAACTTTGCTAATAGCAGAATGAATACTATGGCGACCTCACCAATAATGGGCTAGACTAGTCCATACGTTTAAAGATTTGCAGGAGGCATCCTGGGCACCAATATTACATTAAATATTTCAAAGTGTAGCTTTATGACATACACTCGTGCACAAAATTCAATAAAATTTATCTATACAATTAATGATGAAGAACTGAAGAGCTGCGGTCATTTCAAAGATCTTGGAGTTATATTCGATCCAAAGTTATCTATTATTAACCATATTTATCAAATCACCGCTAATTCTTTCAAAAATTTAGGCTACATTATCCGTAACTGTAAAGAATTTAATGAAAAAACACTGAAACTTATCTTTAATTCATTTGTGAGGTCAAGACTTGAATATGCTTCAATAATCTGGAGTCCTCGTTATGAAAATCATAAATATAGCATTGAAAAATCTCAAAGGCATTTTCTTAAATACCTGTGGATCAAATTGATTATCCATAGAGAGGTTTTCCACATTGTGACTTATTACATAGATTCAACACGAATGATCTTCAACTACGTCGGGCGTATCACTCTCTTTTATTCTTTTTTAAGATTTTAAATGTCACTGTTAACTGCCCTGAAATTCTTAGTTGCATTAGATTTCATGTTCCCAATTTGTAGACTCGCTCGCATTCGTCTCTATTTAAGAACAAATTTGCTGTTATTTTCTCCCCTGCACCGTATGCGTTCCAACTATGATTCTTTATATAATAACATAGATATTTTTAATCCTAGTATATCCAAAATGCGAAATGTTTTCAATTCTGCGCAACAACTGTATAGCTCCTAAAATATTAAATTACAACTTTTAGGACTATACTAATCAGAGATTTATTTTGTTGATTTTTATTATCATTTAATTGTTTACTTAGTTATAGTTAAGTTATTTAGTTTTAGTTATTATTTAGTTTTCTTTTTATGTTTGTAAAATTCCTGCCCTATAATTTGATTTCTGTCTGGGCAGTCGTAACCAAAATAAATAAAATAAATAAACTCTCTCAATTCAGTCACTATTATCCATTCTTAAAAAGACACCGTAAACAGACTAAAACACTACGAATTGCGAAGAAAACTGGGATCACTTGATGGCGTCTATAACGAAAACAATAAGGTACGCAGTATAATTTTTCGACGGCAGAGGGCGATATTTGTACATTTGGTTTTCAGAAGAAAATTTATTAATGGGTAGTAAATATTACTATACACAACTAAATATTTACCTCACGTATTATGATTACTCTTTGCTGATATATTTATTTCTAGGAAATAAATGTAATATTGTAATAAATTAGGGAGAAACAAATATCTTTCCCTCAAATAAATCTATTATTTTCATACACTAATTTATTAGGAAGAATAAATACTTCTGAAATAAATCATTTAGTTTTGTCAACTAATTGAATATTTGGTATATTCTTGTCATAACAAAACTTTTAAAAATAATTGTTTGTCCGTATTCAATATAATAAAGGATAAGAAATATTTACTAAATTGAAGAAAATTAAGGCTTCTTACTTATTTCTAGCCTCATATTTCCCTCAGTGCATTTTTGAATTTTTTCATTTGACTAAAAATCGATATCGTTAAGTAAATTTATAGAATCATTATCTGAAATATCGAGATGGGTTTGTAGTGTGTCAAATGTTTATTATGGAAATTGAGCAGCCCTTATACGTCAGGAATATGGAACAGTTAATTGAAATAACAAGATGGAATCTATCCAGAAAGTGTACGCATAAAGCCACATCAGAAGACGCTAAGTGATATTCGTATTCCCACTTGATTTCACTAGCAAGCTCCCAAATGTAGTTCATAACATATTACGCCACTTTCTAACATGATGCAAGCCTTGTATTCAAATAAGTTTATTTATTGGAAGTTTGTGAATAATTTGGTTAATTTATATACGATCATATCTGCCTTACAAGATGGTGGTATAAAATTGTGAAAAAAATATATGCGGCTTAAAAAATATTAAGATAAGACGTTTTATTAATTTGACAAATAGAAAGGAACCTGAAAAATAATGAGGAATATACCTAATGAATGTAATTATTTTCCAATGTTGTCCTGCATGATTATTACATACAATTACAATTAAAATATGCAGACCAGCACAAAAACATCTGAAGATAAGAAATTTCATTGCCATATTTTAGCTGCCTGATACAACCTTAGAAATATTTATTGTCTTATTCTGCGCAGTCTGGTGAAGACGTGAAAAGTTTAAAGTTGGAAGAAGTGATTTCCATAGTAAATATTTCTGTTCTCCTAAATTCAATATATTTCAAAAGTTATTTAATGCTTCAATCAAGATTAATTTATTATTAAGTGAATGTTAACTTGATTTCTATACAGGGTGTTATTTAAGTACGTGGCCAAACTTCAAACGGTAATTCCTTGAGCGATTCTAAGACGAAAAGTTTATATAAACATAGTTCCGGTAATGCTTCGTTTTCGAGATACAGGGTGTCAAACTTTCTTTAAAAAAATTTTTTTTCCTAAAAATGGTAATAATCCTTTAGCCGATTTTGTTGAAATTCGATAGTGTTATTGATGGTAGAAAGGGACTAATTTTGCCTAGATTAAAATTACTAAGTCCAGTGGCGTCCAGGGGGCGCTTTAACCTATTTTTGACAAAAAAATGTGCGCCAATGATTTTATCAAAACTGTTACGACTTTCATTAAGTCATTAAGCAACTAAAAACAAAACTTTTTTGTCTCTTGAGTTTTTATCGTATCTTGCTTCGTTTTCGAGAAAAAAAATTAAAATCACTTTATTGCATATCCCTGGGACAATATAATAACGAACTAAAACTACCAACTATCAGAAAGTGGGGTGTACCTGTTATTTGTTTCCATATCAATAGTCTGTTCTAGTCTTAGAAATTGTGATAAAAATTAATGCTAGTTAAAAAAAATTTTTGTTTTATTAATTAAGTATTAAAACTACACTTGAGCAAATGGTACGCAATTTTTTTATTAAAAAAACATTTAACAATAAGTAACACAAAACTTACAATAGTTGATGAAAATGCCCTCCTTCGACTTGAGTGCAAGATTTAGCTCGTCTTAACATCGATTGCCGGACACGTTGAAATATTCCCGGCGTATATCTTATGTGATTACAGGAATGCCGTATCCGTTAGATTAATTCTTCTCTAGTGTTGATCGGAGTTCTATAAACGAGGGTATTAAATGCCCCTAAAGGAAAAAATATAACTGATTTAAATCCGGCGACCTAGGTGACCATGACTGTGGACCCGCGCGAGAGATCCAGTTTTCTCCATAAGTTTCATTCAGAAATTGACGTGCTACTATGCTAAAATGAGGTGGGGTCCCATCGTGCATGAACCACATTGTTCCTCTTTCTGCCAGTGAGACATTTTCTAATAGTTCAGGTAACACAAATTCCAAAAAATGACGATACTCTTGACCATTTAATCTCGGGGGTAAAAACTGAGGTCCAATGAGATAATCACCTACAATACCAACCCAAACATTTACGGAAAATGTTGTTGATAATTGTTTTCTATAACCGCATGGGGATTTTCGTCAGCCCAGATATGATTATTATGAAAGTTCATAATTGAATTTCCGGAAAAACACGCTTCATCGGCAAACAAAATACGAGATAGAAATGTCGGAGATGCTACCTGTTGTTGCGAAAGCCAAGTACAATAAACAACTCGCTGGGGAAAATCGGCAGGTAATAACATTTGAACATGATGTACGTGGTAAGAATACAGTTGATTCTCCCTTAAAATCCGCCATACAGTAAAGTGAGAAATGCCTAATTGTTGTGCAATTCTGCGTGTACTTGTGTCGGGACTACTCTCAACTTCATGTAAAACTGCTTCCTCTACCTCCACTGTTCTCACTGTTGCAGGTCTCCCAATAATATCTTTTCCAATATCAGTAACAAATTTTATAGCTTAACACTATTAAAAATACTTCAAATAATTACGGTCAAATAATTATATACGTACTGTTTAAATTTATATCAGTTATGTCAAAGTCAAATTTGTTTGATCAATTGATTTTCCTTCCACGGCAATCTTACTTTTTTGTTACTTTCAAATATTGTAGTAATAAATAAAGTTATGCATTTTATGTTTATTTGTTTTATATAAGCGAAAAAATTCAAAAGATGACTGGTGTAATTTTAATTGCTTAATCAGAAATAAAAATCAGTTCATTGCATGCCCACGGAGAACAAAGAAAATTAATAATTAATAAAACAGAATTTTTTTTTTCCTAGCATTAATTTTTATAACAATTTCTAAGACTAGGATAGACTATTGATATGGAAACAAATAACACCCCACTTTCTGATAGTTGGTAGTTTTAGTTCCTTATTATGTTGTCCCACGGACAAGACACTATAAAAATTCAAGAGACAAAAAAGTTTTATTTTTAGTTGCTTAATGCGCTAAAAATTATAACAGTTTTAATAAAATCAGTGGCGCACATTTTTTTTTTGTCAATAATAGGTTAAGGTGTCCTCCCTGGACGCCACTGGACTTAGTAATTTTATTCTACTTAAGGCAAAATTAGTCCCTTTCTACCATAAATAACACTGCCAAATTTCAACAAAATCGGCTAAAGGATCATTAACATTTTTAGGAAAAAAAAAGATTTTTTAAGGAAAGTTTGACACCCTGTATCTTGAAAACGAAGCATTATCCGACCTATATTTATATAAACTTTTAGTCTTAGAATCGCTCAAGGAATTGCCCCTTGCAATTTGGCCACATACTTAAATAATACCCTTTATAAGAATTCCTCTAATATGTTGAAAACTTACGCATAGTAGGTATATGGTTACACGACATACAATTAAAGGGATAAAATGTTGCAGCGCACACACCAAGCTGTGCGTGTTTGGTAAACAGAAACCATGAAAATATAACAGAATGAAATCGTTCTGTGGCCGGAGGGAATTATTTACGTAATTCGGAATCAATTTTCAGTGATATTGTTGTAATAAACGAAAGCACGCAAACGAACACACGCATCGCCCAACAAACACCTGCACACGCGACGCAAACCACAAGTTTGTTATTATATATTGGGGAAAAGAAATTAGAATTCATTTAATTTATAATTCGTATATTTTAAAAGCAACGGTTATTGTGCAGCCATTAATCAATACAGGGCAATTAGTGGTGGAATATATAGTTTTCTCATTTTATATTCTACCTGCGGGGTCACCTGTAGGTTTAAGGGTAGATACCTATCGGATATGCATCACATTTATTCTTGAGATAATGAGAATGCCAACTGTTGATGGGTTAAAGTTATCGGGCGCCATATACAGGGTGGACCGTTAATAATAGTCCATAGTTCAGGGGTAAATTCTTTGGGCCAAAATATGAGGATATAACCAAATATGCTTTAGTAAAATGTTGCTGTTGGTGCCAAATTTCAAATTATTTTTTCGTTTTTTTGCAATAACTCAACAACCTCTTGACTAATCTTCGCCAAATTTGCTAGAAGCACTTTTTTTATTCCAAGAAACAATAATTTATGTATTACATCACGTTAAGCTTAACTTATAGATTGTCGCGAAATGACGCCCTCATCAGATTGTCTGGTCAGAACTACCACAATGTTTCGTAAAAAAAATATGAAAAAAATTCATCATCAGATACACGTCCTGCGGCGCCCTCTATGATTTAAAGTGATACATACATTATTGTTTCTTAGAATAAAAAAGTTCCTCTAGCAAATTTGGCAATTTATTTTTCGATTGCAACAGACACTGGACCGCTGGATGGCGCCTGCTGATTATTTTACATGTCGCTATCCCAAAGATACCGAAATGTACTAAATAGTCAAGTTATCCTCGTGTCGGTCGTCACATGCGTACCTTGCACTGACGAGAGCCAACAGCTCGAAACTGCAGTCTACAAGTGGTGTGTGACGACTGGCACGAGAGCTCCTTTAAGTAGGATCAGTTTTTCGGCTGGTGTTTGTTGCAATCGAAGCATTAGCGTTTTGATGGTAATATGCAATTATTACACTTAACGCGCCAGGCTTGTAACTTGTAATTCAGCGCTCGGCGGGGCACATAGCCCAGAAAGTAGCTGTTGGTTGCAGTCTGGTTACGTTCCTTATAGTAAAATAAGGATTTTATAGAGGAGTTTGCGACTAAAATTATTATGTTTTAAGTTGTCTTTCGTTTGTGGTCAACGGTAAATTGTTATTTTCTCAGAATTGCCTCTTTTTTTAATTCGGTAAAAAGAATGTATGCAGACCTCAGCAGTACTGCGTAAACTATAGGCCAATAGAAAAGATATCGAGAAGAATACGAGTGGTCAATAAGTTAACAAAAATGGCTGGTAGCGCTGTGCTGCGTTTCACCATTAATGTAATTATGTAGAAATATGTTTTAGGTATCTTTGATCTATCTAAGTTATTTATATAAATGAAAATAATTTAATACCAATTAAGTTTTCCACTAAATTACATTTTCTAAACGAACCAATACACAGCTGAATAAATACCTTTCAAGCAATAGTTAATTAATTGAAATTCTAAACTCAAAGCTTACTTTAAATTATTTAGTTAATTTAGAAGACAACATTAATTACCTTCAAAAAACAAGGCCAAATGAATCCCGTCTGGCAATTCATTGGATCCGTTTTAAAGGTATACCTTCGTTTTATTAACCCGTATTTTGACAGGGGCACACGGGAATGTATTAAAATAGATATGCCATATAAGACAAATAGCTCCATTATATATATATTTAGGATATAATATTTCAGCCCATAAAGAGTTTATAAACTTCCAGTCAACAGCTAATTTCAATTTGTATTTTGGTTAATTATCACATAAATGGAAGAGTGCCTATTTTGGGATTCATAAAACCCATTTATAATACGGCAGGATAGCATTATGTAGATGTATGAAATGAAAAACTTGGCCTCCCGGGGCAAAGCAGAATGTTATGCTGGCCTAATTTATAGAGGTTTATCCTACTTCCCTTTTCTTACCTGTAGATTAAACTTAGCATTTATTAAGAATTACTATTAAACTCGCTAACTAGCGCTGCATGTTTGATAATAAATTTTAGTAAAGGGAAAATTGCTGCATAATTCAAATCACGACTTTAATATATGCACTTTAGTTCCCTATCGAGTTAAATTTTAATTTAAAATATCGATTACTTGTATAACTATTATTGCATAATAATGCTCAGGCTTACATATCCTAATATGTTATTTCATAAAATAAAATACCTAACCGAAAATTTTACATGTATTTAAATACATAAAATGAGCAGATGATTTCTATCGAGTTCAGTAATATAACAATTTATATCGGACAAAATTCATAAAGTTTTGAAAATTGGTGAAAATGTTAAGGATAGCATAAGAATTACTAAACCGAAAAATTCTTACCCATAAATAGTGTACTTTCTCCCCTAAGACGGCGTTTCCACCCCCATTTTGAGGTTTTCTAGTTCATCTCGAGAACGGCTGGGGGCTGTCCACAAGGTAGAGTCTGGACTCTTGCTGTGATCAATGATGGTCGATGATCTTCTCCATAAAATGAGTAATTCTGGCTTCAACATTCAGGGCTATGCAGATGACTTGACTGTGAGAGGTAGACGTGAGAAGTTATGATCTCAAACCTTATGCAAATTGCCTTAAATATAGTATCCAAATTCCGTTCCGTTCACCAAAAGGAAAAAACTCTTAGAACTCCTATGCTGAATGGAGCAATGCTGAACTTCTTCAGTGAAGTCAAGTATTTCATAGTAATCCTGGACCAAAAACTTACATGGAACTTGCATATGGAAAGGAAACTTACTAAAGCAAAAGCGGCTATTTGGACTTGTCGTAGGCTGTTTGGTAAGACTTGGGGTCTAAAGCCGAAATTGACACATTGGTCCTACCTTTCGATTGTCAGACGTATGGTGACCTATGCATCATGTGTATGGTGGCCAAAAACAGAAGAAAAATTAGCACAAGGAAAGTTGCTGAAATTGCCTGCTCAGGAACTACAGGAGCAATGCTCTCGTGTCCCGCAGTAGCTACGGAGGCAATGCTTGATCTACTCCCATTTGCATGTGAGGAAGGAGGCAGCACTTGGAGCTTCCATAGACGAGCAGCTTAAAGCAGTGTGGGCCAGCTGCACGAATGCAGTCGGCTTACGGTGGAAGTCGATCGCAAGCCGATTGCTTTCAGCAGTTATATTGCAGTTACGTTTAACTGCAATACGACTTCTTCAAGCTGCCGTATTCACTGTTGTTGTAAAATGGATTTCGAGGAGGCTTTTTCTGATTATTGCGTAAACGAAGGCGTAGAAAACGTCGAAGTATGTGGGTTCATGCAATATTACATTCAAGAGATCTATCAGTATGGAATATTTCATACTTTGTATGCCCAGCTGAGAGAAGATGATAAAAAATTTTGAACTGGCGAGCAGTCGGAGCAGTGTTCAGTTTAGGGGTGGGGGGTAATGAGAGTGGTGTGTATAATTAGAGTGGTGGGAGTTAATTAAGGGGCGGGGGTTAGGGGGCGGGACGTAAGAGGGCGTGGCCTAGGAGTGGTGATGGTGGAACAATTGTAGTGGTGGGAGGTAATTGAAGTGATTGGAGGTAACTGAAATGGTGGGGAGCAATTAGAGTGGTGCGGTAATTAGAGTGGCGGCGGGCAATAAGGGTAATTACAGTAACAATAAGGGTAATTAAAGGTAATTACAGTAACAATACGGACAATTAAGGATAATTACATTGCCAATAAGGGTAATCACGGTAACAATAATGGTAATTGCAGTAAAAATAATGGTGATTAAAGCAATTATGTTCTCCCTTCCATCCTGTTCGTTTGCCCACTCGTTCGTCTGTCTGCCCATCCAGGTGTCTGTTTTGTATTAAGATATTCGGTATGGTCATTCCATCTCAGTCTCATTTACTATAGAACCCAGATATTTAATGCTTGTTTGTTACATTTTCGCATGTGCAGTTTTTTAACACATTAATTGCTGATGAGCTTTTGTTAGATACCCCCAGATGCCGAGTAGGGTTTTCTAATTGACAAAATTTTTTATAACAATCCAATAATTAGACATAGGAAATGTAAATTTTGTATTAAACTAAAGAAAACCAAAAACGCCATATGACGACACCAGCATTGTTGATAAAATTTTCTTCGCAGTGCTGATGTCGCTATATGGCGTCACACATATGAAGGGTAGATTTTGTTAATCTATAATAATAACAATGCTTCTTTCTGTACTAAAACTTTATAAAAACAAATTAAAAGACATAAAGGAGAGTTTTGGGAGTCCTCTTAGGCCTTTTAGGAGCTGAAGGGCCTGCCTGGCTATCACTCATCGCTAGAGGTTACATTGGACAACACTTTAACTTCACGCTGATTCGATTACATGCATCTACCATCAGTGTTGAATACAGACTGTGCAATATAATATACATAAGACCAGATTGCCACATGGCGACACCAGCACTGCGTAATATACTACTGCGTCACCATATGGCGATGTCAACAGTTAATGCGTTAAGTCACATTTTTCGTGGAATTTTAAATTGTAAATTTTAGGTTGCAATCTTGAACTATTGCTGAAAGTAATGTATTTTGTTTTTGCATGATTGAGGCTTCACAAATTACTGTCCATCCAGCATTTCATTTTAGACAGTCCCTTTTCGCTTTTTTGGTGGCCTCAGACCAATCTGTACCGCGGAACATTAGAGCAGTATCATCAGCATATGCGATAATATCTCCACTTGTATCTAGTTCCATTATATCATTTATGTAGAAAAGAAATAATTACAGACTTAAAACTGTTCCTTGTGGAATACCATATGTCACATTTTCCGGATCACTTAATGTTTTATCAATTTTTACTAAGGCTTTTTTTATTTGATAAATAGCTTTGTAGTTAATTATTCCAACAAATCCAACAAATTTTTCCAACAATAGTTCATGTGATGTGTTCTGTTTTATATTTAACAGTATTAGTCTGTAATTCCAATTTGATAAAATACATATTATAAATTGTGAAATAATATAAAAATAACCTATTTATTACTGCTGCAGCTTTTTTAGAATTCATTTATATACACACTTTAAAGCTAGCACATTGTTCTTAATTATATATACAGATTATTATCAGAAACGGTTAAAATGTAATTAATAGCAATACATTCCAGATCTAGGTAATTATTATCATTAGTTAATGAAGGTTTGTAAACAAATCTTTTATAGTAAAGGTTTTGTCAAATAAATAAAGCGGAGTGCATATTAAACTGGAATTAGTAGAATTCAGTTACGCCCAATGATTGGAAAACAACTATAATGCAATAAACTACACCAGTTCCTAGACTGTAAACATGGCATTGACGATTTCAGTGCATGTTTGATCGACCAAAAGGGTCGTAAAGTAAAAGCATGAGGTGGTTATAAATTTCTTTCAATACTATCAAAAGACCATAAAACCAGAATTGTTTTACCAGCTAATCGTTAAAATAAATGTACATTTTAGTTAAACTTATTCTGTATATACTACCATCCTCGCTATCATATACCATGGAAAATACAGCAGCGTGTTCGTATAATATTGTAATTAAAATTTGGTATTTTGCTATATCTTGAGATGTCGCAAAACGTTTATTTCATAAAAAGAAATGTATGCTTAATACGACATTTTTATTTAATAATAATAATAAATAGTTTGTTTGCAATTTATAACAACATAGACATAATATCTAAGCAACAACAAGAATGAGAGATATGAGTTATAAAATAGAAAAGAGACAGATAGTAAAACTGATGCAAAGTGAAATAGATGCACATAGCCTAAGTAATAAAGTTTCAGAGAGAAGAAATCTGGGTATTACTAAGTAAATAAATAAGTAGAAATGTAACATTCCAATAATGAACATGGGATCGCAATAAAGAAAAAAAAAGTAACGTATTCAAGCAAATGTATCATACAACTATTTGTTGTAGGATCTGTTAAATTGATATACAGATAAATTTTAGATTAGAGGGTATATTATTATAAGGTGCATAAATGGACTAAGAGTGTGACCTTCTAAATATAGCAGTTCGATGAGTTGGAGGTGAGATCAGTCCACGAAAACGAACATTAATATTATGATGCTTCCATGAGTAACTTTCTGGAAGAGATGTTTGGGAACAAAATTTTAAGATTACTACATGCCCTCTTTAAGCATTTAATTACATGATTATTAAAGCACAAATCAGTGTCAAGTTCTAGACCTAGATTTCTAGCTACTTTCGTACAAGGCAACATATTGACATTAATAGCAATTTTCAACAGATCTTGAATAGAGTAACGAAATTTATCAAAGATTAGTGCTGTATATTTATCCGGGTTGATGTTAAGTTAGGTAGTCACGATAGTCAACGGAATATTTAATTTGAGTATCATCAGCATATAAATAATTCTTACCATGACTTACACAATTGATAAAATCACATGTGTACACGTACAGAGAGAACAGAATGGCATCTAATATGGAACCCTGAGGTATCCCTCACCTAATAAGGTTTTATGGTAGAAACAACATTACTAATCATCACACAGTGCTTACGATTAAGAAGATAACTTTCGAAAAGTTTTAAAGAATATTCAGAGCATCCTATGAAATGCAAGATTGACAGTAATATCTCATGATTAACGGTATCGAAAGCTTTTGAGTAATATTAATGCTTGTTATCATCAATGTCTCTGACTAAATCATCTGCAACCTTGGAAGTGAAGAAGTCAGAAGCCATGAATCGTAGGTTTTCTCATCAGATGTCTACTTCAGTTTGTCATATTCTAACCGCTAATGAGATGAGTATCGCTTGGCAAGATATCTAACAAATTCGCTTCGTATTTTCCTAAAGGTATTAATTAATACCTTTACATTACGGTAGCTCACAAATAGTCCGTCATGTTCTGTTGCTAGTGAGCTAAAAGTGGAGTATTTTCTATGTTTCAACTATGTTTTACCGTCAATAAAAAAGTCCGAGGCTCTTTTGTTTTTGATGTTGCAATTCTCACTATAAATATATTACCAATATCTCCATTCAGCTCATTTTATAAAACTCGCCTCTTCTGAATGCACCGACAATGCCAAAAATTGCTACAACCGTCATCATTAAATATCTATCATTAGGTGCTTCATTTACAGATTTGCATGTCATCTTCGCTAAATAGTTTTGATTTCTTGGAACGGTTTCTACAGACTGTCTCTCCATATAAGCGGTTAGCTTAGAAAACAGTTTAAGATCGATGTCTTTTCCAGATGTCAGTAAAGCTTTCGCCATGGAATATCCCGACCAGAAACTTATAGGTTTTATAAGCTTTACTCTTCCTCAAAAATACGCAAGAAACATATTTTCTCTAACAGTATTTTAGAAAGTACACGTTCCATTACTAAAAATTATGTTGGAATAAATGTCATTCCAATACATTGTGTTAGAATGTCATTCCAACATAGTGTGTTGGAATAGCATCCTAACATAGTGTGCTGGAATGACATTTATTCCCACAAAATTTCCAACTTTTTTGTGTAATTTCTAAAATCTTATTAGAGAAAATATAGTCTAAAACAAGTTTTGAATGGGATATTCCACACTCGCGAACAAACTTTTCACTTGTATGGAATATGGGCCATTTCACAACTTGTTGTAGAATATACTATTCCGCAAGATTCGTCACCTTTCTCAAAACACATCAATAGTTGAATCGTTTATATATCAACTCATATTGTTTTCGTGACTTTTCAGGTATTAAGTTAACGTTGTCGCTTGTGCGATCTCTGCAACTTCTGACGGAGTATTTTGAAACTCTTCTATATCACAATAATCACTATCAATAACGTTCAATAACAACAATGGTTACATCAACTACGATATTTTATTTATAACATGGTTTCTTTAGTTACCATCATGACGGATTTTCAGACACGACCATAATGTAACGTAATTAGAATGGCAACTTCAACTACATCGCGAATAATACTACCGGCAAAGTGACATTTACAAGAGAATGATATAGTTTCACAAATATTCACGAAAAATTATTCACTTCTTACTCTAATTGGAACGATCAAAGATAAAAATTCGACATAAGAGCACTTTTAGGCATGTCATGAATAGAAATAAGAAACAGAAGAGGTCCCAAAACTGAGCCCTGAAGAACACCTAGTTTTATGTCAACTGAATTTGAATTAAAATTATTTATAGTGGTGAACTGTGAATGTCCGGGAAGATATGACAGAATATAATTGTTGTGAACTCTCATTGGCTTACCTAATTCGTTTATTTAGTTAAATATGATTTAGTAAAGATTATCAATATTACACGTCAATGTCAATTGTTTTTTTTTTCTTTTTAGGGGCCTAGGCATGGTTTATATTTTTATTGCAATAATTTCCTATGCCGACGTCTAACCAAGTTGAATAAATAACTTTTAATTTTGAATCTCCCTCACAACTCTAGTGAAATAAGTTGAATATTTGATATAAAGTGAGCCTGGTCAAATTTATCAAAAATATAAAGCTATCATACAAGTCAACTATACACAGAACTCCACTCAAATAAAATAATAAATGTGTGTTGTATCACAGTTTCTGATATCTTATAGGAAAGAGGTCAGGCCGCCAATACTGATTCTCCTTAACTTTCATAAGGTGACGGGAATTCTGACACCTGTCGCGTTTACAATATTTTTACGATATAATTCGAAAACTTTACAGATCTGTGGTTCTTTTAAACTTTAATCTGGAGTGGGATTTAAACGTGCGAACGTTCACTAATGTGGATACTTAGAGAGCCGAGTTTGAAAGCACGTTTGACGCTTCAGATATCTGAAATCCTCTTGAAAACTAAATAATGCGTACAGCGCGTAGTGCCAGAGCAAACTTTCATAAACTCCCGCTAGGCTATAAACAGATTAGAACGTGGAATAGGACCTGATGGAAAGGTATTACTCCTTAACGAGATTAAAGATACTGAATCATCCCCTGACGAATGAATGGCAGGATTACAAATGATAATGGGGGTAAAAAATAACAACTTGAATTTAAAACCGAATAAATCATGTTTCAAAAATGTTAATCAAATTAAAAAAGGTTTGAGGTTAAGTACATTATCAAAGTTAGTTTTACAAATAACAAATAAATAATAACAATAATGGTAATGATGATAATAATTATAATGTTTATTCATCCAATAGAATATGGGATAAGCCACAAACCTGCTAAACAAAAAAATAAAATGTATAAATATATACAGGGTGTTGCATCATGAGAGGGACATAGCTTAATAGGAGGTAGAGAACATCAGTGGTAACCGGAACCTCCCATAGAAATGTCTCATTGGGCCTTCATTACGAAGTTACAGGGTGTTAAATAATTTTTGGCCAAACCTGTTTTTTGTCATAACTTTGACAGGGAATCAAATAACGGATTCATATTTGGTACGGCTAATGTACTAACGAGCCCCAAGAGGTACATGTATAAAAAAAATATATACAGGTCCGGACTCACTATAATTTATGTTTCTTCTTTGCATCAATAAAACATCACCCTGTATATATTTTTTTGAAATTTCGATACGATATTCGAAAAGAGCAAGAAAAAACAAACAAAATGGCCTATTTCATTTTTTTGTTACACCTTCGTGGTTATTTAAATACGTTGTTAAATGTGCAAGAAAATGGATTACAGAACCCTATTAAATGAGAGGCACGTGAAATAAATAGTTTTATAACTAAAATTTGCAAAAATTCTATTGAGCCTAGGTGGTCTGGGTGAATCCTAATTCCCGCACGTTTTAAAGGTCCATTTTGGTAAAAAACTGTGGTCCTAATAAGTAATCGGGTATGAAATAACAAAATTTTTAATCAATCACAGGCTTGTTCAAAGTGACAGATAATAAAAAGAAATCTCCTAAACAGTTGAATAATTGTTTGTTAGTAATTTAATGTGTCAATAATCCGCATTTAGTTAGTGAAAACTTGTGGAAATATTTTAACTATGCCAGTAAAATTTACAAACGTGGAATATGCTGACATAATATTCATCTATGGTTTCTGTAATGGAAATGGTAGGTCGACGGAAAGAGTATATCGGCTGCGTTTTCCTGGTCGTCGATGCCCTAATCATAAAACCTTTAGTACGGTGTTCCAGTATGCAAGACAACACGGAAAGTTTCCTACTTCTGCAGTTGTGGAGCGTGTTTTACAACAAGGTGTGCAGGAACAAAACAATATTATAAACGTAGTTCAAGAAAACCCAAATATGAGCACTAGACGAATCAGTTTGGCAACTGGTATTCCTCATTGGCGAGTATGGAGAACCCTAAAAAGAGAACGTTACCATCCATATCATATCCAGCAGGTACAGCGTCTTCAACAAGGCGACGATATCCCCCGCCTGGCATTTTGTCATTGGTTGTCTAACCATCGCCCAGTCATTTACAGAACCTTATTTACGGATGAGGCACAATTTACAAGGGATGGAGTAAACAATTCACGAAATAATCATAAATGGGCACAGGAAAACCCACATGCGGTACGCCAACGCCGTTCGCAACACAGGTTTTCTGTAAATGTTTGGGTCGGACTTGTGAATAGACATTTGATAGGGCCACATTTTTTTGAAGAAAGATTGAATGGTGAAACTTACTTTGATTTTCTTCAAAACATTTTACCGAATATGTTAGAAAATATCAGTATAAGAGGCATGTTGTTTCAGCATGATGGGGCCCCACCACATTTTAACCTTCAAGTAAGAGAACACTTAAACAATGTGTATCCTAATAGATGGATTGGACTTGGGGGTCCACATGAATGGCCACTAAGATCTCCTGATTGTAACCCTTGTGATTACTTTTTATGGGGCCACTTAAAAAACGAGGTTTATAGCATTGAAATTGAAAGTAGACAACATTTAATCCAGCGCATCGTTACAACCTGCGACGAAATACGGAATAATCCAGAAATGATACGTCAAGCAATTGGTGACCTTTCTAAACGCGCAAGAAAATGCACAGAATGTGGGGGAGGACATTTTGAAAATTTACTTTAGTGTCAATTATTTTATTTTTAAACACATTTAGTTATTGTTTTGTTATTTATTGTTAATTGAATGGAAAATATTTTATTTATTTAGATTTTAGTTTGTTCTCTTTTCCAATTTTTATTAAGTATAAAATGTTGATGATTTTCTTGATCAAAGTAACTGGTTGCTTAGGCCTAAATGGTTTAAATTATCTGTCACTTTTATTCTTTGAACAAGCCTACTGTGATTGATTAAAAATTTTGTTATTTCATACCCGATTACTTATTAGGACCACAATTTTTTACCAAAATGGGCCTTTAAAACGTGCCGGAATTAGGATTCACCCAGACCACCTAGGCTCAATAGAATTTTTGCAAATTTTAGTTATAAAACTATTTATTTCACGTGCCTCTCATTTAATAGGGTTCTGTAATCTATTTTCTTGCACATTTAACAACGTATTTAAATAACCACGAAGGTGTAACAAAAAAATGAAATAGGCAGTTTTGTTTGTTTTTTCTTGCTCTTTTCGAATATCGTATCGAAATTTCAAAAAAATATATACAGGGTGATGTTTTATTGATGCAAAGAAGAAACATAAATTATAGTGAGTCCGGACCTGGATATATTTTTTTTATACATGTACCTCTTGGGGCTCGTTAGTACATTAGCCGTACCAAGTATGAATCCGTTATTTCATTCCCTGTCAAAGTTATGACAAAAAACAGGTTTGGCCAAAAATTATTTAACACCCTGTAACTTCGTAATGAAGGCCCAATGAGACATTTCTATGGAAGATTCCGGTTACCACTGATGTTCTCTACCTCCTATTAAGCTATGTCCCTCTCATGATGCAACACCCTGTACAGTATAGTGGAAATAAGGATGAATTTCTGCTATGTTGTAAACAAAAAGAGAAAATAATGTATATTGTGGATGTGTGTCTGTGTGATTTTTTTAACAAGTATTCAAATCAACAATTTCTCAGTCCAGGGTGGGCAAAATAGAGAGAAAGTTTTAGAGAGACTGGCAATAATAATAATAATAGTAATGTAATAATAATGTTTATTTCTTTACAATAATTTTACCATAGTGGTGGGAACGTAAGATATGCTTACTAAATAATACATAATATAAACAAATAAAAGATTTTAGATTTCTCACCGAAGTATTTAACAAAAGCTTGTTGGGTCTTATTTTATAAGTGTGAGAACAAAGTAGTAGCATTCAGTAACAAACATATTGCTATGATATCCGCCGCGGCGTTCAAAAATATCACAGTAAATAATTTCTAATTTAGATCTCAAAGTCATAAGTTCGGACCATTGAAATTAAACACAATTCTAGAAAAAACACAGCAATAAAACAAATTCAAATCAAATGGAACAGTGTATTGTGAGAACAATAAAATACGATACACATAGAAGATGAAATAAGATTTCCTATCTAGCTAAAACATAAATATGATACTAAAAATAGAATAATTTGGATTATTATTGTTTAAAACCAAATTTGTTAATAAAAAAATACGATTAATGACCGAAATTTTCAATTTAAAATATACTCAATTATTCTCCAAATTATTAAAAGAAATACAAGAAATTTATATGAAGTTTATTACCGTTTAGTCCGCGTAGCTCAAATAACCCTTTCATTCTGGATGGTGGTCGAGTGGTGAGCGCACTTGCCTCTCACCCAAAAGTTCCGGGTTCGATCCCCGGTCGTGGCAGTGGAAAATACTGTGAGAGGGATTTTTTCACTATACACGGATATTGGGTGTGTGTCCTTTGTCTCTAAATGTGTAGCCCCCTGCCACACAAGGCTCTTCTAGAGCCTTCCGGGATAAAGGGGGTCGTAATTACCTGTGGTGTTATTCCCTAGCAACTTATGATTTTCCAATTTTTCCACACTCTTCCTTATATTTTCCACAAATAATAAGATCGCCGATACCAACTTGAATCTTTTTTGACATCAACTTGATAAAACGAAATTTTCTCATCACGTGGTATTGAGCTTTTACCAGCCGAAAAACTGATCCTACTTAAAGGAGCTCTCATGCCAGTCCTTTAAGTAGGATCAGTCTTTCGGCTGGTGTTTGTTTCAATCGAAGCATTAGCGTTTTGATGGTTATATGCAATTATTACACTTAAGGCCCCAGGCTTGTAACTTGTAATTCAGCGCTCGGCGGGGCACATAGCCCGGAGAGTAGCTATTGGTTGCAGTCTCGTTACGTTCCTTACAGTAAAATAAGGGTTTTATAGAGGAGTTTGCGACCAAAATATTATGTTTTAAATAAATAATATGTTTATGGTTATGCCAAGATATTATATTTTTAATACTAAATTATACCCTCATTTATACAAATATTTTCGTATCCTAATTTGTTTAACATAATATAATCTGTGTTTGATCTTTTAATTGAGTAAGTACGTTTGTATTTTGACATCAATACATTACCTCTCTATATTTTTATTGTTATATTGTAGTATGCTAAGGCATATGTGCTGTAATTGGGTACTTGCCCGTTGGATATTCAATGGTAATAAAGAAATAAATTTAAATAAAGTTGGATACTGTAGTTTCGACCAACAATGTTTAATCCGGATATCTTTATAGACATTATTTAAATGTAGACTGTAATTAAACTGATGGGATGAATGGATTCTAAGGCGAATTATTATTATTCTCCTTTAACAGTTTCAATCCACTCCCTTTGTCAGTATAAACTTCAAATCGCGCCTTTTATGGTAAAAATGGTTATAGGGTTAGAATTAAGCTTCCAAAATTGGAATTAATAACATTTAAAATTAGTAGCCATGTTAATCCTTGAAATGATACTTTCGCTTTATTAAGTAAATCATGAAATATGAACACCTCTTTTTATATTACTTGTACGTTTACAATGCTTGAAAAATGTTGGTATTAGTGCCAGGTAGTTTGTGTTGCCTAATAATAATATTAAAAGGAATAGCCAAGATTAATTTCTAAATTTATCATTTTAAAATCAGGAATACTGACACTAGTAAGCTTAAAGAAATAATCGATTAATGTTTAAGATTAGATGCCGCTCATTCTGTAATGTGATGGCCGTATCTATAACTCTATCTCTTGACCGTGATTATGAATACCTAAAGACTCACTCAGAGTGCTTTATTCACCAATGGCAGCCTCTGTATTAAATGGGAGTCCGAAGCGATTTATCCCTTTTCCTCATACGAATTTATAAGTAATAAGGGAGAGAGACGGCAAGTTCGCCACGACCGTCCGTAATGTCTATCTGAAAGGCATAATCCGTAGCAGCTGCTTGTGCTAAGCCATTTCTCAATATAATAACATTTTATTTGAGTCCCAGTGGGGGGTTTCCTTTGACAGACTTGTTATAACTAGAGTTAAAAAACACACGCTTCACGCACCACCACCTCCTTTAAGAACTAAAAAGATCGGGAACCGAACAGGTTTAATAAATATCGTATAACGCGGGGAACATCATTCAATACCCAGATGACGATCTTAAGATAAGAATTTTATCGTGTGAAAAATCCACCGATTATTAAAGTTATTGATGAATTGGGTGATATTACTCGCTTGAGAACTTTACTTTTTATTTATATTGACATTAATACGTAAAGTCAAAAAGTATGTTTGGTACAAAGGAAAGTATGACATTAATTCTCGTGATGTATATTTGAGTTGCGTATCAATCTCATTTATTATAATTTCCTTATACAGAATTAAGTTGGAAACGCGAAGTAATGGAAGGAAATCAGATATTTATTTAATCAATATTTTTTAATAATTGATTTTTATTTTCACAAGCCAGTCCTTAAGGAATTATTAAGTTTCGAGTAATCATAATCTAGTTTTTGTAATTGTTTTTAAGTAAACACTGCTTTTAGATTTATCAAATTACTATATTTAAAATCCTCTACAAATGTTTCGGCTTTTTAGGCCTTTATCAAGAGTACAAAGTGTATACTAAAGTAACAGGTGGTTATTCTAAATACAGGGTGCCCACGACGAACTGCGGCGATCGATATCTCGAAAAGTAGACATCGGAAAATTTTGAACATTTGGTAGTAAACTAATGTCGATGGGGGAAACTCGGCTAAAATATTTTCAAGATGGTGGCACTTTCGGTTATACCGGAAGTCGATACCAACTTGCTTATTTTAAATGGGACACTCTATATATTATTATATTTTTGGATTGTACGCAAAACTCTAGGCCGATTTTGTGTATCATGTCCTATACCTAGGTCTCTCCGTTTTTGAGATATTTCAATTTTTATATCAAAAATGACGTTTGCGGGCCCTAAAAGAATTATAAATTTTTCCTATAAGGAAGCCTTTATTATCTAATTTGGGTTCGATTCTATGTTGAAAAAGGCCTACTTTAATAGAGTTTTTATAATATTTTGATAAGTATTAATACAGAGTGTTCAAAAAATAAGAATAAAGATGAAATTGAGAAAACTGTCAAAAATCAATTTTTTCAAATGGAAATACCCAATTTTTATAATCTTATCTTATTCGCCATTAAAAATAAGGGTAAGTTTGTATATGGATGTCTATTCCGAAAATTTTTAGTTTTCGAGATATTCCCAATTCAATATTTCTATATGGGGATTTGCTATGGATTTTAAGTTCAATTACTGTTAGTTGGCTATGACGGCGTTGCGTGCTAAACAAATGTATGTAGCTGTCACTTACCAATTGACAAGTATTAATTATCATGCTGGGGCGCTTAAATTATGCACACGAGGATTACTTAAATTTGTTTATAATCTATGGAGAATGTTACAAAGTTTTATCAAAAACATGTGAAATATTTGCTAATAGATATCCAGAGAAACAAAAACAGTCTCCGAACAGTATTTAATGAATAATGGAGAATTTCAAAAAATTTGGCACTGCAACAGTTCATAAAATAATTAAACAAATGTAACTTAGATACAAAAGGTTCAATTATACTCAGGAAAATATTTTATTTTAATAAGTGTTCAAAGTGTCCACCCTGAACTTCCAAACATTTTTCGCACCTCTTGATTAGTTCGTCATGGGTGGCCGCTCTAATAGAACCTGGAGGTTATCTTTCAAAAGCATTTCTTACTCTTGCCTGACAATCTTCCATTGTTGTGACTGGATTAAAATAAACCATATCTTTTATTGTTCCCCATATAAAATAGTCTAAGATAGACAGATCAGGAGAACGGGGAGGCCAGAGAAAAGGTCCATTGTTAGCAATCCCCTTATCGTTAAAAGTTTCTTCCAAGAATTTGTTAACTATGAAGCTGTTGTGTGGTGGCACGCCATCGTGTTGGTAAAATATTTGCCTATGTTCAGCTAGCGGTAAATTGTTCAAATATTCATTATCTAAATCTTGTAATATATTCAAATATCTTTCACCTAAAAAAAAAGTTGATACGTAATTTGAAAAACAGAAACTATTTAAGTATTAATTCATTGCCATTTAAGTTTTCTTCATAAAAATTAAGTTCTACGACTCCATCATTTCTCACAGCACAGTACACATTAAATTGCCAGGTTTCTTGATAATTTCGTAATCTCACGGCATGGGGATTTGAATCACGCCAAAAGTGGAAATTATGTCTGTTGAAAAGTCCATTTTTCGTAAATTTTGCCTCGTCAGTCCAAATTATGTTGTCCAAAAATCGAAAATCGCCTTGTAACATTGTTAAAATAAATTCGCAAAAGTGAACTCTTCTGGTCAAATCGGTGTCCTTTAGGTGTTGAACCATAGAAATGGAATAGGGATGGAATTTGTGTTTCAAAAGAATTCTACGAATAGAGTTCTTGGAGATTCCTGTTTGTAAGGCCACTTGTCTTAAGGATGTCATAGGATATGCCGCAAAATATCCCAAAATCATCGACAATTGGTTTTATTTTATGAACTGTTGCCTTAACGGTGCCAAAATTTTTGAAATTCCCCATTATTCGTTTAAAACTGTTCGGAGACGGTTTTTGTTCATCTGGATATCTATTAGCAAATATTTCACACGTTCTTGATAAAACTTCACATTCTCCATAGATTATAAACAAATTTAAGTAATCCTCGTGCGTATAATTTAAGCACCCCGGCATGATAATTGATACTTGTCAAATGGTAAGTGACAGCTACATACATTTGTTTAGCACTCAACGCCGTCATAGCCAAGTAAGATCCATAACAAAATACCCATTAGAAATATTGAATTGGAAATATCTCGAAACTAAAAATTTTCGGAATAGACATCCATATACAAACTTACCCTTATTTTTAATGGCAAATAAGGTCAGATTATAAAAATTGGGGGTTTTCGTTTGAAAAAATTGATTTTTGACAGTTTTCTCAATTTCATCTTTATTCTTATTTTTTGAACACTCTGTATTAATACTTGTCAAAAAATTATAAAAACTATATTAAAGTAGGTCTTTTTCAACAAAGAATCGAACCCAAATTAGATAATAAAGGCTTCCTTATAGGAAAAATTGATAATTCTTTTAGGGCCCGCAAACGTCATTTTTGACATAAAAATTGAATTATCTCAAAAACGGAGAGACCTAGGTATAGGACATGATACACAAAATCGGCCTAGAATTTTGCATACAATCCAAAAATGTAATAATATATAGGGTGTCCCATTTAAAATAAGCAAGTTGGTATCGACTTCCGGTATAACGGGAAGTGCCACCATCTTGAAAATATTTTAGCCGAGTTGCCCCCCTCGACATTAGTTTACTACCAAATTTTCAAAATTTTCCGATGTCTACTTTTCGAGATATCGATTGTCGCACTTCGTCGTGGGGCACCCTGTGTATACTTAAAGACATTTATGATTTAATATATTTATGACTTAAACTTTAGTTATGGGAATTTTTCGGGTAGACCTAACATAATTATGTAAGTCAATGAATAATTGTTAACATTTTTTCTAGTATAGGAGTGTTTAAGAAATTTTGCTGGTCATTCGTGGTTCAAGGATTATTTTAATGGGAAGGTTCACTGTGTCTATGAAATGGTTTTAATGCAGTGTGTTGACATTACCGTATTTTTATTGTTATTTAATATTGATTTTTTATGTTCTTTTACCCTGTTCTCAATACTTCCACAACTGTGGCCTATATAGACGGCATTACAATCTTTACATTTGATTTCATATACACCAGATTTATTAAGTTTAGTTAATTTTTTATTATTGACCATTATTATTATTCCTAAATTCATTTTATTTACACTTATTGTAGCGATACCGAAATTATTTAATTTCTTAGAAATTTTGCCACTATATTTTGGGTTATAATTAATAAAACTGTATTTTTTGAGTTGTTAGGTGCGTTGAAAAATTCCGTTCGGAGCATTTTGCGTTGTTTGTTTTTGACCATTATCTATTAGCAATTTGTTGTATCCGTTATTTCTTGCAATTTGTTTAATTTTATAACCCTAACAAAATCGTTTTCGTCTAGAGGAAAGTCTACAAGTCTATGCATTAGACTATGAAAAGGTGAGATCTTAATTTGCCACGATTGTTATGAATTAAAATGGATGACTGTATGTGTAGGTTTACGATAAATGTTGAATTTCAACTGATTGTGTTCTCTAATATTAATATCTAAAAAGTTAATTGGTTTAGTTTTTGTGTTAGAAATGAGGTAGTATGGACCAAAATGGAGTGTTCGTAAGTGTCTAAATACTAGCCCTGTAAATTACTCAATAGTTTTTTGGGTACTTCAGATTTTTTTGCTTTAAATGATAGTATTTTGGGTATTTATAAACAGAAAAATATTCAGGTAAAAATTTTTAGGAATTCACCTCCAAAGTCCAAATAAGCGTGTTCTTCGCATTTCTCGTGTAACCCGTCAATTTCGGTGGAAATTTTCGAATACAATGATTTTTAGTACGCTAAAAGCCTGATAAGCTGAAACTCTGTAAAATAAATATTACTTGAAATATCTGGTACAGTGTGTCCCACTTCGTACTAAGCCACACCTATAACTTGGCTATTTGTATTTGGATTTGCATATATTTTTTACAGCACATAATACCCATAAAGAACTACCTTTGGAAGGCAGAACTGTTACTGAATCTCTATTTCAAAGCCAACTGTGATGTTTTTAAAATGGGAATTTTGCAAAAGTAACATTAGCGATTAAGATAGAGGAAAAATGTATTTGGAAAAGTCGTTCAGAAAAGTTAAGTAAGTTCAAATATGAAGTTTTATTTGAAAATATTGATTTTTAGTTTTTTTTTTTTTAAATATTGCGTCAGAAAGAAAAGTTCGAGGTTTGCGTTAGCTTAGAGCATCCAGATTGCTATGAATTTCAGAAAATAGTTGAAAATTTTTAATTTAATAAACCAGTCTTTGTCTGGCCGATAGCCGAGTGGGTTAAGGCGCGAGGTGGCGATAAATTACACGGACATCGCACCACCGGGTTCGAATCCTGGCTCCGGCACTGGCACTGTTGCAGGAAATGGTTGTATATCCGCGTTTTTTCAATGTGTAACCTCCTTCCGCACAAGCCCTGGCTTCTGGAATTGGGGGTTGTCTAATTTCTGTGGTCTTTATTTATTTATAGTTTACATAATGTTGATAATTTATTTAATTCAAGGAAAACCGAACATAATAAAATAATGCTAACAATAATAATTATTTGAAATATTTTTCCAATAGATCGCCATCGCCTTCAATTTCAATGCATTTCAAAATTCTTTTTTTATTATGATTCAATACTTTTCTTAATTATTCAGGAGATATTGATCGACAAACTTCAAAAATTCTGTTACACAATTCTTGTCATGTGCTTGGTCTGCTTTTATAAACTTTTTCTTTAAATGCACCCCATAAATAAAAATCCAGGGGAGTAATATCTGGGGATCTGGGCGGAAACTCGCAAAGTGCACGAGTACGTCCTATCCATTTTCGAGGAAAATTTTGATTAAACCATTCTCTCACAATCAAAGCATTATGTACTGAGCAGCCATCTTATTGGAAGTGGATATCTCTTTGTAATGCAAGCGGTAAATCGTCTATAAAGAAATTCAAGTAAACATCAGCATTTAAATTTCCCTCGAAAAAAATGGACCAATTAGCCGGGTTCTTAGGATACCACACCACATTCACTTTTTGGGAATACCGACTTTTGCATGTGATTACCCAATTTGGATTATCCGCAGCCCAATATCTACAATTTTGTAACGAAACCACGCCATTAGTAGTGAATGTGGCTTCGTCTAAGAAGAGTATTTTATCGATAAAACGGCGGTCCTCTAGCCTTGCCTTGCAGCCAATAACAATATTCTAATCTTCGTTCTGGGTCCCCTTCTTGCAACATGTGAAAAAATTTTGGCTTGAAGGGTTTTAGTTTGTGCCTACGAAGACAACGCCAGATCTTGTTTTTTGACAAATTTAATTCCCGCGCAATTTCTCTTACACTGGTTCGTGGGTTTCCATGAACAAAACCCAATATAATATCACCATCTGAATGCCATTTGGTAAGTTTCAATTTTAGCTTTACTATAGTGCTGGTTTGATCAAATTTCCTATTAAGGGTAGCTACGGTGCAATGATGTACTGAGGACTATCGGGATGTCTATGATTATATATTTTAGCAGCCTCTCTGAAGGAATGAACATTATCTCCAACGAGACGAATAATTTCCACTTTGGAATTGTTAATTTCAAAGGCATTTTGACGTAAAAATTGACAACTATGGTGTTTACAATAATTGATGTAAGTAGATTGACATTCACAGCAATCTGGATGCTCTAAACTAACCTAAACCTCGAATTTTCCTGATTTGCAATATTTAAAAAAAAAAAAACTAAAAATCAATATTTTCAAATGAAACTGAGCTTACTTAATTTTTCTAAAGAACTTTTCCAAATAGATTTTTCCTCTATCTCAATCGTTAATGTTACTTTTGAAAATTCCCATTTTAAAAACATCACAGTTAGCTTTGAAATAAAGATTGAGTAACAGTTCTACCTTCCAAAAGTAATTCATTATGGGTATTATGCGCTGTAAAACATATATAGAAATCCATATACAAATAGCCAAGTTATAGGGGTGGCTTATTACGAAGTGGGACACACTGTATACTGAAAAAAGAATTGTCTTTTAGATTAATAAGGAGTATTATAATCGAAAAAAATGTATGGACACTTTCAATTATATTCCAGATAAATGCTGTTAATTATATACTAATTGGTTTATATCACTCATCGAATTTGAGCCTTGCAGATTTTTTAAACGTAATTGAGGGAACTCGTTGATGTATATAGCGATAAGCAGTTACTTTTAATGGGTGATTTTAATACAGATATGTCACAGAACACATTTTATGCTAACAAATTGCAACAGATTTTATTACAAAATAGGCTTAGTCAATTAATTGAAGAATCTACACGAATAACAAATAAATCAGCAACAATCATAGATTTATTTATTACTAATGTGAGCATATAACTTACCAAGTCAATCACACTCCAAGAATATCAAATCCTGCAATCTGGAATCAGAGAAAGTCATTCCTATGAAACGGCATTTCAAGTCATTATATCGAACTGGGTAAAAATTAAGTTAGAGTTGCAGTTTTCTTAGACTTTAAACGTCATTTGAGGCGGTAAATCGGCACAAAGTTAGAAAAAATGAACATTAGGGGACTATTCTTAAAAGGACTGAATCCTACCTAACTGCAAGAAGACAAAAACAAGATATATAAATAGTGCATCTAACATAATAGACAATGACTTCGGAGTACCACAAGGATCAGTGTAAGGACCTTCATTATTTGTGATGTTTATAAATGACATAGTGAAATCAATACAAAATTATAAAGTACATTTTTTCTCTGCAGATGACACGTTAATTTATATGTATGGAGAAAATATGAATAAATTTTTCTGTGCGTTCACGTCTCCTTTCCCTGCCGCCAGTCAGCGTCTTATATACACTCTAAACAAATGATCAGAAAATAGCTGACTGATACAGTGCAATTCGACATGACTGGCGAACTAGCCATCTAAAGATAATACATTTTCGTTTTCAGCGGAATTTGTAATCGGTAACCGATATGATGGCATACACTAACATGTATTTTAGCTTTTGTTCATTTTATTTTATATATGGAAATAGTGATTAAAAAATATAAAAATGTTTCATGAACCATCTGAGGGTAGAGACCTTTCATTGAAAAAAAAATGTATCAAATTGGTGAAGCGGTAGCCGCTTGAAGAACCGGAGAAGAAAACCTTTTAAGCTCTTACATATGTACGGATATGTCGTTTCTGATGCTATTTTAAATGTAACTTCATTCAACTTAGGTAACTTAAACAACATATGTAGTTATTGCTCTGCCCGATACTTTTCATGTGGAAAAAATTCATCTGGCTACTTAGGTGTTTGTTGCTGTAATAAAAAGTTACCGGAATTTTGGATTCCTGATAAAATGAAAGAATTATTAACAGAGAATAACGAGATATCGAAAAATTGTCGAGATAATATTCGACAATATAACAATGCTTTGTCGTTCGTGTCGTTCGGGGTAAATGTAAAATTACCTTTTGGATATGATCAATATTCTTTCAAAATTCTTGATGTAGTACATCATAAAATTTCATTATACCCCCAAAATGGGGGATGTGCTTCTTATGGACAGTTATACATTTTAAACTTTTCCGAAGCCAGTCAAATTAGACTTGAACATGCTGCGAACAGTTTCTTGAGAAAAGACATTTCTTATGTGATGTCATATATTAATTTTTCAAAATTTGCCATTTTAGCCCCAAAAAATTAACACTGCGATGAGATCAATTCTAAAGTTATAGACCTTATACCCGGAACGCCTAGAACATATATTAGTGTAAATAATTTGATACCAGAGGAGGAGAACGAAATTCTTCAGTTTCCTATGGAATTTCGTGTAGGTTTGATTCCTAGAATCGACTTAACGCTATCAGAAACAACTCTTCCTGTTTCTTTCAAAATACTCAATTTCCTATTCGTCTTGCATTTTGTATGATTATAAACAGCAAGAGCAAACTCTTGATCGTGTTGGTATTTATTTACCCCAGCCTGTATTTAGCCATGGCCAGTTGTACGTAGCAATGTTTCGAGTCTCATCGTTCGACAATTTGAGTGTACAGATAATTCCAAAAGGGAACAGCACTCTCAATGCAGTATTTAAGGAGGTGCTGTAACATGAAACCTTCGTCACACACTTGCATTTTTCAATATACCCGCCGTCGAACTTCGACGGGCTTACACTAGTAATTAATTAACTTACACGACTTTTATGTATTTCTTATTCGATGTAGAGAAATATCAAATGAAAAACGTAACTTGATATTTACGAAAAATAATTTGTAGGGAATATTGGGTGTTATAGAAATGAAAATAATAAGAGGCGAAATAGAGTAACTTGACATTGATACAAAAAACCATCGTGTTGCAAAACACTTTACTGAAATTGAGTAGACGTATTGCCGAGATTTCACAATATTAAACATCATATTTAATATCAGTTTCACTTTGAATTGAATGATATAACATGAATAGTACCTACGTACAATAGCAAATAGTAGTAAATATGAGAACAACGTACATCGCGAAAACACACAGGAGTTGATAGATTAAAGAAAGTAGCATCGTACTACAACACCTTCCATAAGATATCATCTGACAAATTAAATTCAAGAAGAAATTGATGAATATTCCAAGCCGTTTCAAGTCAAATTAAAGTCAAACAAGCTCATAGCGGCTGTCACAATCGTCGCATACAAATTGCACGGAATAAAGCTCTGTTCACAATTACCGCATTCTTTATATGAAACAGCAGCAGTTCTAAGAGGCTTGGAATTATATTACTCTGCACTACAGAGTTAGCCATGCAAGTTTGATGGCTGATCATCCACGTAAATAACAGGACAAGGAATGTATTACTAGAAATAATAATATTTACTCTAGTTTGTTCTTTGAATGCTCTAAATGCAAGTTGAGCAAATTGACATGACAAATGAATGAGTTATGTTAAAGGCATCCTTTTGTCTCTATTTGTAAAAGCATGACATAAACAATTATCATTGTTTAATAAACAAAATAATTATTTATGTACCGAGGGCGATATAGAGACGTTTATGCCCGCGGGTAATGAATTTCTATCCGAGGGCCTTGACCCGACACACATAGGCGAAAAATCAGAAATTATTGGACAAAATTCAGGTTTTTATTTATAGATTTTTTTATAAGTTTTCTTTGTACAATTTCCTCTTCCTTCTTCTTCTTCATTTGTTTTTCGAGTTTTTTTGTTTTTAATATAATCTCAAAAAATTGCTTTTTTTTTATTTTCAACTAAATATATTTTTTTTTATTACAGACACGAAAATCGATGCAAACGTTTTTCCTTATTCAGCATCCATCTTTATGCAAAATTCCTGGTTGGGGGTAGCTCGTCTACAGGCGTCGGTGTTAGGCCTCAGTAGCGGAAACAGGCCGACATTAAATAAATGTATAAAAAAAATAACGATGCGACTATTATTTTATTTATTTTTACCAGTGAAGTAATACAGTGTGATGAAACCTTTCTAAAAGTAAGCATGCAATTTCAAAAAAAATAAGTTAACTTTGCAGGTATATATTTTGCCCCTTAGTACACTGTCGTATTTAAAACTATAATAAAAAATTTGAATGCCCTTCATATATATTTTCCTTTCTTACAACGTATTATTACTTTCACATTTATGACCTATTCTTTTTTTAAACAATAAAATTCTTCCTCTAATAGCTTATTGTCCGAATTTCAATAGAATTAAATTTTTGATTCTAACTGAGGAATTCTAACTAAAGAATGCATACTTATGAGGAACGTGACGAACGCAGGGACAGTCGGACAGACAAGCGAATAGACAGACAGATAAATAGACAGATCGACAAGAGATATTAGAGATTGAGATGAACTAATGCATGCGCCGTACCAGCGGGTGGCTTCGTGAAAATGGGCTAGAACTAGCACTTCACAAGACATAGGCGGTATTTATAACGGATAAGAGACTCTTCACGGCCCCTGCCCTATCTCTGGAGGGCGAAATGGTACCACTTAAGAAATCTGTAAAATATCTGGGGGTGCAACTAGATGCAGGCTTGAGGCACGATACAAAAATAACAGCCGAGAAGCAGCAACATCAGCAGCAGCGCTTGCACGTCTGATGCCTAACATTGGTGGGCCCAGAGAAAAGAAAAGGAGGCTACTAAACAGCGTCGTCCACGTCAAATCCTATATGGAGCAGAAGTTGAAAGGGCAACGGTAAGAAGGAGGCTGGCTTCCATGCAATGGCGTAGTGTACTTAGGGTTATTTCGGCATATAGGACGGTGTCGGAGAGTGTAGGCGTTGATATTGGCAAGTACATCGCAGATCGGTCTCCTGATTCAAGAGAGGCAAGAGATCTATCGAGAGTGTAAGGCAGTCCGCAATGAACAGAGCAGGGCCGGTGTCAAGAAAGCGGCACGGTAAAGACTTTTCGCTCAATGGCAGGAAAGATGGGATACCGACACGACGGGCCGAACGGACGGACGAACATGGTCAGATGGAGTACCACCTGACACAGGCGATGACCGGCCATGGTTGCTTCAACGAATACCTGGCCAGGTTCGGAAAGAAGGGAAATGCCACATGCCTTCATTGTGGGCAATCTCCAGATAACGCCCGACTCGCTATCTTTGAATGCGGTGCAATGGAAGCGGAAAGAAAGGCACTCGAGAGGACTCTCCGAGGGCGTATATTCGAGGAAAACCTCACCACGTACATGCTGGAAAGCGAAGAAGGTTGGTCGGCGGTGTCCACGAATATCATCGTGACTGTGAAGCGGCACATGGAGCAGATCGAGAGGAACAACGCGCCAAGAAATCACCCATGAACCCCTAATCTCATAGAGGATAGGGGAAGTAGGAAAATGGATCATAAAAGGCAGGGCCCAAACGGGCGTATACGGGCATCACCCCAAATAAATGCGAAAGCGGTACCAGGGTGTTGCTCCGGGTGTCAGGGGGCCACTTGTGGGTATCTTGCTACCCCTACGTCCCGAAAAAAAAAGACAGATAGACAGACAGATCAACGGACATACAGATGGATATTTTGAAAGTTGTTCATAATCGTATGAATTTTTTTCCTGCGATCCATACTTGTGGTTTTAAAACACTCTTTTCTAGAACCCCAAATGATGATATGGTTTATACTCTTCTGTTAGGGGTAGGCGATATTTGCCTAAATTGAACCGCCTTCTAATTTGGACCAACCCAATATTTGCTTTGAGAGCGAAAGAGCTCCCATCTAGTATTGAAATCTACAAGCTTGTGGCCGATAAAGAAGGAATCCCAAGAAACTCATTTTGCAACTATGATAGTATTGGTGGTGCACAAGTTGATTTCGTTTGCATTTCCAGCTATATTTTGGAGTATTTGCTAAGGAAATATTTTTTCAACTTTAAAGATAGACCATCTACCTCTTTTATCATGTTTAAAGCTTATTTGCAAAAATCTGAGGCAGACTAAGCCATGATATCCCAAAATATTTTTTGTTAAGCTTAGATTTTAGTAACAAGTTCACTAGTAGTTTCCTATAACAGACCAAAACAAGTTGTACATATTGGACTACTTCAATTTTGGAAAAAAACCTACTTCCCTATCTTATTATCATTACTTTTTTTTACTATAGCAAGTAGTTTCAGGGGAATTTATATTTGGCTTTGGAAATATAATTTTTAAATAGAGGGGTGGGATTGAACGACTGCCATAGAAGGTATAATGTGCTAAAAACCACTCTAAACTGTCATTTAGAGAATGAGAATAAAACTGTGAATGATCAAAGTACTAGGCAGAGCTACTGATTTCGAACGAAAAATGGAGGTCCGGCTCGTCCAGCATATTTTGAAATTTGAAGAAAGAATGTTTGGTCATACCATTACCTATACAAGAAGACTATAGCGTATGCGTTGGCTGCAAGGAACAATCTCCCGCATTGGATTAACAAAGAATAACGTATGGTGTAAATAGTTCTATGGTTTTATGAGACGCCATTCTGAACTATCTCTTCGCCCGAGTCTACTTTAATAACAACAACCAGAGGATTCAACAGACAACAGGTTCAAAAATGTTCGATATCCTTGGACAATTGATCAATAAATACAAGGTTACAGCTAACGCCATATTCAATGTGGTTCGGATACAGTAGGGTTTAAAAAAGTATGCCAAAAAGTGTCTCCCGGAAAGGAAATAGACATGTGGGTGGAATTACTAGCGGAAAGAGAGGAGTTAATACTAGCACAATATATTGCTTCAATGCTGCCGGATTATATGTACCGTCCGTGATCATATTTAAAAGAAAACACCATGCATCAAAATTAGCAATTGGACCCCGTTAGGTGGTCTGGTGGAGATTTCCATTCATTTCTTAAAATGGTTGAAGCATTTTAAACGTGTGGTTCAATCCGGACCGAATATTCCGAAGTGATTTTATTGCTAAACAGACATTCGAACCACAGTAGAAATTTAGTGGCCCTCATTTATTCGAGACAGCCTCATATTCATCTTCTTCAATTTCCTGATCACATCATCCATAGACACCAACCGTTAGAGGTCGCTTTTTTAAGGTACTGCAGAGTCATTATGTACAAGCGCAAGAAAGGTGGGCTACGGACTAAGGAAAATGTTGGAAATGAAATTTCTCAATACATTGTGGCATCTATAATTTTTTAAGCTTATGGAAGAGCAGCTACTGTGGAGGCCGCTGCAAGTGCTTTTCGCTGTTCAGGTATTTGGCGGGTAGAATGCAATCGCTTCATAGACCATCACTTCGCAGCATTTGAGGCACTTCGTCCAAATGAGCAACAATTACAAAATGTAAGCGAGCCTATGGAAGTTGATGATCTAACAACTGAAGCAGAAGCCATTGTAATTTATCTAAACGAAAAACAGTCAGAACATGAAAATGAGTTCATGACCATGAGAGCTGATATGCAGAAGTTGAATAATAGCTGACTCATGTAATGGATTAAGTGCAGCAGTGCTCAGTCAGTGATCGAACTCTGCGCAGGATTTTACGCAAACACCTTAGCTTTCACGTTTACAAAATTATGATCGCCCAAAAACTGAATAAAGGAGATTTTGCCAAACATTTGCAGTTTGCCCAAAGGATGAAAGCGAGTTTTAATGACGAAGAGGAACCAGTAATCATGATGAGCGATGCGACTCATTTTCACTAATGTGGTTCTGTTAATAAGCAGAACTGCAAATACTGGGCTGCAGAAATGTTTCGGGACCGAACCATGGCGACAACAATTGAAATGTCGGCGGAAACGCCGTTGCACAACAATCATGGACTCTCCCGATATCAAATACTCCTTGACTGCGAACGCACGGTGCTCTCTCGTCCATATATCCATTGTGAATAACAAATGGCGGATCTCCCTGACTTGTACGACCTTATCCACAACTCTGTACTTCCCTCCGTTCACGTATACTATCTGTTATATATTTAATTAACAACAATTATTGTTATTTATCGTTTACTATTTGTAGTTTATTTATATTGGAAATTTGAACATTTATTATTTATATTTCTTTCAATTGATACCGTAAGTATATCTCTTTTTCGTGTTACTATTTATATATTTTTTGTATGGACATTTTATTATAAGAAAAACGTGTATTTTGAGCATTTTGTTCGGTATGCTATGCATATATGATTAATAAACATTAATTATTATTTATTCAAGTAATTATTTACCTTGTATACCCACTTGAATACCTCACACTATCCGTCCCAAAAGCACCTATCCATTCTGCTGTACCCGGTACATGTGATTTATTTCTCACTTTCTCTTGCATTTCTTCTTGTATTTTCTAGAGTTTTTCTTCCTTCTTTGGAGCATGTACTGGGTAACATTAACAAGCTCATTTTCCCATTTGATTTTATTTTGTCGCAAGTAATTTATTTTCTTGTATTAATGTCTGTATGATATTCTTATGTGCAGGCCGATGCCCTCTTTCGAATAAAGGGCTAATCTCCTAATAGGAAGAAGCTAGGTATGGGATGATAGTTCGCCAATCGCACCAGAGATGATGCTGCCTCTATTTTAGAAGGGTGGAGAATAACGTCTGGAACAACCTGGAGTGAAATGGATGAATCCAGAATAAGTGTCATGAATGTATAAGTACAGTTGTGACCAGTGAATATGAGGCAGCTCTTGAATCCGTTTTTTGTGATATCTTAGTGTTGTAGTAGGGGCTGTGCTTTGGCGGTATGCAGCGTTGACGCCAGCTTCACGCCAGGTTGTCGTTAATAAAAGCCCACTTTAAATTGTACAAATTTTGGTACCTCATATTCACTGGCCACAACCGTACAGAGCCAACGCGCTGCAACTAGTGCAGTACAGTTCTGAGATGGGTCAAGTGACCAGATAAGATAAAGAAGGCTTGGAGTGTTTACTGCAGGGTGTAAATCTGTAGCGATATGCATTTTTTTTCAAAATCGTTCTACTCGTCTTGCGATATTTCCATGCTTTTAATTCTTAAATAATTTACATGGAAGACGGGTTTTTGACGAAAAAATAACTTACCTGGTAAAAAATTACCCTCTTATTAGCTATATTTAAATGCTTAGTTTCAGCATTCAAACCACACTAAAGGATATAAACTCTGATTACCATATTAACATATTACAATTCACTATGTTTGAATGGTTTAATTTCAGCTGCTGCCCTGTATGTGCAACAGCAGCATTTCTAAGTGGCCTGAAATTACAGAAATCTAAATCTACACGGTCCGCATTTTAATGCGACTTCTCCGATTATTACCTCCAGCGGTTGTCAACGTACTCTAGAGACTGTCCGCAGCTGAGGATTAATAGCACGGCGCTGACGATGAACTCGACACAATAGGTTCATCATTTTATATATATTAAAAAAAGAACAAAAGGAAGACACGTACAATCCTGTACTGCACGTTTTTTAATAGGTCTGGTCTTATAATAGCAAGCAGGGAAACTTCTAGCTACTAAATTTTAGTATTTGATCATTCTGACACAACATTTATCTGATTACTCTTATTGATAAAAGATGAATTTGTTATAGTCTATGTATGTATCAGATAATTACTTGTGAATTAAAAGCAATTGTTTGCTAGTGGCTTTCAGAAATTAAGAAATGAAAATTGAATTTATGATTGTTACTTTGCATGGGATTTTTCAAAGAGAATTTATATATTATTGAAAAATTAGTAAATCTTTCAGAAAGCAAATAAATATTGTATCAGGATTAAATTAGAATTACGATGCCTTGAAATAAAATACAAGGTGATTTTAGAATTATCAAGAGAATTTTTATTTTTTGAAAACTGCAACGAAAACTAAATTTGGAAAGTACATCGAATAGTACGTTGCCGGAGAATAAATTTGGAAATAAAACAAAAAATAAATTCGGAGGTGAATCGAAATTTCACGGTTTCTTATAACCATTTTAAAATTTAATAAAGTATGGGTCTTACTTTTCAGTTACGAATACCTGAAATGACAAAATGATTTTGTTCGTAATTTTGAAGAAATAATATTCGTAAAGTTATTAAAATTAAAAATGAATGCTCGAGATTTTGAGAAAGCGCTATGGATTTTGCAAATAGCAACTGTAATAAAATTTAACGATGAGCTTTGCGTTTGAAAATAAATTAGTAAATGTTATTAAGATATTCTGAGCATTGTAATATGATACGTATATTATGAAGCAAACTTTAATGTTTTGTATTTCAATTTTCTTGCGACATTTAAGGAGTCTGATGGCCATATTATGCTTTATTAAACCTTGTAGTGGCCTGTCTAGGAACTTGATACTCAGGTAGTTATCAAGCGGCAATACCCTGATTGGTAAAGAAAAAAATCCACCTTCAATTCAGGCGCACATCGTCAACTGGAACAGGACCCTTTCTAGATAAAGGTTTGAACAATGATGGAGTTGGTATTATGATAGGTCACTGTAAACGTAGAAGACACTCTCATTGATTGGAGTTGAGGGAGATACTTCCTGCTATGATGTTGGACTGACAAACATAATAAACTTCTAATCATATTGAAGGATTGGGCGTTGTGAATTGGCTGGGTAAGAAAGTTTTGACGTCAAACACATGTACCTATTTCATTACAGTCACATCCTAACTTTTGTTAGAAGATCAATTAGGTGTGAAATGGTAACATAAAGTGTAGATAATAGAAGGGATAGAAGGTGGTAGGTACTTAGCCCAGCTCCCTCAACTAGTGGTACTATTTTTATTTTAGTATACTTAGCACAAAAAATTAAGAGTTGTACATATAACTTAAAGAAAATTACTTTACACCTACTAAATTAATTTTCTTAAATAATGTATAGCTAAATTGTATAGCTGTAAATTTTTAATATTTCTGACTATATGTTCATATTCCACATTGTTCAAAATCTGTCATTATTACATCCGTTATGTTGTTTATTTATTTAAATATATGGCTGCAATACACATCCAAGTTTACTATTAATTGTTCTGTTTCTGATGCATATTTTGCAACAAATTATTGGCATGTGATCGATAAATCCACTACATTCTATTATGCAAATTTCACTGCCAACTGATTCTGGTAAGAATTTATCGATGCGCAAACGTTGAATATGCAGGAATTTACAAATTTACTTTGTCTTTTCGGTGTGTATTTTTTGTGATGTTAATTTGAAATATTGCAAAATGCTTAATCCCTAGGTTAAAAACTTATAAACTGCTGAGGTTCACAGAGTACTGATTATAAACAAAATATTGTGTAACTTTTAAAAATGTAATATACAGGGTCTTGCCTCTTTGTTACTTTTATGATTAGCAGCTAAACAATGCATTAAGACACGAGTTTTGTACCACTAGAAAATTCGGTGACGTGCAGGGCAAAAGGGATGGGAGTGTTTGATGTATAGTTTGTGAAATATCCTACCCTTCCCTATTTCTTTTGCATTTAAATTTTTTCAGATTCTTATCAAAGATTGTAGCCTGTCATGGATATTTTCTCAAGATGTTTCATAAAATTTACGTTACTCGATCTATTTTTTAAATAACAGAGTTTTTTCTCTTGTTGAACTAACTTACTCCCCAAATGTCAATATAGTTGTATTTTTATTTCTTGAGTTATCGTGTTTACAAGTAACATGACTATTGGACATATGTGTAGACAAACAGACAAATATCTTCAAAGTGCTGTCCTTGGCAGACACCTCTACTTTCAGCAAGACGGTTATTCAGCGCATTCTTCAGTTGCAATAAAAATTATTGGTCTTCAAATGGCCTCTTCTTTTTCTACATCTCATTCCAATGGGAATTTTTTTTAGGATTTTGGTTTAATTATGATAAAAACTTCTGTAAATAAATAATAGGGATGCCATAGTAAGTATTGAAATACCACAGTTAGTCAATATACAGTGTGTCTCGCTTTACTTGGAACTGCCCTCTTATTTAAAGGAAGATTTAGATAATTATTTTCTGAATTATAGATCTTTGAATAAATAAATTTTACAAAACATAAAATCGTGGCCTACCATGTTTCTTTCCCGAGGCAGGCAATGATGAAATCTTATTAGCGATTTTTCTATTTCAAATTTAACTACAGCACTGGATTTGGAAATCCGTCAGTTGTGTTTGTACTGAGTTTTGTTGAAATATTCGTATTTTTCGATCTTCTCTGAGAGAAGTAAAAATTTAGAAATATATAGGCCAGTCATTACGGACTTCGATAATGGAAATTTCGACAATAATTGCAAAAGTTTTTAAATTTTGAGACAACTTTGGAGGAGGTAAAAAAATAACAAATCCAGTTTTGCATCCTTTTCCGCCTCCCGGAACATTGTTAAATTAACAAAAAACGTGCATTTGTAATAACTGTTTGAAAAAAATTCCGAAGCTTATGCAAACTTTGGAGAACATTTTAATAATTATTAGATATCTTCTGTCAAGTTCAAATGTGCTTTTAGAGGGCGGAATATTAAAACATAATAATTTTAGTCGCAAATTCCTCTATAAAATCCTTATTTTCCTATAAGGAACATATCCAGACTGCAACTAACAGCTACTCTCCGGGCTATGTGCCCCGCAGAGCGCTAAATTACAAGTTACAAGCCTGGCGCGTTAAGTGTAATAATTGTATATTACCATCAAAACGCTAATGCTTCGACTGCAACAAAGACCAGCCGAAAGACTGATCCTACTTAAAGGAGATCTTGTGCCAGTCGTCACACATCACTTGAAGACTGCAGTTTTGAGCTATTGGCTCTCGCCAGTGCAAGGTAGGCATGTGACGACCAACACGAGGATCACTTGATTATTTAGTGCATTTCGGTAGCTTTGTGTCATGTCGCTGTCTAAGCCCAGTCAGGCTATTTATTTTTCGATTGCAACAGACACTGGACCACTAGATGGCGCCTGCTGACTATTTTACATGTCGCTGTCCCAAAGATACCGAAATGTACTAAATAGTCAAGTGATCCTCGTGTCGGTCGTCACATGCCTACCTTGCACTGACGAGAGCCGACAGCTCGAATTTGCAGTCTGCAAGTAGTGTGTGACGAATGGCACGAGAGCTCCTTTAAGTAGGATCAGTCTTTCGGCTGGTGTTTGTTGCAATCGAAGCATTAGCGTTTTGATGGTAATATTCAATTATTCCACTTAACGCGACAGGCTTGTATCTTGTAATTCAGCCCTCGGCGGGGCACATAGTCCGGAGATTAGCTGTTGGTTGCAGTCTGGCTATGTTCCTTATAGTAAAATAAGGATTTTATAGAGGAAATTGCGACTAAAAATATTATGTTTTAATTTTCTGTCAAGTTTGCATCCTGCTACGATGACCGGAACATTGCAAATAGCTGTTATTTACTTTGATATTATCCAAAATAGCAAATACTCTTCTATCTACAAGACCACTAACTATCCTTGATAACACAAAATTTATCAAGGCACTTAACATAGCAGTTGTGCGTATATTTTCAAAATTTAACGGCTCCAAAATACAGGCCTATTCAAATGAATGAAGTAAGGCGTATTTTTCTAATTATTTTCTAGTTCTATCAAAAAAATATTATGGAAATTGGTCAAAAAAAATATTTCATTTTATTAACCTTAATAATTTTCTAGAAGCAGCCTAGAGCCTCTTATTTTTCTAATGTATATAAACGATCGCCTGGATTATATTTGGATGGTACAGTATTTTTATATGCTGTTGAGAGCTTCATTGTGATACATGGGAAAGATACATGTGAAGTAATATTAAAGGTATAAACAATTCTTGAATCGTATGATAACTGATGTCAAAAAAACCTACTAATGATAAATTATGACAAGACTATTTATATTGAATCACATGATGTTTATCGACCAGGAACGGATTTTAATTTCTCTTTAAATGGTCATTCAATACATAGTGGCTTTTTAACCAAATGTTTAGGAGTGTTCATAGATAAACACTTAAACTACACAAACCACATTGATCTTGCATGCAATAAAGTTGGTAAAGCATTTTTCGCGACGCAAAAATTCACAACACCAAAAATCTTTTAGATGTATATTATGCTATAGTTTACTCCATCTTAAGCTATAACATAGTGGTTTGGGGTCAAGCCACCGAAATCAATAGCTTTATTTTGCAAGAACGTATTATAAGAATTATATTCGACTTACCATACAACCACACTTGTCGGGAAACTTTCAAGAATAAAAAAAACATTAACTTTACTTGACAAAGCTTCTGAAATATATGCATATAAACAAACATGAATTTAACACGAACGGAAATGTACATGCACATAATACGAGGCAAGAAGAAACCATACGTCTAAACAAACATTATCATAGCTTTTATGAAAAATCACCAATTTAAGCAGGTTGCAAAATTTTTCAAAAAACTATGTACTTATACCAAAATGACGTTAACGCGGTGGTCGCAGGATCGGTCCCTTGATGGGTGCTGGGGAGGCAGTCTCTTGTTCTGTTTAATATTAATAAAGCCTTGTTGAATTGAATTGAATTGAATTGAAATTTGTAAAGAAAATCCCTATTTTTTATAGCGGATTCGGATTCTACGGCCAAAAATACGTGAATTTTATATCGGGCATTTTTTTCGATTCTCGCAAGGTGTCGTTACAATCGCAAAAAATTGAGTGGAAACATGAAAGTTTTGAACGCATACTTAAAAAAATACGAAAAGTAAAACTACTGATCTCAGAGTGAATGATTTCCTGAGCTGTTTTGAGAACAGTAATTTTACACTGTCGTGCGGAAATTACAACAACTATTAACATTCTGTAAATTTATTAGCAGCTAGTAATTTTCGATTTACATTTTTTACAGGGCAATAAAAAACTCAATTAAAAAAAAAATTAACAGGGGTTTTACCTCTTAATTCAGCCAGTTCAGACAAGTTCTTGATCCCAGCCAGTGAGGACAAGGAGGTAACTCAGCCATTTAAAGCAAGGTGAGGATTTCGGCCAGTTGAGGCAATTAGTTTACAGCTTAACTGCTACACTAGAAGGTTTTAATTTCGAGATTATAGCAGGTGTTCAAGACCGAGACGAACGTAAAAAATTTTCAATAGCACTTCTTATCATTTGAGGTGGTATTTCTGCAAAAATGTTTATTATGCGTTGCCTCAGCTCTTCCAAATCACGAGGTTTAGTGAAATAAACCTTACCCTTCACGTAGCCCCAAACAAAATAATCAAATGCCGCGAGGTCGGGAGATCTTGCTGGCCATTCAATAGTTCCTCTTCGACCTATCCATCGATTTTCGAAAGTACCACTCAAATAATCCCTAACAATATCCCGATAGTGTGGAGGAGCCCCATCTTGCTGAAACCAAACATTATCGAACTCATCACCAGCAGTCTCTTATATTGCGGGAACTGTTTGATTTGTCAACATTTTCAGGTATTTTTCTCCAATCAAATTTCCATCTATGAAAAACGGTCCTATGATTCGATCCCTGAAAACTCCTGCCCAAACATTTAGTTTTTGTGGATACTGCGTATGTGTTTCAAGCATCCAGTGAGGGTTTTCGTTAATCCAATATCTGAAATTATGGCGATTAACTTTTCCTCTGAGTCCGAAAGTTGCTTCATCTGAAAAGACAAATAGAGATGGCAAAAAATTTGAGTTTTGGTTACTCCTTTCCATCATTAATTCACTAAATTCAAGTCGCCGATCAAAATCATCTTCATTTAACTCTTGGTGAAGGTAAATTTTGTAAGGATGAAATTTCAAAAGTTTCAAATTCTTATGAACTGAAAATGCACTCATATCAAGCTGTTGACTGGCTTTTTTGATTGGTAACCTTCGATTTTCAACAAATGCCTGGGCCACTTCCATTTGTCGAGCTTCCGATGTTTCAGATTTTGGTCTTCCAGATTTTGGCGATTTTTATTTGTCTTTGTGTCTAGGAATCGTTTGATGGTACGGGACACAGTAGATTTCGAAATTCCTACTTGATCTAGACGGAAAGTTTCGTTGAATAAAATCACAACTTCATCATAGGACCTTTCTTTATCGCGCCACCCTCGCATCATTAAAAGAGAAACTCTCTCTTCATATGTTAAATTAGCCATTATGCAGAAAAAAACGCGAGAGCTAATGAAAAATGAAATAACGTTTTCCGTACAAAAGTGCCCTGCCTCTACAAAAGTTGGAACTGAATGTTCTCGTAGAAATTTCACAAAACAAATACTCTTATTAAGAACACTTTAAAAAAAACATTCATAAAAACCAAGATATCATAGATATTGTTTTTTAAACTGAATGTTTTTTTTGTCAACACGAGTAGCTAGAGTTTGTAAATATTTACAAACTTATGAACGCTTAAGGTTTATTTCAATTTCGTGCGATTGCAGCGACACCTTGCGAGAATCTAAAAGAATTCCCGATATAAAATTCACGTATTTTTGGCCGTAGAATCCGAATCCGCTATAAAAAAATAGGGATTTTCATTCCAAATTTCAAAGTTGCCCCCGCCCCACCCACTGGGTTAGGGGTGGGAGAGTCGAATCCGATGTCATTGGATAGATTTCGTAAAAATAACAAACACGTGTTTTTCAGTTTTTGCATTGGATGTTTTTTTATGGGCACAAGACGCTACTCTTGAAACAGTAATGTTTTCTTTTCATTTTTTGCGATTACAGCGACATCATGCAAGAATCGAGAAAAATGTCTAGAATAAAATTTACGTATTTTTTGCCGTAGAATCCGATTCCGCAATAAAAAATAGGGATTTCCATTTGAAATTTTAAAGTTGCCACTTGCCCCACCCACATTTTTAACATGTATTTTTTTATTTTTCGATTTGATGCAAACTGTTCGAGATTTTCCACCGTTCCCATACTTTTCTAACACCCGGTATAATAGACTGCCTCATGTTATAAAAGATGCATCTAACGTGAACATATTTAAAAAAAACCTAAAAGAGTTTCTAGAGGAACGCGCATTTTACGATATTAAAGAATACACTACAGTCTCCAATTCTAGCCCCTAAAAATATCAGTTTATTGCACGTAATATATGGATGCCATTTTATAAGATTGTTTAAGTAGTTACTGTTATTTTATACTTTTGTGTATATTTTTTTTACTTTTTTATTTTGTATTTTTTTTTTTTAATCATATTCATACTTTAAATGTTTGTGAGCTATTATTTTCCAAGATTATTTATGTAGTTATTGATAATTTAGAAGGTAGCTATACATTTGTTTTGTCATATTTTTTATTATTTTTGAATGATGGTGAACCATTAGTTTAGAAACTGACTTGTCTTATATACACAACATGTAGCTCAAAGACTAATACATAATTAGAAATTGAAAGGTAGCTTAATGATCTCTGACTACTTTGTCCAAGCTTAAGGAATACTGTTTTAAATTTAAGTATGTCCTCAAATTCAAAGTATAATATGGTAATATCTAAAATTACTCTAAATCGAACATTAAGAGTCCAGTTTGCAAAGCACACAACTACTAGGCCGATAAATTATAATAAAAACACTGTACCGAGGGGTGGAGCTTGCATTGCGGTTATTGTTTTGCTATTGGCGGAAATACTACCTGAGATTTCATCAGAGTTGGAGTCGAGCTCATTGTGCCGTTTGTGGGGTGAATTATCATCAGAATGTTCGGTAGTAAATGAGGCTACAAATAACACTGAATACGCGTAGAGACGCGCGGAGATATTGCATATACGATACGATACGAATTGAAAAAGAGCCACACAAGTAAAAATACTTACAGTTAAGATAATTAATTTTTTATTTTTTTTGTGATAAATGTTATTATATTCTACGTTGCTGTGTTTTTAATTTTTTGATTTTCACATTTTAAAATTTTGAAAATTCGCAGAGAAAAATAATTTTTTTTTCCAAAAAATTCCACGCAGCGACACAGATTGAACTATTATATATTTACCCTCCAAATTTCGTATTCGTATCTTCTCTAATTATGTCACAGTTATCTGGCTACGATTGCATGTTTTTCGTGAACGCAAACGGAACGCTTAAATAAACCTCCTCTTCCTCTTTTTGTAGGAACTCTTTTAAAAATGGAAGAGTAATAATATTTCACAAATCTTCACTAAATTTAAGCATCAAAGAATTACCTGACATTAACAAAAAAGCTATTGAGAAAGACTTTGAAATAATTGGTGTTGAACTTAAACTTAATGATAATTATTGTATGAAAATTATTACATTGTATAGGTCACCAACAGGTGATTTAAATACGTTTTTACAAGACTTAGATCTAATTTTAAATAGTTCTACAAATAGGTCCCTAACAGTATTATGTGGAGACTGGAACATTGATTATCCGTCAAACACGTTTAGCAAGCATCGTTTACTCGATTTACTTTCTTCATATAACATTGTATGTCACATAAATGAACCTACTAGATACGCTATTGGTTCTTCAACGGGCATTGACTATATGTGCAGTAATATGGAATCCAGTAATTTTAATATTCAATGTATAGTTGCTGTAAATGGGCTGTCGGATCACACTGCTCAAATTTTTATTAGCCACCTAACAAATGTAAATATTGATATAAATAGAAATGTTAGAGTTAGGTTGTTCTCTAGAATTAATTTTGAATCCTTTGAACAGCATGTAAGTAAAGAAAATTGGCTTGGCACATATAACGCTGCAAATTTGAATGATGGTTTTCAGTACCCTCTGACTAGCCTCCTCTACTATATTGATGTCAGTTTTCCATTTATATTATATAAAAAAAGAAATATAAAAAAAGGAATGGATAACTCAAGGCATAAAAATTTCTTCAAACAAATTGAAACTGTTGCATAAAGTCACGTATAACAGTAATAGGGAGGAAGACAAGTACATCTGTAACACATATAAAAGAATTTATCGCAAAGTTGTTAGAGCTGCTAAAAAATTACACAATGATTACATATATTACAGATCCTTAAACAAGTCAAAGGCTGCCTGGTCAATTATAAATAACGATATAATGAACAACAAAGCTAAACAAAATACCATCGAAAGCATCCGAATTAATAATGATTTAACACATGATACAGAAATAATAGCTGATAAGTTCAATCAATTTTTCATTGATAACCCAAAAAATTTAATCGAAAAATTCTCTAACGTTGAAAGCAACAATCGTATACAACCAAATAAAAATTATCCAACTATATTTCTTGAGTCGGTGACTGAAAGTGAAATATTTAATATCATTATGGAGCTAAAATCCTCCGATTCAAGCGGTGTTGATAATATTAGTTCGAATATGCTCAAATCTATAGTTTTTTATATTGTTCGCCCTTTAACATACCTGATAAACAAGTCACTTGATGAGGGTAATTTTCCAGATATGCTCAAATTGGCGAAGGTCATTCCCGTATATAAAAGCATTGACAATTATAGACCTATTTCACTGTTGTCATCAATTTCGAAAATATTGGAAAGGGTGATCTTCAACAAAATGATTAAATTCATCTCAAAGTTCAAGATCTTATCTGACTCTCAACATGGCTTCCGGAAAGGTAGATCGACTCAATCGGCCATCCTTAATTTCCTTGATAATCTATATGATAATTTAAACAATTTATGGATCTTAGCAAGGCATTTGATCTTGTTGATCATGAGATATTGATTAACAAGTTGCATGGATATGGACTTAGAGGTAAATGTGGTGACTGGTTGAAGTCGTATCTAACCAATCAGGCACAACAAGTTTCAATAAATGGGCACCAGTCTAGCATATTGAACATATCATATGGCTTTCCCCAAGGTTCTGTACTAGGACCGTTATTGTTTTTATTGTTTGCTAATGACTTGTCAGAAAGTTCAAATGGTAAAAATTTAACATTGTTTGCAGACGACACTTCCTACTTAAGTACTTGCAACAATATAGTAGATTTAAGGAACTCTACGCAGAATGTACTGAATGAGCTAACGTCTTGGTTTTACAATAACAGATTGGTAGTAAATCAAAATAAAACAGTATTTATACATTTTACACCAAGATTAGTACAATACAACGAAAGTCATCTACTTGTAGAAACGTATTTAAAGAACTTAAAATTTTACCTGTAACATGCGTTTATATTCTTGAAATTGTCTCCTTTGTAAGAATTCATCAAGATGAGTTTTTGAAAAACAATAATTATCATAATTATGTAACCCATAATCTGAATGATTTATTAGTTCCCATTCACACTTTATCTATATATAAGAGGAGTCCTAGGTACATGGGTATAAAATTGTTTAATAAATTACCAGACCACATTAAAGCAATCACGACCATTAAATCACTTAAAAATTCTGTAAAACTGTTACTGCTTGATCATTGTTTTTATACTATAAGTGAATTTTTAAATTATGTGTTTTAACTGTTTTTATCATGTAATTAACATGTATTAGTTTGTTTTTACAAAATTTGTTCGTGCTATTTTATTTTTATTGTAGTTTTATTTTTATTTTATTGTTTGTAATTTATATTGTAACTTTATATTGGCATTATTTTATACACTATTGTTCGTATTTGACTTGTCCTATGTCATTTTCTTGTATGATCTAATGGACAATAAAGATAAAAAAAAAAAAGAAAAAACTTTTTATGAGAGTGGTCCGAGCAAAACGGCACACGCTGTATGGTAGAATTTTAAACATGGAATTAAAATATGTACACAAGCAGGAAGAGATATTTATGAGCCACCAAGCGTTCCCTGTTTTATTAAGTTAAATGATAGAAATAATTAATATTAGTGTTATATTAATACTAGCCTCTAACTGCTGTTTACATATTAACTTAAAGGCTAATCATAATTTTGCCTTTGCTAACCTCAACTCAAATTCAGTACAAACTCGACCAAAGAAAATTACGACAAAGTAATATGTTTCCGATCCCTCATTTCATATTCATGAACCTTAACCTATGCAATATTTCTTCGCTTAGTGTTTTGGTATTTTCCACAAAAATAAAGTTATACTCATCCCCAGTATTACTTGATCTATCATAAGCTCATTTATGGCTGTGTTGATGAGACTTCAGACTACCAGTAGGTTTCAGACAGAATCCAATTAAATAATAAAATACATGGTACAATTATAGACGCACCGCTCACGCGATCCTTGAACGGGGTTCCATGTAATCAAAAGACGTTGAGCAAACAAATTCAAGGCAGCCTTAGCAAATAATTTCTTCGTTTATAAGCTACAATATAGGGCAGACATCATTCCATAAAAAATATCAGCAAAGTTGTAATTAATGCTTTCAAACGTCCTTTACAGTTTACATCTCAGATGCTTTTACTTAATATAGAGTTAATTAACAACTTGTTTTTATGATACCTAGCTTGAAATATTCATATTTCATAAATACAACTTCAAAGGGATGCTTGCGAATGCTGGATGCTGGATTAAATATAAGAATGTTACTAGTCATAAAAATAACTGATGAAAATTGTCGTTGCTTCAAAAAAATAATAATAACAATAATGCCTTTCTTAAACATTAAAGTTTACAACGGCGAGGTTCAGATGTAATATCTGATTTTCCACTTAACCAATTAACCTAACCTAATAGATTCGTTTTAGAAAAAACAAACCTGCATTTTCAAAATAATAAAACAATGTGGATTTAATAACTCTATAGAAACAAGAAAACGTATTTAATACAAATTAAAAACAGTCCAAATTCAATAACAACGGCGACAGCTTAAATATAAAATATAATATGTTAAAATTATAATACAAACTAAAGCAATAATCTAGAAAATCTAGGAAAGCAGTGAAATTTATTCGTTACAAACTAATATTTTTTCAAAAATTATTTGCCCAACTTTACTCCTAAAACTAAATGTAGGTATATTTTTGATGTTCTCTGGTAGTTTGTTATATAGTTTGCATATATTATAAGTAAAACTTACTTGATATATGGTAGTGGAATCTAGTGGTAGATATATGAAATGCTTATGCCTAACCTAACATTTATAATGCACATCTGTGCGAAACTTAATTTTTACTCTCACGTCCAGTGGAAGTATAGTAACGCACAAAATTTTTTTTCTTTGTTGAAATAGGCTTAAAATGTCATAAAACGTCGAGATTTTAAATTTGAGCAAAAAAAAAATTTCCTGTCTGTCGGTCAGTCTGTAACTTTTCTTGTGCGCACATTTACTCTAGAACCGTTTATGATATTGACTTGAAATTTGGTACACTTATGTATTGCAACGAGATCTGTAACTACATTATATTTTGGTCTAATTCCGTTGACGGGTTCGGGGGTAAATGGGGTAAATAAGGGTAAATAGGCAAAGCAAGCAGGTAAGAGTCCATAAAATTGCAATTTAGGGCATGTACGAAGAGCCAAGGTCTAAAAAATTTTTTTGGCATCAGCCAACTAACCCCCTACCCCCACCCCCACCCTCACTGTCACCTCCAATACCACCCCCACACTATTATGAAAAAGAGTAAAAAAATTAAAATGTTATTTAGTGTGTAAAGAACGAAACGTCTCAAAAAAATTTTCTGGCGTTGGCTACCCCCTCTACCACCCCCATTGCCACCCCACCCCATTAATAAAAGGAGTAAAAAATTAAATTGGGATTTAGTGTTTATATGAGAACCAAGGGACTCTAAAATTTTTTTGGCATCAGCCACCTCCTCTACGACCCCCATTACCACCCCCACCCTATTATTAAAGGGAGTAAAAATTAAATTGGGATTTAGTGTGTGTACGAGAACCAAGGGCCTTTAAAATTTATTTTGGCAATAATTACCCCTTCTATCACCCCCATTGCTACCCCCACCCTATTGTTTAAGGGAATAAAAAATTAAATTAGGATTTAGTGGGTATACATGAACCAAGGGCTTCTAATTTTTTTTTACGTTTGCCACCCCCTCTATCATCCCCACTCTATTATTAAAGGAAATAAAATATTATATTAGGATTTAGTGTGTATAAGACTTGGCTACAAAATCTGGATGTGGAGCAGACTTTTGTTGTCAATGACATTATTGTAAGTTACCAACATGTGCAGTAACGGTCTTTCCTCCATATTTAGCCACTTAATAGTTCTTAGCTTATTGGACATTCTTTATCTCCATTTTATGCCGCATATAGGACAAACACATGATTTTGCATTCTTTGGATTCGTTGTTTATCAAATTTCGTAATACATGGACCATATACTACATCTGCATAATTGAAATGTGAAAGGACTAATGCATGACAAAAGGTTCTTCTTGTATTAAAATCTAGTATATGCCTGTGGGCATAAATCATTTTTAAATTAACAAAAGCAGCTTTTATTTTATATATAGTAGCAAAAAAAAATTTGTTTTGTAGAAATAGGCTTAAAATGTCGTGAAACGTCGAGATTTTAAATTTGAGCGAAAAAAAAAATTTCCTGTCTGTCGGTCTGTCTGTCTATCTGTCTGTAACTTTTTTGTGCGCACGTTTACTCTGGAACCGTTTATGATATTGACTTGAAATTTGATACACATGTATCGTAACGAGATCTGGAACTAGGTTATATTTTGAACTAATTCCGTTGAAGGGTTCGGGGGTAAATGAAGTAAATAAGGGTAAATAGGCAAAATAAGCAAGTAAGAGTCCATAAAATTGCAATTTAGGGCATGTACGAAAAGTTAAGGTTTCAGCCACCCCCCGCCCCCCACTGTCACCTCCATACTATTATGAAAAGGAGTAAAAGAAATTAGAATGTGATTTAGTGTATATACAAAAGCGAAACGTCTAGAAAAATTTTTTTAGCGTTAGCTACTCTCATTGCCACCCCGCACCATATTAATAAAGGGGGCAAGAAAATTTAAAATGTGATTCAGTGTGTATACAAGAACGAAACGTCTAAAAAAACTTGTTTGGCGTTAACTACCCCCTCTACCACCAGCATTGCCACCCTCATCCTATTATTAAAGGGGATAAAAAAAATTAAAATGGGATTTAATGTGCATACAAAAACAAAACGTCTAAAAAAATGTTTTGGCGCTAGCTACCCCCTCTACCACCCCCATTGCCATCCCTATCCTATTATTGAAGGGGGTAAAAAAAATTAAAATCTGACTTAGTGTGTATACAAGAACAAAACGTCAACGTCAACAAAAAATTTTTTTTGGCATTAGCTACCCCGTCTACCACCCCCATTGCTACCCCCCATCTTATTATTAAAGGGAGTAAAAAATCAAATTGAGATTTGAACCAAGGGCCTCTAAAATTTATTTTGGCCCCCTCTGCCACCCCCATTTCCACAACCACGCTATTGTTTAAGGGAATAAAAAATTAAATTAGGATTTAGTGTGTATATGAAAACTAAGGACTAAGGAATTTGTTTTACATTAGCCACCCCCTCTACCATCCCCACTCTATTATTAAAAGGAATAAAATATTACATTGGAATTTGGTGTGCATAAGACTTGGATACAAAATCTGGATATGGACGTAGCGATTCCTTGGTTTTTTAGTTATGTGATCTGAAAACCTAAAATACCACCTAAATTTTTTGCTGAGTTTACAAACTCTAAAGAAACATTATCTATCACTATGTTTAAATCTTTGATATATTTAGTTCTGGATTGTTTTCTTCCAAACAGTAGAACTTTAGATTTAGTTGCATTAATATTTAAATATTGAGCTCTAGATTGATTAATCAGTTCGTGCAAAACAGAGTTAATCTTATTGTTAGCAACAACAGCATTGCTTACGTCAAATGAATAGTATAGCCGGGTGTCATCAGCATAGAGATGTCCTGAACAGGGTTTTAAACAATTTATTAAGTTGGCTGTGTATATGGTAAATAACACAGGGCCTAAGATAGAGGCATGATCTTTGAACCCTATAAAAAGTAGTATTACTAATAATAAGTTGTGTTGGAGTCTGTCGAATGCCTTTATATTATCTAAAATTATTAATACAGTTACTCTGTCTCTATCAATATAAGTGAAGATATCATCTATAATCTTTAATAAAGCAGAAACGCAACTATAAATAGGTCTAAATCTAGATTGTGTTACAGGCCAAATATTACAGTTTTTAAGATGTATTTGATTATTTAGTATGTTGTAAATAACTTTGGATAAAGGTGGAAGAACACTAATGGGTTTCAAATCCTTAAAGTTAGATGGAGATTTATTTTTAGGAATGGAAATTATATGATATGCCTTCCATATATGAAGAAATACATATTTTTTTTTCAATACAAAAAGAGAAAACAAATTGATCTAAAAGTGAAAGAAATATATTGGTTTATCGGACGTAAATCAAAACTATCCATAGAAAATAAAGTGCTATTATATAAAACTATTATTAGACCCATTTGGACCTTGGAATAAGTCTCTAAGTCTCAGATTGCCGTTATGCAAAGAGCCCAATCAAAAATCCTCCATATCGTAACAGATGCACCATGGTATGTATCTAACCATACATTACATACAGATTTGAACATTCCCAACATAAGGGAAGTCACCCAGTACAAAATTCACAAACATCACAATAAACTAGAAGTTCACACCAACCCACTACTGGAGACGCTACTACAACCGTTAATGTACAACAGAAGGCTGAAGAGATGCTGGCCATCAGACTTAAATGGACACTGAGGTGACTTCGTTGGATTTTCACCTCTTCACGCCACCAGTGCAAGCAACCACAAACACTTGCACAAGACAACACATTAGCTAAAAGATGTATCTGATTGCTAATAAATAAACAAAAAAAACAACAACTTATTATATGAACAATAAATGGTAACATGTACAGACAGCAATAGCATTGTAATGTTTATGTTGTCATGACCTATAGATTTAGATTTAATAGATAGCAAGATGTTATAAATTTCATTTTCATTAGTCAAATTGAATTCAAAATTTGTGACAAAGTCTTTTATATTATTTAAGTAATAATTTAATAAGTTGGCATCAGATGTTAAGGCAGAGCGTGCACTACTGAGAAAGTAAGTATTTATTTGTTCAACATCACAAAGTTGAGTGGGAATATCACATTTCGGTTTATCATATGCTCCTAATTTTTTTAGAGTATTCCATTTATCTTTTCCATTATTATTCGTAAGAGTATATTGGAGATATACTCTGTGTAGTTCTTTGTAGTCATTCTCATGTTCTACAGTTCTAGATCTTTTATATTTTCGTAAAGCCCTGTCTTTTAATGAAATTAGATACTTTAGATCTTGCGCAAACCGTGGAGTACTTTTTTGTGATCGTAATGGCGCGAAGAGACGCATGAGTATCAAATATAAGTTTAAAATGATACTGTTAAGAATTTCCAACTTATTGTTGATATAAATTGATTGATAGTAAATTTTCAAGATGACGTTGAAACACATTAAGATTAATTTAATTATAATTACGATATGTATAGAATATCGGTTCAGGCATACTAATTTGGAAGGAGAGTTCACATTTTATTAAGAAATGGTCAGAAAGAGCTACATCCTCGTCCACTTCTGTTTTTTTAATTAAATCTATTTTAGAACAGATAATCAAATCTATTAAACTCATCCTAGTTACAAACATTATTAGATAACCAGGTTTCTGTGTCCGCTGTTAGCAAAAAATTGAATTTATTTACATATTCATAAAAGTCATTAAATATATATAGAATATAGATTTCACCAGAAAATACTTATCTCTAACAAAAAGTTTGTCGAAGGTATTATTCATTGAAAACTTGAAAAGAAACGTGAAACGTGGTATGATGAAAATGACATGAATTCACATTAAATCACAGAGGCTAGTAAACTGTATGTGCTACATTTATGAAGCCAATAAGAAGAAGAGAAAAGAAAAGGCCATATTTTACCTGCTTCGTCACGTTGATGATATACAAATCTTGTCTAAACTATAGACGTCTTTAACCTGTTACCTGTGTGTCGAACTGTTATAACGGATTAGAAAGAGAAAGACGGAATTAGGGCTGTTGTTTGCTAATCCTAGATGTGATTACATTTATGTAAAAATGTGATAAAAATTATTATTCGTCATTGTGTTGTGTTGAGATAAACTGCAGTTAACATGGACAAAGACAAATTACAAGAGAAATTTCCAGGCAAACACAAAACCTTGCAGACAACGAAAAGATAGACGGAAATCTTAATTCAATGTTTCTGGAGGACGTATGTGACCGCGAGATAGAAGAGGTAATATCCCATCTGGAATACAACGCCTCGCCAGGGAAAAACGGTATAACAACGAAAACCTTAAAACTCATATGCAACCACATTAGAAAGCCTATTGCTCACATTATTATTTACTTTTAAGGAAAGTACTGTGGTACCAATATAAAAAATTGCAGGAAAAATGACATGAACTATTGCCTGATATCGCTAGTAAATAATATTGCCAACATTTTTGAAAAGTGTCTAAATAATAGACTTCGGTCATCCCTAGAAAAAATAAAATAATATCAAAAAGTTAATATGGATTCCAGAAGAATATTGGTACTGAAGAACCTCTTCAACTGCTAATAGACACAATACTAAGTAACTTCGAATAGAAAGTCTTGTCATCTTCTTAAATTTACTAAGGCCTTTGACACAGTATCTCATATACGTCCATGAAGCAAAATAGGTATCAGAGGGAAAGTATATGATTTAATTAAAGACTATTCTCGCAAGTCAAAATAGATAACGTTCACAGGGTAACAAAAATAATAAGAACTGGGGTTATATTGAACTCATTCTAATAAACGAATTTGTTAACGGTTGTGTAAATGTGCTGCCACCATAAAATATCTAGAACTAGTCTTAGACCCACATTTGAAATCAGGAAATTATATCGACTATTTAAATGGAAGAATACGAAAAATGATCTATAAATTCTACAATCTAAGAGGTAAACTGAACAACAAAACTCTGATAGTCACATAGTTGAACCCATAATTAGATATGGCGTTACAGTATGGGGCTATGCTTATAAAGTAGTTCTGCGACCTTCACAGATTACACAAGACTATATCCTTAGATTAATTTTTAATAAAAAAAAGCAGAGAAAGCTGCAGAAATATCTTTACTGAAAATCAGTTACTCTATGTGGCGGGTTTATACATGCATGCTGCTATGGACTATATGCACATAATAAGAAGGAAACTCTTGGATATATTACTGAACATCAACATGAAACAATAACTAGGGCAATCATTTTATAATAAAAAAATTTCTCAAAAATGCATAAAACGCAACGGAATCAAGTTGCAAGGAAACTTGCACCACATATAAAAATAATTAGAAAAAAGCGTTTCAGGATAGAATCTAAAAAATATCTGATAGACAACTACACTACACTTCTACCCATCTTATAATGATGTAACAAAAACGCGCTACACATTACTTCTTAAACTATAGTCAAACCTTCTAGAATGTTACATTTAATTATAGATAATAAATAAAACTGCATTCTTATCCTACACCATCTCAAATTTTTTATATATACTTTGTACACACCTAGACTCATATCACAAATTAGATGGTATTATACACTCATTTTAGCGATTTTTTTTTGTGTCATTATTGTTATATTAAAGATACATTAACAGACAGAGAAACGAGAATGCAAATATTTCTAGATACAATACGAGGTCTCTTCAGGTGTCACTTTGATTGTAAACTAGGTTAAGGCATATTACCCCGTTTCTGTAAAATTTGCTGCAGTAAATAAACAAAAAATAAATAAATAGGATTGATTGAAACGAACCAATAACTAAAATGAGGCTATGTTCAAAAAGAATTTCAAAATAAATGAACTATAAACATTGATACATCTAAAAATATTGAAAAATCTGAAATTTACGTGCAAAGAAGAAAATAAAAAGTGAGGTTTAAAGAAAAACCTGGTGTACAAATTTTGGGCTGTGGTTTGCTTACTAAACACTTTTGAAAATATCACACCACAAAATTAGGCAGATTGTACAGAAGTAATTAGAATATGTAAACAACAACAACAACAACAATATCTAAACATTGCGAATTTATTGATATTTTTATATTTAACAACTTTAGTGATTTAATAAAATGACAAATATATTATTTAAAGTGGAGTTGCTTTCAAATAGATTTGTACATATCGATTTTAAGAAACAAGATCTGCAAAAAGAAACCCGTAGTTATGTTTGTAGCGTATATAACTAGTGTTTAAAAGGTCTCTGGTTTGTTACACCTTATAACTACCATGTCTGGTTATGTACCTGTAGAATCTACGAGAAATAATTTTTGTAATTATAGGATATAGTTCTTGTTTACGAACATATTTCATTAATTGCCTTGTGAACATAACATGATAATCGCTGTAATTTAATTGGTGTACCTTTTACGTTTTCCTCAACTTACCTACACAAACACAGCAGTGAAAATGCAGCTGTAATTACTAAAATCAAACATATTTTTAGCCTATTTTGCAAATTACAACTTTATGATGTTAGTTTGATAAGTTTGTTCACTTTACCATTGAAATGTTTGTTTGATTTACAATTAAGATTCTAGAATAGAGTGGAATATATATTTATTTATGCAAGTACAATTATTAATTCCAACATACGAAATTCGTACGAAATTACAGACTTGAATTTGTATAAATTACCAGGATATGATATATTATATAACAAAGGAGAGGTAAATCAAAATTATGAAATTGCAATATACTTGTTTGAAGTATGAACATAAGGTTTGTGAATTTAATAATGTAAGATTTGAAGTTACTTATATACAAAAATTAAAAGTTTAAAACAAAGCATTTTACTCGATAATAAAAATTTATTAATTTCTGCTATACCGGGTGTCAATGGATCCATGGTAGACCCCCTTTTTTTTCTTATTTTTTATAGAATATCAGAATGAAACTTGGTAGATATATTATATGCCCAAGAAGATACCTTGTGACATAACTATCATTTGCTTCCCCCCCCCCCCACTTCGGGTATCTCCGGAAATAACCCCAATTTTTGGTTTTTAAATGGAACACTCTGTATATTATTATATTTTTGGAATGTTTGAAAAAATCCGAGTACGGTGATACTCCATAAGTGGCAATTCAATGAAAAAAGTTTGACACAAAAGTCGTTGGTGCATCTAGATTGGTGTGACCAGAATTAAATGCTTTTGGGCACACCGACGGATTTCTTAGAACATTGGCTATTGTATGGTAGTACTCTACCATTATGGTTTCGTTTAAAAAAATTAAGGTTTGTTAAAAAAACTGTTCAGGCCAAATTTGATGGCTCACGAAATACACATTCTCAAACTTTTATGCTCGATTTCACTTTTTTGACATCACACCGGTCCATTGCAAGCAATTTTGTCTGGTCATGGCACTCTAGATGCACCAACAAATTTCGAGCAAAATTTTTTTCATGGAGTCGAAATGTCCCTTACGGGGTATCACCGTACTTAGAGTTTTTCACGAATTCCAAAATATAATAACATACAGAGCATTCCATTTAAAAATCAAAAGTTGGTGTCATTTCCGGTGAAACCGGAAGGCATAAAAAATTAAAGTTATGCCACAAAGTTCCTTCTTGGTCACATAATACATCTACCAAGTTTCATTCTGATATTCTAAAACTATAGGGAAAAAAAGAGGGGTCTACCTGATCCGTTGACACCCGATATACAGGGTGTCTCACGGAAACTGAATCGATCGATATAGAGAAAAGTACGCATCAGAAAATTTTGAAAATTTAGATAGTTACTAATATCGGTATGGCCAAACCAACTAAAATAATTACAAGCAGCTGACACTTCAGCTTATACCGGATGTCGATACCAACTTGCTTATTTCAAATGGAACACCCTATATATCTTAGAGTTTTCGAAAAGAGCATAACATATGTAGCATATCCTATACCTAAACCTAGCCGTTTCAGAGATATTTGACATTTTATAGATAATTTGACAGGTGCAACGGTTTGCAAGAACCGTTATAACTTTTTTCGTATAAAAGATTCTCATTTACTTCTTGTCACATAAAAAGAACACAAGAGAACTACGTTCTACAACTGAAATAAATTCAATAATATCATACCAAGTGTTCCGTTTTTCGCGTTACATTTTGTCAACTTCAAACCGCGAAAACTTGTTTAGGTCAAATGGAACACTCTGTATTTTTTACGTCAAGTTGTGTAAAATTGAATTCCCTTTTTTCTGATATTAGCATTGTGGGGGTTAAAGTTACAACTTTTTGAAATATTTGCGATTTTATTAGAAATTCATGAGTTGTTGTAATCATTTCATCAAAATAGCCATGATTAGAAACAATCACTTTTTTCTGATATTAGCATTGTGGGGGTTAAAGTTACAACTTTTTGAAATATTTGCGATTTTATTAGAAATTCATGAGTTGCTGTAACCATTTCATCAAAATAGCCATGATTAGAAACAATCAGTCATTATCTTATGTCAAAAAATGCCTTCACGTTTAAGTTACACCCACGAAGACTTTTTAAATTTGTTTATTATTTATGGAGAATGTGATAAAGTAATATCAAGAACTTGCAGCACATTTGCTACTCGATATCCAGAAAAACGGAAACCGTCACCAAACACTGTAAAACGCATACTGGGAAATTTTAAAAATTATGGCTCTGTCAAGGCAAAAATGCAAAGAAGAAAGCCTACTGTTGATGACGAAAGTATTGGAATAGTCATTCTGGGATATTTTCATGCATTTCCAAGGATATCATTAAGACAAGCTGCTCTGGAATCGGAACTATGCAAGGATTCAATTCACAGAATTTGATTAAAACATCAGTTTCATCCGTTTCAATTCCATATGTTTCAAGGATTAAATGAAACAGATTTCCTAAGAAGACAGAATGTTTGTGAGTTTATTCTAATAAGGTCTAAGGGTCACGATTCTTATTTGGGAAATATTATATGAACAGATGAAGCAAAATTTACTAAAAATGGACTTTTTAATAGACACAATTCGCATTATTGGAGTGAGTCAAATCCTCATATGTTCAGAGAGCGAAACTTTCAGGAAAATTGGCAGTTCAATGTTTACTGTGCCATAAGAAACGATAGAGTGATGGCATTACAATTTTATCAGGAAAATTTAAACGGTAAATTAAATTTTTTCTTCTGCTAATATGTATAGGTAAATTTTTCTTTTTTTTTTTTAGGTGAAAGATATCTGAATATCTTACAAAATTTGAATAACTATTTAGAAAATTTACCTTTCGCCGAACATAGAAACATTTTTTATCAGCACGACGGTGCTCCCCCAGATAACGCATATTTAATTAATAATTATTTACAAGAAACTATTTATGATCAATGGATTGCCAATAATGGACCTTTCATATGGCCTCCTCGCTCGCCTGATTTGTCAGTTAAGGATTATTTCATTTGGGGAACTATTAAAAATAAAGTTTATGAAAGTCCATTAACAACCATTGAAACCATTTTATGCAAAGGGTAAGAAATGCATTTCAAAACATATCACAGGACTCAATTAGAAGAGCTGCCCATGAGGAACTAATCCGAAGGTGCGAAAAATGTGTCGAGGTTCGAGGGCGGAATTTTGAGCAATTATTAAATTAAAATGAATCATATTTTAAATTGATCTTTTCTCTGCTATTTTAGTTCATGCCATATCTTCAATTCGATTAATACGCATGTTACAGTGTTAGTGTTATTTTGCGTTTTTGTGGATATCGAGTAGCAAATGTGCTGCAAGTTCTTGATATTATTTTATCACATTCTCCATAAACAATAAACAAATTTAAAAAGTTTTCGTTGGTATAATTTAAACGTGGTGGCATTTTATGACATAAGATGATGACTGATTGTTTCTAATCATGGCTAATTTTGATGAAATGATTACAACAATTCATGAATTTCTAATAAAATCGCAAATATTTCAAAAAGTTGCAACTTTAACCCCCACAATGCTAATATCAGAAAAAAGTGAATTCAATTTTACACAACTTGACGTAAAAAAATGCAGGGTGTTCTATTTGACCTAAACAAGTTTTCGCGGTTTGAATTTGACAAAATGTAACGCGAAAAACGGAACACTTGATATGATATTATTGAATTTATTTCAGTTGTAGAACGTAGTTCTCCTTGTGTTCTTTTTATGTGACAAGAAGTAAATGAGGATCTTTTACAAGAAGAAAGTTATAACGGTTCTTGCAAACCATTGCACCTGCCAAATTTTCTATAAAATGTCAAATGTCTCTGAAACGGGTAGGTCTAAGTATATGATATGCTACATATTTTCGACTTAGAATTTTATGCTATTTTCGAAAACCCTAAAATATATAGGGTGTTCTATTTGAAATAAGCAAGTTCGTATCGACTTCTGGTATAAGCGGAAGTGCCAGCTGCTTGTAATTATTTTAGTTGGATTGGCCATACAGACATTAGTAATTATATGAATTTTCAAAATTTTCTGATGCGTACTTTTCTCTATATCGATCGATTCAATTCCCGGTGAGACACCCTGTATAGGTCTGCTAATTAATTCCCATATGCATTCAATACCGAACCTGAAAAGTATTTATCTAGAAATAAGCAAGATTGTTATGCGCATGTAATTGTTGGTGATTTAAATATAAACATGCCGCACTGTATCCAAATCACGAAAACCATAATGTACCGGAAAACTCCGTATGGTTTCAACAGGATGGCGCGCCACCGCATTATTAAGTAATAGTGCGTAGTTATTTAAACGAAATTTCCCCACACAAATAGATGGCTAGACGCGGATCAGTACAATGGTCAGCTAGATCTCTGGACCTAATCCCATTGGATTCGTTTTTCTGGGGTTACCTTAAATCCAAAGTTTACTTTAATAGACCGAGCAAGGTCGAAGACTTACAAGACAGAATTAGTTACGAAAATGGATGAATTCGACCCGAAACAATTACTAACATTTTGCGAGAATTTTAGTTTCGGCTTGGACATTGTCAAAAAGCAAATGGTACGCATTTTGAATATTTCATTTAACTATTTTTTGCTGCATTTATTAATTCTTGTACTTACTTTTGTTTTTGTTTTGGTTCATTTGGAATAATCTGTCAGCCCTTTACAAAATATTTACAGTGCGCCTATGGTACAAAAGTGTGCCTATACTATTCATACTGATACAGGGTGTCCTACGACGAAATGCGGCAATGGATATCTCGAAAAGTAGATATTGGAAAATTTGGTAGTAAACTAATGTCGATGAGGCAACTCGGCTATTTTTAAGATGGTGGCACTTCCGGCTATACCGGAAGGGGTTGTCAACTTGCTTATTTTAAATGGGACACCCTGTCTATTACTATAATTTTGGGTTGTATGCAAAATTCTAGGCCGGTTTTGTGTAGCATACCTAAGTCTCTCCGTTTTTGGCATATTTCAATTTTTATGTAAAAAACGACGTTTGCAGGTCCTAAAAGAATTATAAATTCTTCCTATAAGGAAACCTTTATTATCTAATTTGGGTTGGATTCTTTGTTGAAAAAGACATACTTTAATAGAGTTTTTATAATATTGTGATAAGTACTAACACAGTGTTAAAAAATAAGATTAAAAATGAAATTGAGAAAGCTGTCAAAAATCAATGTTTTCAAAAAATGGAAACTCCCAAATTTTATAATCTTATCTTATTTACCATTAAAAATAAGAGTAAGTTTGTGTATGGATGTCTATTCTGAAAATATTTAGTTTTCGAAATTTGCCAATTCAATATTTTTATATGGAGATTTTGCTATGGATTTTAAGTTCAGTTACTCTTAGTTGACTATGACGGCGTTGAGTGCTAAACAAATATATGTAGCTGTCACTTACCATTTGACCAGTGTTAGTTATTATGCCGGGACGTTTAAATTATACGCACGAGGATCATATAAATTTGTTTATAATCTATGGAAAATGTCCAAATTAGATAATAAAGGCTTCCTTGTAGGAAAAATTCATAATTATTTTAGGGCTTGCAAACGATATTTTTGACAAAAAAATTTAAATATGTCAAAAACAGAGAAACTTAAGTATAAGACATGATACACAAAACCGACTTAGAATTTTGCGTTCAATTCAAAAATGTAATAATATATAAGGTGTCCCATTTAAAATAAGCAAGTTGACATCTACTTCCGATATAACCGAAAATACCACCATCTTGAAAATATTTTAGCCCAGTTGCTCCCATAGACATTAGTTTACTACCAAATTTTGAAAATTTTCCAATGTTCTACTTCTCGAGATATCGATGGGCGCAGTTCATCGTGGGACACCCTGTATTATTGTCATCTCTAACATTCATAAATTTTTAAGATCTCAACAAATTAGTGAATCAATTTTCTTTCAATTGCAAATTGCATGATTTTTTAAAAGCTTTTATTTAACTTGCAATGTATGTTTGTTTAGGGCAAATCTTGTAATCAAAATTTCGATTAGTTCTAATTAAGCTAGAGCTTTGAAATTTTGCACATGTGTATAAGTACGGTGACAATACACTTTAACATTTTCATATAACAAAAAAAACAAGACGGTGGCTTCAAGATGGCAGACGACTTTATCATTTACGATCCGATTCGACACAAAATCGATATCTGGGAATTTTCGAGACCGCCAATTATGAATTCTTGGTCAAAACTCAGAAATTCAAAATGGCGGCGCCAATATGGCTGACGACTTTTGCCATTTAGATCCAAATCGATCAAAATCGATATTTGGGCGTTTTGGGGTCGCGGATTACGAATTTCTAGTCAAAAATTTAGTTCAAGATGGCGGACGACTTTACCGTTTATGATCCGATTCGTCTCAAAATCGATATCTGGGGATTATAGCATATCAAAAGACTAAAAATTAAAAAATAAAATTAAAAAAACATTTAAAAAAGCTTTTATTTAAAAAATGCTCTAAAAAATAGAAAATAAACTTTGAAATAAATCAAACCCATCATTTTGTTACATTATATATTTTTTTATGATATTAAAGCTTGTCGCGAGCAATCTCCTTTACACAGGAAAATCTCGCGACAAGCTTTTATATCGTAAAAGAACTATATAATGTAACAAAATGATGGTTTGATTTACTTCAAAGTTTATTTTCTACTTTTTAGACCATTCTTTAAATAAAAGCTTTTTTTGAATGTTTTTTTTAAACATTGTATCTCTTTTAATAATACAGATAACTATTAAATTTCGAAACCTGTTCGGCAGTATTATTTACATATCGTAAGTAATATGCTATAAAAATAAAAAAAAATTTTAGGAATGTGGTAGAATGATAAGATTTAACAACAATGTAAGAGTCTGGCTAACCATCTTGTAGGTAAAAGAAACAACAGTAATTTAAAAATATATTTACGGTAGTCGATGGTCAATGAATTTACCAATCATCACAATAAATCGCATTCAACAAATGGTCTCATTCCGAAAATACAGAAATTCAAATTGTTCCATATTTTAACAATATACATTTCGGTTGTGCAGAAGTTTATTTTAAATTAATATACCACAAACCCTTATACCCATTACTCGTATACACATTTCTATGATACTCTGAAGTTTAGAGTTCTAAGGACGTAAGAATAATCAAAAGCTCTGCAAAAGCCAACAAGTTTCAAACTTTAGATGTGAAATAAATCTAACAAAACTATTTCTGTAAGTTTTAATATCCTAATTTGTCTTCATTACGAATGGAAATGCAATCAACTGTCGGTGTAGATAATTGGCGGAATCTTTACAAGTCACAGCAGCTTAATAAGCTTTGTCAGGTACTCTAAAGAGGGCCGACTTGTTTTTGTCTTATTTCAGCCACATTCGCTATGCGTCCTTAATTTAAATTTCACAAGAACAAAGTTCTGTGCGGTGACGGCAAGATTTTATAACTAAAAAAATGTGTTTTTGCTTACAGTAATAACAGGAATTGCAAACTTGTTAAAATAAACTTTCTTTTATGAATGTACCGGAAAAATTTAATTTACCTAACAGCTCAGATGAATCAATTTGTTGTGTAAGAGCTTGTACAAAAAAGTAAGAAAAGCACATTTTCTTCTTAAGTCTAAACTAACTAAATTGAATATATTAACAAGAGGGATGTAAGGTACACCTCTTGCAGGGTAAACCCCATCAACTTTGTATGATAACAACATAAAAAATTTTCATTGCGCCCTCTCGACTATTATTCCACTGGACGTGGAAGTATAGCAACGCAAAAATTTTATTTTTTTGTTGGAATAGGCTTAAAATGTCATGAAACATCGAGATTTTAAATTTAAGAAAAACAAAATCTTCCTGTCTGTCGGTCTGTCTGTCTGTAACTTTTTTTTTTGTGCACACGTTTACTCTGGAACCGTTTACGATATTGACTTGAAATTTGATACACTTATGTATCGTAACGAGATCTGAAACTAGGTTATATTTTGATCTAATTCCGTTGAAGGGTTCGGGGGTAAATGGGATAAATAAGGGTAAATAGGCAAAGCAAGCAGGTAAGAATCCATAAAATTGCAATTTAGGGCATGGACGAAGAGGTAATGTTTTTTTTTGCATCATCATACCACCCCCACACTGTTATGAAAGGGAGTAAAAAAAATCTGATTTAGTGTGTACACAAGAACGAAACGTCTCAAAAATTTTTTCTGGCGTTAGTTACCCCCATTGTCACCCCCACCCCATTAATAAATTGAGTAAAAAATTAAATTGGGATTTAGTGTGTATACGAGAACCAAGGGACTCTAAAATTTGTTTGGCATCAGCCACCTCCTCTACCACCCCCATTGCCACCCCCACTATTATTAAAGGGAGTAAAAAATTAAATTGGGATTTAGTGTGTGTACGAGAACCAAGGGCCTTTAAAATTTATTTTGGCATTAGTTACCCCTTCTACCATCCCATTGCCACTCCCATCCTATTGTTTAAGGGAATAAAAAAATTAATTTGGGATTTAGCGGGTATACGAGAATCAAAGGCTTCTATTTTTTTTTACATTTGCTACCCCCTCTATCGCCCTACTCTATTATTAAAGGGAATAAAATATTACATTCGGATTTAGTGTGTATAAGACTTGGCTACAAAATCTAAATGTGGAAGTAGTGATTCCTTGGGCAGCGGTTCTTTATAGTTGCTATAATAAGGATGCCAAATTATAGAGCCATACTCAAGTTGCGAAAGGACATAGAAAAAGTATAAAGTTTTTAAAATGCCAACGTTAGTAAATTTCTGACAATGGAACCATGTTGCGTAAAAGTACGTTTTTAATCAAAGAAATACCAAGGTCTTTAGAAGTGTCAGAACGAACAAGAACTGAATTGCCAATGTTATAATCATAGCGGTACATCGATTGTTTCCCGTTGAAAGAGATAATCCTGAATTTAGACGTATTTAAATGCAATTTATTGGCAGTACGCCAAACTTCTAAACGATCAAGATCAGATTGCAAGACAATGCAATTCTCAGTACAGTTAATGTAGACAGTATTAAATCATGAGCAAAGAAGAGTTAATGGCACATAAGAATTTCGCTTAAATCATTATGAAAAGGAGAAATAGTAACAGATTATACCCTAGCGGTACTCCAGATGTTGATAGTATGTGGAAAAGTTATAGTCATTATATGAGACATACTGCTTCCTTTGATTTCGGTAAGAACAAGAAACGATTGCGATTAAATAGTAAAACTAAAGCTACCTAATTTATCTAACAGATTACAATGGTCAATCTTGCCAAACGTTTTTGCGAAGTCGGTGTATATTACATCCACCATCTGGGATTTCACATATAAATTGACTGAATGTTGTTAAATTGATCATAGTTGATCTATTATTTAAAAAACCGTGCTGGAATAGTGATATTTGATCCCGTATGGACAAGTACATATAGTTATATAAAACGAATTCTAACAATTTCGCAAGTTCGACAGGACAGATATGGAACTATTGTGCTCCATAACACCTTCATGCATTCCGCTTGAGATCGTCGGTTTTTCTTTCAATTCTGTAGATTAAATTAGGTAATACTATTTATTGTTCTTTTGTGACGATTAAGAAATGCATGAAGCGAGTTAAAAAAATTTACTAATAAATAATTTTGTCAAACGTATACTTAAATTTGTTGATAATATGCTGTCTTTTTCTCGGAAACTGTAAGTGTTAGAGGGACATCGCTCTATTTTTCCTGTAATTTTTACAAAACCATCCATAAGTGTGTTTCAAATTTTTTGGCTTACGTAATTCGAGTATAGGGAGGGATATACTTTCAAGCGCACTTTTTCGCTAACATATCAGAAAAACTTACGCCACCTAAAATAAAAGAAATAAAGTTATAAAATTTGCAGCAAGCGCCTTTTCATAGGGGAACAAACAAATTTTATAAGTATACTAAATTTAATAATAATCTTTATTCCCCATAAGATTCCGAAGAATATTGGATGTGTCACAAGTAGCCTTACAAATTAATAGAAATAATATAAATAACAAGATACAATATAAATAAAAGAAACATTTTAAAACTTGAATTAAAACTTTATGTGAATTCTAAATGTCTAAAACATAAGTAGTCAATGTGACTATACAAAACACTTTCTGTCAAGATATTTTTTTATTCTTTTTTGAAACTTTTTGGATTATAGATATTTTTATGTGTTCAGGCAAATTGTTATACGCCTTTATTCCTATATATTGTGGACTGCGTTCATACATACTTGTTTTATGTATCGGTATGCTCAATTGGTTACCGTACCTTGTTTGTATACTTTTATTAACATCAGAATTTCTTTCGAAGTCCAAAATATTTTTCTTTGTGAAAATAAGTAAATTAAAGAAGTAGAGTAGTTAAAGAATAGGCTTATAGTGCTGCCGATATTCAGCGTTGTCGATTAAACGAACAATGCGCTTTTGCAGTAGAGACAATCTATCTATCTCCAAACAATAATCCCATATGTCAGTCTACTGTGTACGTAAGCGTTATAGAACAGCAGTATAGTTTCTGTATTTAGGGAAGTTTTTAAATTACCAATGGCAAAATGCGCTACACAATTTAGTGGCAACGGAGGCAATGTGATTGCCCCATGCTAATCGATCGTCTAGGTGAATTCCTAAGAATTTAGTTGTTGGCGCGTTACATAACGACTTTTTCTCTGATCTAACTAACAATGATCTTGGTTCTTTCACTAGTACTCGAGTATTTTTGAATGTCATAAGAACCGTTTTCTGTGTGTTTAACATAAGAGCATTATTTTTACACCACTCGGTTATTTCATTAGAAATTGTATTAGCTCTTTCCTGCACATTTTCTAAATTTTTACTACTGATAATTGTCGAGGTGTCATCAGCAAACTGACACATCAGAGACCTAAAGTCATTTGATACACTGTTATTAAGATCGTTTGAGAAAATTAGGAACAAAAGTGGTGATAATATTCCGCCTTGATACCTCAAGGCGGAATATTATCGCCGTATTTTATTGGACATATTTCAGAAGAAAATTTGAAATTTGCGATGTTATTTGACTCGGCTGTTATTTGAACGTACTGTGATCTATCGGATACATAAGAAATTAACCATTTTGGAGGTAGACCTGTGATATCATAACATTTTAATTTATGTGCTAACACCCATTCATTATTGACATCAAAGGCTTTCGTGAGATCAAAGAAAATCCCTATGGTGAACAATTTTTCATCCATAGATTCTACAAGGGCAGTTTCGTTGGATTTTCCTTTCAAGAATCTGTGCTGTGTTTTTGAAAACAGCTTGAATGTATTAAAATAATCTACAGTACGTTCATACATATGCTTTTCAAATATCTTAGAAAGCACAGATAAATTTGAAAGTGATCGGTAATTTTTTATGTCTGAATGATCACCTTTCTTAAAAATTGGTAAAATTCTGGCTACCTTTAACTTAGATTCACCAACTGTAAAATATGTACTGATTATGTAGTGGTGAGAGGTAAGTGAAACCTCTCAAATGGTCAACAGTAGGTTAAGTCCACCTAGGACTGAAAGGTCGCCGCTCTCAGGTACTTGCAGAATCGCAAGTCGCTATACGCCCATAGAGACATCTATGGTGTATAGTAGCAATTGACCATTTGAGAGGTTTCACTTACCTCTCACCACTACTCAATTTACTATAGTTTGTATAAAACTAGCAGGTTGGCCACTATCATTTGTCTGCTCCATGACCTATGGCATACTGATGAGAACTAATAAGTTCGAAACCGGTCTATGTCTGGTCAGGGAGTTGACAAATGATATTGGTTACCATTCTTTAATGATTTGTAAGGTGTAATTCAATGCAGGTCGGGGTATTTGCCCGCTGAGTAGTTGTTTCCTGCAAATCATATATTATGTACTGATTATGTTTTCTAGAGGTATTGCGATTATATTAGCTACTTTTTTAATATAAAACAAGGTATTCCATCTGGTCCAGTCGATTTTTTCTTAGTAACTTTTGTGCTTGTATTGTATATTTCAGTTACACTCACTGGATGAAGAAAAAAGATTTATCCCCATGATTGTGGTTTATCATTTTAATATTACTATGTATTTTATCTGCAGGTTCATTAACAGAGGTTAAGAAGTTATTGTTAAAATTTTTGCAGATTGTTTCTAGATTCTTATTAACACAGAGCGCTGATTTTGTTTTGGCTGATTTAAGTTTGAATTTAACAAATTTCATGCACTTTTGCTGATATTATTTGAATTTTAAATCTACCTGTCATTAAATATTGTTTTTATTACCTTTATTAATTTTTTATATTTCTATTTTAGCTCGTCATATTTATACTTTACTTCAGAATTTTCAGTCTCTGTGTAAATCCAATACATGTTTTTTGATTCTTGAGACATTTGCTTTATCTCCTCTGTAATTCATGTTTTATTATTTGTCCTACATAAGGTGATTTTTTTCAGGGAAAGCAGTACTAAAATGATATTGAATGATACTTTCAAAATTAGCAAATTTTTCATCTACTGTGATGGCTGAGTATATCTCACTCCAAGTTTCATTGAGTAAGAGATTATGGAACAAAAATTGATTTTCCTCGCTAAAATTTAGTTTTATTATTTTGGAATGTTTTTCAGTAATCATTTTAGCAATTGGTACATCTATTACTATTACTAAATGATCAGAAAAATTATTACTCTCTAGGAATGTATTCGCATTATCAATATTTGTAAATATATTCTCCAATAGGTTATTATTATTTGGGGTTAATCGAGTGGGTAGATGATCACTCTGCTTTAAAGAATTCATTCATTATATCAATAATTTTATTTTTTTTTTATTATTAGAACTGATCAAAAAATGTATATTGAAGTCTCCTCCAACAAGTAGCTTATCACATTTCATACTAGTCAGTTTCAATAATTTATTTAAGCCTTCCAAAAATTTATTGATTTTCTCTGAATTATTATCCGGTGATCAGTAGATGAAAATATAGATAAATTTCTTACCATGTACGATGAATGAACAGCATGTATATTCAAAGACCTGTTCTATGCACTCTACTGAGAAACTTATTATTTTGCATTTAAATCTGGTGATACAAACAAGGCGGTACCACCTCCTGACCTATCAGACATACAATAACAATTACAGAGAAGATAAAAATTTAAGATGAAGTGATTCCTTTTGTTAACCAGTGTTCGTATACACTAACTAAATTAGGTTTATGTTCGTCTAACAATTCTTCTAATTCCAGTTTCTTATTTCTTATACTTCTTGCGTTAATTTAACACGATCGTATTTTATCCATCTCTCACCGATTTCTTGAATTATTTAGTTCGTGCTTTGTGATGCTTTGGATGACTTTCTCTCGCCACTTAGTCTATTACTGACAATTGAGACAGTCGCGGGTATAAAAAATTTGGAGTTGCGATCATATCTCCGTCACAGCTTGATTCTGTATTTGTAATTTCAGAAGTTACAGGATGCATTAGATCTGTTTCAGACAAGTGCGATATTTTTTGATTGCATGTAATCTCAATATCATTAAACTTTATAAACATTAAATTTTTACCGTATATTGAGCGGAAGACATAGATCAAGTGGATAGCATATGTAGTTCCTAAGATACTAGGCTATGAATTACAGATATTGAAATCTTACCTAAAGGCTTCTTTTGTATCTTTCAAAAAAAAACGGAACCCTAAAAAGTAAAAGATATTTACAATCTGCAATGGAAAAAATAAAGAAAACAATAAAAATACGAATAAAATTTTTTTAATAGTAATAATATTAATAACTTTATTTTAACCCAATTTTACAATATTACTTTTACAGTAGTAGATAGTATAAATGCACCTGATTTCGCAAGAAAATCGTTTTGCATCTTAACATTTTGCTAAAATATTATTTTATCTAGCATTATACAGTATCACTATTAACAATTAACAATGTGGATTCTATTTAAGTGTTATTAACAACTAAAACTAACAAATAAAAGACTAACAATAATTATTAATAATAACTATTCTAAAATTATGGACATTAAATGCAATAATTGAAATAAAAGTTATGAGAATATTTGTTCGAATATATGTAAATTATGCATTGGCATTAGCTACCCCCTCTACCACCCCCATTGCCACCCCCACCCTATTACTAAAGGGAATTAAAAATTAAATTGGGATTTGAACCAAGGACCTCTAAACTTTATTTTGGCATTTGTTACCCCCTCTACCACTCCCATTTCCACCCCCACCCTATTGTTTAAGGGAATAAAAAATTAAATTGGGATTTAGTATATATACGAGAACCAAGGATTTCTAATTTTTTTTTTACATTAGCCACCCCCTCTACCACCCCCACTCTATTATTAAAGGGACTAATATATTACATTGAGATTTAGTGTGCATAAGACTTGCATACAAAATGTGGATGTGGAAGTAGTGATTCATTGGGCAGCGGCTTTTTTACCTTTTAAGATCCATTTTTTCAAGAACTTTTGTAAAATACAACAATATCTGCCAGTTCTTACATGAATTTATAAAACATGGACGTATAAAACAGATCTAGGTCGAAATCTGTTAAAAAAAAAAGAATCTCATCCCCCTTTTCGCTGTAACACCTACGGGGTGGGCAACCGTCGAAACACGAACCACGCACAACCTCCGGTGGTAGCCTACAACTCTTTTACGACTTTAGGAATCATCTATAATGTATATACGAAGTGGTTTGCTTTAGTGGTAAAATGAAAGGTGTTTCACACTAATCTGCACACTACTTTTTTAGATGCAATATAAATAACTGTTTTCTATTAATTATCGTAACAATAGCTTCCCGTTAAAATAATGCAGAAGATCATAATATCATCCTTTGAAAATTTATCGAATAATAACCAACAGCCGCAGTTTATTTTTCCGCATATCTGGGAAACAATTTGCAATAAAAATGGTGCCGTATATCCTTCTTATAAGAATAAAAGTAGAAAAGCGACAAGAGAATGCTGCGCTAGATAAATACTTCACTTAGAAAAAGTGTCAGAGCTACATATTAAGTTTATTAAATTACATTTACCTCGTTAGCAAGTAGATGGATAAAGCCCTGAGCTGAGTGCTAAATGCACAAAGTATATTTTTGCAAGAAGTGAAATAACTATAAATACCATCTTTATGCACAGGGCTCGTTAAACCAGCTTATAAATAAAAAGAAATCACGTAAACTAAATTATATGCATACTTGTTAGTGCAAAAATGGAAGCATTAACACTAGTTATCTTTCAAATGAACATGGAATGGTAGTTTCCCAGCAAGATCACTATCGATAAAGAAAGTGAACACGCAATTCTGAAACGGCGCGGTTAAGTTTTAGAAATATTAGCATACTTACGTCAAGATTATTTAACTTATCTAACAAATCCCACATATTTTTCCTTTTATGGCAATAAACCAGTTTTTTAGCGGCCACAAAAAATATAAACAAACATTCGTTACCTGTCATACAGTATTTGCAATGTAGAAAAAATAAATGTGTATCTCGACAGCACTATGAACTTTTGACTCTGAAACTATAAAAATAATTCGCTTATGTAGGAGCAGCTTCTTGTTTGCCTTAAAAAATATTTTAAATTTATGTCAATGTTGACGATTACAAACATATATAAAAATTTCTTGTTATTGCGCAACTTCTAGAAACCGCCGCAGCCGCCGCAGCCGCCGCAGCCTCATTGTTGTATTACAGAAAGATAATAATCCAAACAAATAATGATCTCCTAACGTTATATTCGCAAATGAACTTATTAATATATAAACTAGAAATGGTAGTTAAACTGACTGCAATATTTTTATGAAACGTCCTTTCAACTTTCGTTTCACTGTCATTCAATTTCTTTAGCCTGCTGGCGAAAGACTTTATTTTGGAGAGAGGCCATTATGTACTTTAAAATCTTCCTGGCCCAAAATCTTCATGCCTCAGTCAGCGGACGTAACACGGTGTCCTGATAAATTGTAGATTTCTTCAATAGCCTTACACTTCCTGGTAGAGTTTTCTTTATTATTCGTAAAAGTACCTGTCAGAATTTCAAAGAGCTAGTTCAGCGCATTCGAACTGGGAATGGAAACCAGGTCGGACTTTATTTGTATGATCGCCCATATAAAAAAAATTTTTTCTCTCCAATAACAGGAACAGGAGATAATAAGGATGTGCGCATTTCACGTCCAGGGGTCTACAAGGGCGATTTAAAGTAACACATAGACTGGACCACGGCTACTAGGTTAACCCACAAAGGATGTAGAAACAAAGACATATTAAGAGTAATAATAACTCGAATAAAAACAACAGTAAAATAACTATGCCACATTGAACTAGTAAACTATAAATTAATCAGTATATTTCTATCTTTTTACTCTGAAGGATATTGTTTAGATTCAGTGGTAGCTGAAAACCCATATGTTTTAGTTCACTTATTACGGTTGTTGATTGAGTTGTGTGTAAAGTGCAGTTAAATATTGTCGTTAATATCCTCCTTTTGACCACAAGGACATAAATTATTGTTTTGTACTTCGATTTTGAAAAAGTGATCAGGGAATTTGTTATGATTAAGCTGTAAACTGGTTATAGTAGAACAAAATGATCTAGAAATAATATAATCATCATACAACCTTAATTTAGTGATCAGGGGGTTTAAGTAATTATAATTGGTATCCCACTTTTCGTTGTATAAGTTTAAGGAGCTATTTCTTATATAATAAAACCGCTGCCCAAGGAATCACTACATCCACATCCAGATTTTGTATCCAAATTTTATACACACTAAATTCCAATGTAATATATTACTCCCTTAATAATAGGCTGGGGGTGGCTAGGGGGGTTGGCTGTCAAAAAAATTTTAGAGGTCCTTGGTTCTCGTACACACACTAAATCTCAATTTAATTTTTTACTTCCTTTAATAATAGGGTGGGGATGGCAATGGGGATGGTAGAGGGGGTGGCTAACGCCAAAATTTTTTTTGAGACGTTTCGTTCTTGTACACACCAAATCAGATTTAAATTTTTTTATTCCCTTTCATAATAGTGTGGGGGTGGTATTGGGGTTGATAGGAGGGGGGGGGGGGAATAGACAGAAATAGACAACTTTCTTTTTCTAATGTAAATCTGTCTCTATTTGAATATGTAACGAGTAGCCGAAAAAAACAGATCACTTTTAATTTATTTTTCTGCATTATAACATTTACAAAAATTTGGTGTGTAAGATTTTAAGAAAGTAGAGAATAAACGGTACGATTAGTAGAAATCCTGGATCAAAGGACAAAGGATATCCTACTTAAAAATAAACTAACTATTAATATTTCGTTATTGCACCATTTTTATTTATAACTTCTATAAGTCTGTTTGACATAGAATTAAATAACCTTATACAATAATCATTAGTAATAATATTTTTCCATCCATTATTTATTGTTTCCAGTAATTCTTCGGCATTCCGTGGTCTCATATTTTGTTTTTGGATACTTCTTAAGAGTAGTCTCCATACTTCTTCCACAGGGTTAAGATCTGGACTATGACTGGGCCAGTTAAGAACATTGATGTTGTTATCTTGAAACCAGTTAGTTACGGTATGAGCAGTGTGAACGGAACAATCGTCTTGTTGAAATATGAACTCATTATTTGGAAATAATTGTGACACAGAAGGGAGCATAATATTGTCTAAAATCCTAATATACTGCCATGTACACCCCTGTGCAATCTGATATGCAAATTATACCTGTACGACCCTTTCAAAAAAAAAAAAAAAAACAAACCCCTTTATTAATGTGCTGGAATTAAATTCCCACTTTAAATTATTATTAACAAAAATACTCCTAATGCTCAGAGCATGAATTCTGATCTTCAAATTTGACACTCGACATACATACAAAGAAACAAATTCGAATTCAAACATAACAATATATTGTATTTTTATAAAAATGTAAAATATAAAAACAACAATATTAACTTAATCTGCCTGATATAATATAAAATATAAAAATGACAACGAATGGATAAAAACATAATATTTTTAGTCGCAAACTCCTCTATAAATCCTTATTTTACTATAAGGAAAATAACCAGACTGCAACCAAAGTTACAAGTCTGGCGCGTTAAGTGTAATAATTGCATATTACCATCAAAACGCTAATGCTTCGATTGCAACAAACACCAGCCGAAAGACTGATCCTACTTAAAGGAGCTCTCTGGAGAAATGGATAAAAGTTCAGTATTAAAATTAATAAAACTCACGAATGTTTTAAAAGGATATTAGATTTCAAAATAAATTCCAAACGTCTATGTACTCTCTCTTGGTTTTCCAAAATTATTAACTAAAAAAAAAACTCCAACTCTCGTTTCCACTCCAATATTAAATTTCTATGATACCAATTTCAAAATGTTTAGACTTTTCTTCAAAATTATATTTTTGACAACTCTTGTCAAATCTCCAATTTTCAGGTTACGTTGTTACATGTTTTCAGATTCGTGGTCTAATTGAAAAACAAAACTTTCAGCTATTGCAGCTCTTTATATAGGGTCGGTTTGACGTTTAATATTGCCATAGCAACGTAAATGTTACAGTTCTAACAATACGTTTTCTGTCTACCCCTTTTAAATTGGAGTTGACATTCCTTAATAAAATGTGTGACCGAGAGTTTTACACATCTTTTGTGCTAATTTTTATCTTATTCTGTGAGTATTTATTTTAGTTATATTTTATTTTGTGTCAAAATTCGCACTCACGCACAAATTAATTTACAAATTTAAAAGTAATAGAATAATAAAAATGCAATAAACAATTAGAGATGGTTCAGAAGTAGAGTTATGATCACTAACGATGATTTTGAGTAATCTCAGTTTTATGACTGCCCGATACAATTCAATTCAATTCAAAACTTCTTTATTTAACAGTAACTTATACAATAATTACCTCCCCAAGGCCTAACCCGGGACCGACCGTGCAACCACTGCGTTATTCGCTGTGGCGGATTGCAGGACCGGGCGGACTAGGCCTGGTTCGGTTTTAAAACAATTAAAACTTATACCTAGGCTCCTCCTGCATAATGCAGATTAAAAAAGGTGATAAAATTTACAAACATCTAAAAAAACAGATTTAACAAAACTTAAGATTACACTTTTATAAGGTAGCTCGCGCACTTCACTGTTTCTAATTTGGGTGTTGACGCTGGTACCTCAATCTGGACGAGGAACCATCTGCGAGACGTGCAAATGCCGGGCTGCGCATAGGCTGGCCTAAACTTTGGTTTAAAAAAAAATAAAAATTTGGTTTTCGGAAAACTTTGATTTTGTTATAAAATTTTGATGGAAAATGAATTTAGAGACAAAAATACAAAAAGAGACAACGAGAAACAAACGAGACAAAAAGAAACAAACAGAAAGTAAGAGGGGGACAGGAAAGATTTAAAGATGTAAAGGTATGAAATATCAGTAAGGTGGATAGGGTAAGCGAAAGTTATTGTTGTTGAAGTTTGGCTACAGAGGTTGCCGGAAGATCGGTAACGTCTGGTACGGTAGGGTGTGTTTAATCCGAAATGGGGCATTATGCTGTCTAATTTGTGTTATGTTTCTTGTTAGTGGACTATCGCCCAGTTTGAAAGAGTAGAATTTCTGGGAGATATCCTGGACGTAGTCCGCTATTGGGGTTATGTACTGTCCGATACAGATACCCAGATGTATAAAAATCATATCAAAATCAAAAAATCAAAATCATATCATAATTCAACTCTTCTTAAACAGTTTATATAATCTCTAATTGCTTATATTGGCTAAATTAAGAAATTGTATGGAAAATAAGAAATTATTTGACTTATGTCAAAACCAAATATTAAAATTTGCTTTAAAATAGCAATAAAACCCAATAACTATCCATACAGATTCCCTAATTAAAATGGTTTGCATCACAAACACAATATACTATAGAATTTATTCGAATTCATTCCATTGCTTATAAAATATGAATTTGTCCCTTTCTCTTTATCTATACCTATAAGTTAAATATAATAGATAACATGCAATAAGTATAAATACTTTAAATTAAAATACTGATAAAGATAAGTTTTTTAAAACTAAAAACCCCCATTGAAAGTACAAACTGAAAACACTTTTCAGTGTATTGCGATCTACAGACTCGAATTCCTACAAGGAATACCAAGAGTACTCAAAGATAATAATAATTTGTGTATAATACAGAGTATTCATCTAATTCCACACACTAGAAAACATATTCCTCATGTTTGTAATTAAGTATAAGTGAATATCATAGCAACACGTTTCACTTTTAAATCGTTCCTCAATATGCCACAAAATACCAGAACCACGTGCCGATATCTAAGCCCACATATTGACGGAAAATCTACCAATTTTATCATTGTTAGATATATATTTCTCAACGAACCGAGTACTCGGAGGGCGGTAAACACGAATACGACCGCTGTGTGTTGACCGGAAAGTTTTTTCGTCTGTATAGATTACATTGTACCAAAAATTTATATTATGCGCTAAAAATTCAAGCACAAATCCTACTCGAGCTTCCTTATGTTCAGCTTTAATTAAGTATTTCTGTGCTGCTGCATGACAGCGTAGCTCCGATTCTCTTACTCGCCGGCGACCAATACTACTGTACTACTACTCGATCCAGGAAAATTCGTTTCTTCAGCAGCCTGAATAACTGAGTAAAGCATTACCCAATTGCAAATCTTGTTGTTGAGTTGAATCCTTCGTCGCCCTGATCCAGGATTTCTACTAATTGTACCGTTTATTCCCCACTTTCTTAAAATGTTACATGAATGAATTTTGTCAATATTATAACGCAGTGCAATTTGTCTCATTGACCATCCAACTTCTGAGCAATAACTCCAGATTTAACTAAATCGCTTATATGAGGCATATTAGTTTTTTGCACACTCGCAATAAATTATGACACTGACAATGTCACAAAAATTAAAGTTAGATGTACACAACTAGATTTTAGCAAAATATCGTTATAAGACGTCCTATTTTTTTGCTCACGACCGTACATGCCCTACATTGCAATTTTATGGACTTTTACTTGCTTGCTTTAATATTTACACTTATTTACCCCATTTACCCCCGAACCCCCAACGGAATTGGATCAAAATATAATCTAGTTCCATATCTCGTTATAACACATAAGTGTACCAAATTTCAAGTTAATATCATAAACGGTTCCAGAGCATAAAAAAAACAGACCGACCGACCGACAGACAGGAAATTATTCTCGCTCAAATTTAAAATCTCGACATTTCATGACAGTTTTAAGCCTATTTCAACATAAGAAATTTTGCTTTATTATACTTACACTGGACGTGGAAGTAATATATTAAACAAATCAGTCATACGTTTAATTGACAGAGTAGTGCCAGTTATGACGGCTGCCTTATATTATCGACAATTTCATTTTGAGATAGACTACAATGTACCTTAACCCAGATAAAATTGACAGATATCCCTCGTTGCGACAAAAAAGCTAGTTCGGCGACAATATCCACAGTAATAAGTGATGATTGCTTTTTACATTTACATATGCTACTCAAAACATTTTTCAGAGTAAATAGTGCATTTAAAAAATTGCGAGATTCAGCGAAATTCAGAAACTCATGCTTCGGCTGTAAAAATGGAGGCTTCCGTAGGTAACTTAAAATTGTGTCCTATTTCAAGCTCGTGGATGTAATAAGAACACACTGTGCCTGACTAACTTTTTCAACCATCTGTAAAAGCTGATAGGTCTCCTTTATAATCATCAAGAATATTTTGGGACATTATTTTGTTAATTACAGGTAAAGTTGAAAAATTAGGAAATACTAAATTAGACGAATACTAACTCTCGTCAAAAAATTCTGTAGAACACTGATTGTATATCAAACCATCGACTGTATCAGAGAAAGCAATTGCCAGAAGGGGGGGGGCTGACTTTTTTGCCAATAGAGATTAGTGAGATAGCCATATGCTTATAGCAGCGGATTTTTAAAATGAATTTAACACTAACATACTACCTCCTGAGATCATGCGGGGGTTCCCTCACCTCGACCTCCATAGCTTCAATAGGTGAGGATTTCATAGCCCCGAGATATATTCTCCTATTATTTTTATTTTGAAAACGGATTATATGATTTCCTAAATTTAGGGATTTGTAATTATGGAGACCATGTCTGGTAAAAATGGATGAACATGTTTTATCAAAGGACACATTCACGCAATTTTGAGCACACCAGGAAGAGATCACATCCATTGCATCACCCATTTTTTTTATACAAACATCTAATTTTCTTTCTTCGCAATATACAACAAAGTCGTCTGCATATTGCACTACTTTAAATAGAATGCTATTGATATTAAAAAGAAGAGGGTTTAACACATTTTGACAACATTGTGATATAAAAAACTAATGAGCTGCTTATTTTTTGGTTTACACTCTTACATATTTAAGTTAACGGAATTTATTTATTTATAAGCCTCTTCGATGTGTAAGAAGATAGCCCCCCATAAAACCATTCCTTGAGAGATTGGATTGCATTTCACAAATAAGCTTACATAAGCTAGTACATGGTGTGTTCTGTATCTTTTGCGAAAGCCATACTGGAAATTTTTTTGAAAGTTACTAAAGTCTAACCATCACTCCAAGTGAAACTCTATCGTCCTTTGCAATGTTTTAAATAAACAGAACATCAACGAGATAACGTAAAAGAAGAGAGAAGAAGAAGAAAAAATATATCATACACAATTACATGTAAACAATGCATCTCTGCAAATAAAAAAAAAGCAGAGCACATCTTTACTAAAAAACTCATTATAATTAAACACACATGAATTATCATGAATATAATAGGGACGATTCTCGGAAAACGTGGTCGGCTCTAAAGAACTTAAACGTACGCTCTAATAAAACATATCAGCAGATCAGCAATTATTTTTCTCCCTTTTTATAAAATACTACTGATAGTTGTGATGAAAAATTAATCATTATAACAACAGCACTTATGATGATAATATCCAGTTCTCATTTAGCTTAAGCACTATCGATTGCATGAACAAAATGATAAGTAGTCTTAAGTCAAATGCCCTTGGCGTGGACAATATTTCGGCTGTAATGCTTAAGTATTGCAGTCCATTTATTGATAAATATATAACCCATATCATCAATTGCTACACTGAAAACTAATTATTGTCCTGATTCTTGGAAAATTTCCATAGGTAAACCATTACCAAAAATATCTAATCCAACTAATTTTTCAGATCTACGTACTATAAGTATTCTTCCTGCGTTCTCAAAAACTTTTGAAAAAATTTTGTATGAACAAATTTATAATTACGTAATATCTAATAATATTTTACCTGATAGCCAGTGTGGGTTTAGGAAGGAATTGAGTACTGCAACAGCTCTAGTTAATGTTACCAATGACATGTTACAAGCATATGGTAATAAACTGGATAGTGCGCTGGTGCTACTTGACTTCTCGAAGGCGTTTGATACCATTTACCATCAGCTTATTTGTGCCAAATTGAAATATTATGGTTTTAATGTTTCATCGGTTAATCTTATTAACTCATACTTACTTAGAAGATCGCAACAAATTTATTATAATAATATATATTCACCAAACATTCAAATTTATTCAGGTGTTCCTCAGGGTTCGGTTCTTGGACCCTTGTTATTTCTGATTTATACTTCTGATATATTAACATCCTTAAGAATATGTAAAGTACAAGCCTAAGCCGATGATACGCAAATATACTTACATTTTGATCATAATGACTATCCTCTCGCCTCTACCCTTATCAATAATGATCTAAATTTAATTAATCAGCTTACCTTTGAGCATAATTTGAAACTGAACCCCTCTAAATCTGGTGTTATGTTGTTTGGAAATAAAAATCATATTCACACCCTTAAGGAAAACTTAACCATAACTATCGAGACGACTCCTGTGCCGATTATTAACTCAATGAAAAATTAGGCATCATTTTGGATAGCGACTTCAGATTTAAAAATCATATTAAAAGACTTTTTCAAAAATCTTTTGCATCTTTAAAATTATTATACGCTAATCGCAATTTTTTGAATGTACAAATTAAAAAAACATTGTGTAATTCGCTTGTGTTATCCAATTTTAACTACTACGATTTTCTCTAAGGGCGTTGCCTAGATTCTTTTGACAAAAATAGAATTCAAAAAGTTCAAAATTCTTGTATTCGTTTAATATACGGTATAAGAAAGTTTGACCATGTTTCACATGAATTGTGCGAATTGAACTGGTTAAATATAGAGGAGCGTAGGGTGCATCATCTTGGTAACTTTTTAGTGAGTATTATGCATAACGCCTCTTCAGTGACTATAAGAAACAAACTAGTACCTCGAATTAATATACAATCTGTAAATATAAAACATAAAAATAAACTAACTATGCCTCATCACCGGACTGCTTTGTTTAAAAGGTCTTTTATTTATAATTCAGTTAAGCTTTACAACTCTCTGCCCGATTATTTAACCATGTTAAATCCTAGTCAATTTAAGCGTAAATTTAAAGAATTTTTATTAAAGAAGTATTATCATGATTATGTCTAATAAATAATACACTTAGTTATCTTATGTAATCTGTGTGTGCCTCTGTTGTAAATATATGTATGTATCTATGAGTATTCAGAATATAAATATTAATCCCATAGATCTCAGAAAGTATACACCAAGGAAAATAGACTGATCAAAATTAGTTTGGAATTCGAAGACCACATGCACCGGAAAACTAAAAAGGACAGGAAAGCAGAAAAATCTGTATACATTCAAACATCTCAATATCGCTTGACAGGACCGTAACCAAATTGACGACTACCGGAATGTACAAAATATCATTGAAGAACGTCAGAATAATGAGGAAACCAATATAAAAATTAAATATATTAATGGCTGTCTAAAAATTATACGTTTACTCCTTACTCCCTATTACATTGAGTCTTTAAATTAACTTTGCTATTACCGAAATGTTAGTGGACTTAATACAAGTGGAAGAGTTTTATAACACTATAGAAACCTGTAACTTTCAAATTATTGGTTTAAATGAAATATGACTATGGTATGACGTAAATGATGCTGAACTATTTTCTTTCTGTCTCACAGTATTTCCAAAAGAGTAGAGAAGAGCAGGAATGGCAAGGATCTTCATAGCAGACACCTTGTTCTTTCCCGAAACTCGTAATACCAAATACTTAGGAGTAGGCATCTGTACCTGCCGCAGAGAGATCCCTTTACTTGTTGCACATCCTGGCATGATGTTGTTGTAGACCCAGATATGTATAGGTCTCTCCGACATCTTTGAGTTACGCCAGGGAATTTCGCACATCACCATCTCTTAAGGTGGGCGATTGCGCATTTATCCAACTAAACCTCCGTATCAAATGCCCCGTGTACTCTTCAGCCAACCCGAGAGCGTTTTTAAGTTCATTCTCTCTGGATTCATATAGTTTGAAGTCATCCATATAGAACAGATGGGTGACCTTATGCCTTCGGCTGCTGGATGGCCCACATTGATACCCGCGGGTTTGGAGGAGCTCAACAGATAACGGCAACAGTGAGATGCAGAAGAGGAGAGGACTCATAGAATCTACACAATTTCTAGAGTTCCAGCACAAAAATCTTATATTGCGTAATTGTATAATTTATAATTGTTGAGTGTATGTCTATTTCCTCCTTTGTTGACGTTCAGACATCTTGTGTCGGTTGGATTTAGTTATCGTATAAAAAATAATATTTAATACATTCTGAATGCACGTTTGCAGATTTTGTAAAAGCATTCATATACATTAATAAAACAATATCGGTAGTATTTATTTATTAGTTCTTTACGGATTGACAGAAAATTACTAACATTGGTGATGTTAGAATGTGTGAAACGTGTCAAGAATTTTAGATAAACTATTTCAAAATAATTTCTATGCCACTGTCAACTTTTTATTTAAATGTTCGCTTCACTAAGGTGTTACAAATATATTAAGAAAATACCACTGATAGTGATATCTGCAGTATAATTCCTGTGAAACTAGTTTCAAATTTTATATTTTTTTAGTTTTAATGGAAGCAAGGGGTAAAATAGAATGTATGTGTTTTATTGATGTTAACTGTGCGTAATTTTACGTTTTTCCAAATTATTTAACTTAAATTTATTTATAGCTTGAAGTAATCTACTTCGGATAATTAATCCCAAAGTGGCCCTATATCTTTTACGACTGGGTTTAATATCATTATATATTTGACCCTAAAAGTTTTGACTTTGCGAGCACCAGCCAGGAATCAGAATTATAATTATAATAACCTTTGAAGTAAAACTGATGTTATAATGAATAATCCAGAATGTCAGGGATTGCTTCGAGCCCAAGTCCTCTTGAAATGGGATTAAATTTTATTTACCAATAACATCGCTAATTAAACTACATGAATTTGCACAGGCCTGTAATATTGAGTTGCCTAAGTTTAACACAATGGGCGAATCGAGCTGAAATACGACTCCAACTCGTGTTTGGAGTTCACTGTAAAACGTACTATGTATAACATTGTTGGTTTTACGACAACTGAATAAAATTTAATTTCAAACTCAGAATACCATTCCCTAACCACATCTTAAAAATGTTTGCATTAATTCGATCCGGGTGAACTTTAGATATTTGCAAAACTTATAATGTGAATTTAATCCTCTCAGTATGCATTATCAAATTACATGAGTCCGTAAAGTTATGGCGGTCAACTTATCGGTAGTCACATAACCTTATAAATTTGATTTTCTTTCCTGTCATTATTTTGTACTTAATTTATAACTATTTGTAACATATAAATTAGAATTTTAAACTTCTGTGCACTAAAGTATTAACTTACGGTAGCCAGCGTTACATTTCTTCCCGTTCATAATTTAGTAGCTTATTTTTAACTGTTGGTAACGTAAACATTTAAATTTGTAGTCCAACTGTCATTAACATAAAATTAAATTTTCAGGAGATAGTTTCCTGAAGATAAACATTTCCAGTTTAAAACTTCCTTAAAAATATTATTAAAAAAAAACTAAAAAATCTTCTTAACTGACTTTCAAACCACAGCAATCTACCGAATTGTTTTGTAAACTTCGATTTAAGTAACTGCGTAAAATAAAAGTTTTCATGTTAAGCAAGGAAGATGAAGCAAAGCACTGTATTGTTGGATCACTCTAGGGGATTAAGAGTTCCATATAAAACAAATGTCAAATTAAAATTTCTTTAGTTTATCTTCCTATGGATGCGAACCGTCAATATTTTCATACCTATACGGCCACGGCCTATTCGGGAACTAACATGTAACTACGTAACAAATCAATTCGCGATTCGATATGCTTATTATATTAACAAAACCTGTGAATATTCACAATTTTCCTATCGAATACTTCAATTGGTTCGTAAAAGATGAGGTCTAGAATTAATTGTCAATCAAAGGTATATCTCTGATCCCTGAAGAATCTCTTTACCAATTCAGATGAGTTAAAGAAATATTCGACATATAATGTATTACAATTTCTGGAATACATGTAACTGTTAAGATACACCCAAAGAGCATCGAAAGGCACATTTTAGGCAATATGTCGACACTGTGTCGAAATACATTTTTGGACACGACACATTTTATAGGCACATGTAAAATAGTCAGCAGGCGCCATCTAGCGGTGTGTCGCTATTGTAAAAATACCGGGATGTACCAAATAGTCAAAGGGTCCTTGTGCCGGTCGTCACATGCCTACCTTGCACTGACGAGAGCCAACAGCTCGAAACTGCAGTCTGCAAGTGGTGTGTGACGGCTGGCAAGAGAGCTCCTTTAAGTAGGATCAGTCTTTCGGCTGGTGTTTGTTGCAATCGAAGCATTAGCGTTTTGATGGTAATATGCAATTATTACACTTAACGCGCCAGACTTGTAACTTGTAATTCAGAGCTCGGCGGGGCACATAGCCCGGAGAGTAGCTGCTGGTTGCAGTCTGGTTACGTTCCTTATAGTAAAACAAGGACTTTATAGAGGAGTTTCCGACTAAAAATATTATGTTTAATATTCCGCCCTCTAAAAGCACATTTGAAATAAAGACTATTATTACTATTATTATTTTTCTTTTTAAATAGGGCGGTTTAATTCAAATTACACATAATCTTCGTGATGTAAAAAAATACATTATTCTTTTAATCGTTTCAAAAAGAGGAAATAAGTTCCAATAACATTCCGCCTGTCATTAACGTCAGTCCAGAAATTCCACCATATGCTGGACGCGATATTTAATCTAGGGGAAGCTGTTTAACCGCATTAATGTGAACCGGTTCGGCTCATTAACGAATTCCGTCATGAAGCCTACTTCGATTACCTTTTTGCGTGGTTTTGAGAAGCGACGGGGCGTGTTTTTGTTAAAGTGTTTAGGTGTCGTTAACGCCGTGGATGTCAAACTAACCAAACAAAGAAGAGCTATGCGAAACGCGCTGGTTCTACCACTTTTAACAGCTGGTTATACACGATTTTATTTCGATGTTACTTTTTTACCTTGCCTTAATAGCGCCTAATTTCATCTGAGAGAATTCGGCGCCACAAAAACCGTAACAGATGAAACAGAAATTATTTCGAGGTTATTTTCTTTTGCGGATGCCTCGTTATTCTTTTATGTGCCGTTTTAACAAAATAATTGGAATATACACTTTCTTTGCCACTCTACGTGAATTGGATTTGTACCAAGTTAATATGCGTAATATTGGATCGCTTTTTGTATTTTTTTGCTTAATTAGATAGTTATACAGAACAATCTATTTAAATAGCGTCCGTGACTTTCTGTGTATTAGTGTTATATTTAGTTACTTAGTTTTTCATAGCTTGAACGAAACTGTTCTAAATTAAGTTTTAACGTTTAATTTACTGAAATAAGTAATAATAATAGTAATATATAGTAATAATAATAATTTATTATTGAGAATAAATAATACAAAAGTATTTCACACAGGTCAAATAATAGAAGTTGCATAGCATGTTATACACAGTAGTTACCGTGTATGTGTAAAAAAATAAATAAATAAAAACAATTAATATATACAACAGTAAAAGAATATTTTTAAAACAAGCTTTTATTTAAATTCTCTAAAAAGTAGAAAATAAACTTTGAACTAAATCAAACCCATAATTTTCTTATATTATATATATTTTTTTATGATATAAAAGCTTGTCACGAGATTTTCCAGTGTAAAGGAAATTATTCGCGACAAGCTTTTATATTATAAAAAAAATTATGTAATGTAACAAAATGATGGGCTTGATTTACTTCAAAGTTTATTTTCTACTTTTTAGAGCATTTAAATAAAAGCTTGTTTTAAAAATATTTTGTTATATAATTTTATTTTTTACTTTTTAGTCTTTTGATATGCTGTAATCCCCAGATATCAATTTTGAGACAAATCGGATCATAAACGGTAAAGTCGTCTGCCATCTTGAACTAAATTTTTGACTAGAAATGAAAAAAGTCGTCAGCCATATTGGCGCCGCCACTTTGAATTTCTGAATTTTGACCAAGAATTCATAATTGGCGATCTCGAAAACCTCCAGATATCGATTTTGAGTCGAATCGGATCATAAACGATAAAGTCGTCCTCCATCGTGAAGTCGCCATCCTGAACTAAATTTTTGAGTAAAAATTCGTAATCGGCCAACCCGAAAACCGCCAGATATCGATTTTGATCGATTTGGACTGGACCATAAATGACAAAATTATTCCGTCATACAGGTGCCGCCATTTTGAATTTCTAAGTTTTGATCAAGAATTCATAATTGACGATCTCGAAAACCCCGAGATATCGATTTTGAGTGGAATCGGGTCATAAACGATAAAGACGTACGCCATTTTGAAGCCGCCATTTTGTTTTTTTCTTAATATGAATATGTTAAAGTGTATTATCAACGAACTTATACACATGCGCGAAATTTCAAAGCTCTAGCTTAATTAGAACTAATCGAAATTTTGATAGCAAGATTTGACCTAAACAAACTAACTAACTAACAAACATTGCAAGTTTTTAAAAACTAAATAATGACACCAGAATATGAAGATTGTAAAAGGTCGAAATTTAGTAAAAACATAAAATGTGCGTAGAAGATGACTTCAAATTCTTAAAATTTGAGGAAAAATATGCTTCGTAATGTATAAAAAGCATTGGCTACTAAAGGTGATTTCATTGTATCATTAAACGGAAAGATCCCAAGTTTCCTGACTGTCAATGGTAGACAATTTGACAATTTGTGCTCGTGATTTTAGAAATCGTAAAGAATCGGGACAAATAGTGTCTCGGTTTCTTGTTGAGTATCCATGAATTTCACTGTGAGGATTGTACTTTCATTCGTATACTTTAATGTATAATAGACATTGTAATATATACGTGCTGGGTAAAGTTAATATATTTAGCTCTTTAAATGCAAGCCTGCAGTCGTCTCGATATTTTAAGCCATATGTATCCCGTATGTCTTTTCTTTGTATCGTTAAAGCATGGCTAATGGGTATTGCCAAATGAATGTCCTCAAACCAAAATTGCATAAGATAGACGGGAGTGAATGAGACCATGATAAGCAGTCATAACTGCTTTCTGAGAGTCATTAATTTCAATGTTTCTTAGTAGATATATATTTATGGAGACTTTATTATTACTGACATGGTTTATGTGCTGCGCCCATGTTAGTTTGCTATCAAGATATACTCCAAGAAATTTAATACTACTTTTGTTGTATTCAGCTACGTTTCTTAGTCTAAAGACCATTGTCTCTGTTTTGGACTTATTTAAACTAAGTTGGTTTGCTATAAACTAGTTCTGAGCTTTCGCCTGTGTATCATTTACGCTAGCAAGTAGAGTGTCAAGTTCTTTATGTTACTGGAAGTGATACCAGTAAGGTCGTTTATTTATATTAGGAATAAAATTGTCCCCAGTATGGAGCCCTGAGGCACTAGGTATTCCATGTGTAGCACACTTGATTGATTATTTTGATAATGCCGAGTGGTTCTTGTTTTGAATATTTCTTTCAAAGTTTTCCACATATCTATTGAGAGTCCTTTTTATTTTCGATTTTTCGTTCATAACGATTACGTTTTTGTCTTCTTAGTAATGATGTTACCCCGTTTCGTTTTTTCTTATGTATTTCCTAGTCTTCATTTATATTACTTATTGTTGCAGCTGTATATCCCTTTCTCGCATGCATTTCAGACGTTCTTGATTTATCCATTTCTTCTCTTCATATTTTATTGGCACTTTCGTCACTTTTACAGGACAAATTTTATCTAGTGATTTATATATAGTGTTCACAAAATTATCAGCTAATATATCTTGCTTAACAAATTCTGAAAAATTTCATCGTTAAAGTTCTTATAACACCTTATCTTAATTTCTACTTCTTGTCATTGTTCTCGTTTAATTACCAAATTTACTAAAATATTTGCGTGATTAACTTGGTAGGTTATATACTCACAGTTATAGCTAAATCTATTATTGTTGCGACTTATTTATTATTCGTGTAGGCTCTTTAATCAATTGACTAAACCTATTTTGTAATAAAATCTGTTGCAATTTATTAGCATAAAATGTGTTCTGTGACATATCTATATTAACATATCCTGCTTATCGTTAAATTCATCGATGAGTTCCTCAATTACGTTTAAAAAAATCTGCATAGCTCGAATTAGGTGAGTAATATAAACCAATTAGTATATAATTAACGGAAATTATTTGGAACGTAATTGCAAGAGCCCATATTTTTTTTCTATTGTAATATTCTTTATTAGTTAAAGAGTAAATAATAATTCTATTTTCAGATATAAAATAACTCCTTCAGTATGGACAATATCTGTGTGATTTCATGATAAGAGCCTTCAATCTTTATTTCATTTCCAAAAATATCTTTGGTTACATGTGTTTCCATCAAACATACCATCAGTGGTTTAATAGAATGTATTAACATTTCAAGATTATCTTTATCATGTAGTAAACCTTGTACATTTAAAGTTAAGGTCTAATATTTATCTGTTCCTCCGATATATATTCTTTCCTATTATTTGGGTTTTCTACCACATGTATTATTATCCTCTTCAAAAAGAGGATAATAATACATGTGGTAAAAAATACAAATAATAGGAAAGAATATTCGTAGAATGTCACAAATAACCTCCTGTATATAATCTCTAATCGCTATCCATGAGAATAATTAATTTTATGCCTTACGTTATTTTAAAATGCGTTTATAACAAAGGCAATTACTATCATATGCATCACGACTATTGTCTATATTTAGATTGTATTTCTTTATTGCCTCCATACAATTTATACATTTTTTATTCCTGCGTTACATCGAGCACCATCATGTCCAGAGCCACATTTGTAACAAGTGCAATTACTTCTACAATCTTCTGCAAAGTGGTTGAACCTTAAACATTTATAATCAGGTAACGAAGTAACAAATATGTTAAAAAATTGTAATATCAAGTAAACAATCATACCTGACACATCAATCGTCTTGTTCAAATTAGGCTATAATTTTAAATTCTCAGTCATCCTAATGGCCCAGTGCCAATAATTTTTGTCCAAAAAAAATTCTTAGTAGTATATGGATGGTCGGAAAATTTAGGATTAATGGTATATAAGTGGGGAAAAATCGATTGGAGAGAAACGTCAAAATTCAATTTTTTGATTTTTTATATCTATCTCCCACAGAAATGATTCCAGTTTAATGAAATTTGGTGAAAATATTATGTCTCAAATAAGCTGTAATTTTTTTGAAACGAAATATTAATTTTTTGAATTTATGCGAATTTAATTTGAAAAAAGGCCTAATTTTCAATAAAAAAAGTTGATTAACGAAATTTTGATTTTTGAAAATTTAAGGACGGATTTTTTTTCGTCGAAACCTCTGCTTTAAGATGGTGTAAAAAATCATATTGTTACTGTGGAAAAACATGAGACCTCGATTAGTCCGCTAACAAGACACGTTACACAAATTAGAGAGCATAATGCCCCATTTCGAATTAAACACTCCTTACCTTACCAGAAGTTGCCAATCTTCCGGCAGCCACTCTATAGTCGAGGCAAGAATTCAAGCGATGCACGTCACGAGTGATCTCGTTAAAGAAATTTTAATAATAACATAATTTTTAATCATTAATTACATTAAAAAAAGTAATTCTTGACACCCAGTTATAAGGTTTTTTTTAGAAATAGGTACAGTTTAATGGGGCTTCATGATTCTTAGCAGTATTGTCTTATTTATAGAATCGATCTGTGACGTGCATCGCTTGAATTCTTGCCTCGACTATAGCCACATTTCACCAACTATACCTTTTTCTAATCCTATCCACCTTTTGCTGATATTTCATACCTTTAACCATCTTTAATTCTTTCCTGTCCCCTTCTTCTTTTGTGTTTGTGCATTTTTGTCGCGTTTGTTGTTCCTTCGTTTCTGTTTGTACATTTTTGTTTCTAAATTCATTTTCCACACATCAGCCTTGTAACAGAATCAAAATTTATTGAATAAAAATTTTCTAAAGGTTTCAACGAAAAGAATTCCGTCCTTAAATTTTCAAAAATAAAAATTTCACTAATCAACTTTTTTGATTGAAAATTAGGTCTTTTTTCAAGTTAAATTCGCATAAATTCAACAAATAAATATTTCGTTTCAAAAAAATTACAGCTTTTTTGATACATAACAATGTCCATTTTCACCAAATTTCATTAAAATTGAATCATTTCTGTGGAAGATAGGAGCAAAAATCAAAAAATTGCTTTGAGGTTATGTGTGAAAAATAAGAGAAAGAATATAACAATAAAAGTTGTAGATCTTTCAATTATCTACAACTTTTGCATTTAACGTTTTTCGATAGGATGTCCAGTTTTGCCAGTAATCGTGTAAAACCACGTTTCACCCCTTAAAGCGCACCTTTTTCCACCCCTACCCTACTTCCGGTTATTTGTTGGCGTCCAATAGATTTTCTCCCATTTATATATAGTCCAAGTAAGAACTTCCCTACACTCAAAAAATGCAACAAAAACTTTAGACATAATTATTATCGCCGCGGGTCATGGCGGCATGCATGTCATCAAACGAACCGACGCACATTAAAACCTTATAAATGAAAGCAGTACAGAGAGTACCGGTATATTAATAAGCTCGTAAAGTTTTTGTTGCGTTTTTTATGTGTAGGAAATTTATTACTTCAACTATACCATTAATCCCAAATTTTCCGACCATCCATATACTGCTAAGAAATTTGCCGATTTTTGGCCTCAGAAAATCAGTTCGGCACTAGACTATAAAGCCACTAAAGCCTTGAATTTAGATTAGTAATTAATTTATCAAATATTAAAATGTATTCAAAAACTTTTGATATCATATGTAAAAGTAATCTCGTACTATAAAGAAAATAAGGCATCCTATTTTTAATTTGTCAAAGCCCTACAAAATTTATTGCTCTTAAGGAAATCTTATAAAATAAATTAAAATAGACGTACTTTTGTCAGTACAAACCCAGAAAGACGACGCCGACGTCTTAATTAAATTTAGTAAAAAAAATATTTCCACAATTTAGGTCCCGATCAGATCAGAACAATCTATTATTAAATCTAATTTCAACAGTTTTATAATTAATGCGATGGTAAATCTGAACTAATCATATAATCATTTGATTAGCATAGTTAACGAACTGTCTGATAGACCTGGCCTAACTATATCATCATTACCAATCTGGAGTTTGGTAAATTAATCGAAAGATAACTATTATATAGGGAATATTGTGGTAGAAATTATTTAAATCGATTTGTGCTAGAAGATATTTATGGCCTGATAATAATCCTTGGTGTTGTATTAGTTGTACCCTACTGGATGTTTCTAATTTAGGAATTTATAGAAGTCTGAATTGTAATATATCAAATTTAAACATCTATTTGATTTACCATGCTTGAGAAAGCCAATGCAAGAAATCGGATTTTATATCTGAAATCAATATTTCCTTCGAAATTCCCATTAAAAAATTATCGAAATGGTATTCTTCGTAAATAAAGTGTAAATCTTAATATCGAAACTATCAGCGCGTTACCATAAATTTCAACTTTGTTTTCGAATTTGTGTTACATGAGACATTATATACTCATATTACAGGGCAGATTGTAATATATCAGCAAGGTTTAGTACACAACTAGTCTGTTCCATATCACAATTTATTTTGGAAATTAGATGTTAACATACAAGTTGATGTAATAAACACATACTCCTTTACAGACTTTATCAGCCTCAAGCCGTGGTCAACCATGATATTTTGTATTGTAAACTTCGCACATAAGTCTCTTCTTCTTTTTTTAACCCCCAACCAGGAATTTTGCCGAACTTCTTCTCTTTCGAAGAGTAGGGACCTTTTACTTGCCTACCATTTAATAAACAAGGGACCGACGACTCTAGATCTCCTCCCAAGGATGGTATATCCTCTACACAATCCTCGCCTAAGATTGCATAGCTCCCGCGCATACATTGATATAGAAGCCGCCGGAAGATGCGAGGCGAGAACACGATCTTTCTTGTGAACACGAGGCATACTACGGTGATAAATAAAATAATGTTTTGGAGCGTAGTTTGAGACTCTCGGAGTACCTCGTGCACTGTTTGTAGTTTAAGAAATCAAAAGACGCAGAAAAATCTGTGTGACCGAAAGGTCAGGGTCCAAAGCTACACCCTGACTTTTTTGGAACTTCTTGAGCACTGTTTATAGTTATAGATTTTAAAAAACACTTTTTTGACATTTCACTAATTTGGTCAGAGACTTTTTTGAAATTTCTTGAAATATAATACAATTGATTGAACTAAATGAATAGTAGAGATGTGTAATAAAACACTAGTTTTAAAATAAACATAAATATGCCACAATAAATATTTGAATAGATATTTGTGCGTGGGAAAAAAATTACTAATAAATATTAAAGATTGATTAATGCTATGTATATACTGATATAAATTGATTAATACTAAAGGTATATATGATATAGTGACAAAGGATCACAAAAGTTAGCATTAAGAAAAACAGTGAAAAAATGAGGGAGACGATAAATCATACAATTTAGAACAATTGAATTATACTTGAACGATTCAACTAATTATTACTTACACATATGAAGATAAACGATAAACGAGCAGCAATGTAATAGTATTTATTTAAATTATTTAAACAGAGTTTGCAATGAATTTTAAAACTAAATATTTATTTTAACAAGGTTGGGAATAAGATAACTATTCGGCAACTAGAAATTTGCCCATAAAATGAAATATTGAGAAGTGAAGAAATAAATAAGAAAATGAATAACATGGACTAATGTAATTAAAACTAAAAAAAATTCACTTTACGTGAGAAGCGCGATGATGAAGGCGTCCGGGTGCTCTTTTACTTGATCGCGCAAGGAAGTAGTAACAATAACCTGGTTACAGAGGAATAAACGGTGCCCTGAGTAGGAAAGCTAACTAGATACAAGGCACTAAAATATTATAGTTGGAAACCTACAAATACACTAGTATTATCACTTATTAGGGCAAAACTACTTGAATACACACGCGCGAAGATATATAACACTTAAAACATCACTGATGACTGACATGCAGGAGTGTAAAACTCTCGACCTATAGGTCCAGAAATGTTTCGTTTAGATGGGGACAGTACCACGCCGGAACGTTTCTCCATATTTTTTGCTTTCGTTTGTCGTGCTCCGTCCACTCTTTCGGTTGGGAAGTAATTTTCGCATGGAAAACAAAATATTTTGAAACTGAAAATTAGTTGGACTTAGATAAGGGTATCTTTTGAAGTAAGATTCAAAACTCTACGTGAAATGGCTATTGAATTATTTAGGATTAACTGCCAGGCTAAAACGGACTATCGCTTATGTGGTCCGGCAATGTATGACGAAGAAATAAAAGTTAAATTATGTAAATAGGGATTCTTATTGCAAATTAAATGAGATTGAAGTTCGTGGGGGGAGGTATTTATTAGGGCAATAATTTATAATGATTTGACTCTAAAATTGTTATTTCGAAAATTTGGAAGCTATTTTCGGTCATTTTGGTTTATTTGTAAATTATCGAGTGTTTGTGAATTTGTTCAGAATTTGACTGGAAAAATTGTGATTTTTTATAAATTTAGTGTCTGAATTACTTTTTTACTGTGCTTTGAATTTATAGACTAAAAATGATTTGCATTTCTAAAATTATGAAACTTGATGGCTATGATTTTTATTCATTCGCTAATGCCTGAAAGTTACTATAACACTTGAAACGGCCACAGACTGAAGTAATAACTGCGCTTGACATTGCTTTACATCGAATTTCGAAATATGTTCTTAGTAAAGACGCAACTATGCTCACCTCCTCGATCTCTTCTTTTGCTATTACAATTTTTCTAAAGCTACTTAGGCTATAAAACACAATGCGTAGGTTATTTCCATAGTACCTCAGAGTTCCATTCCGGCCCCTCTCTTGCTTATTTTATTCATTGATGATGTACTGGATAATTTGTATGTTAATATAACTTATTTATTGATTATATTATCAAAAAACTGTTGCTGCAACAAAATCAATTACTGACTGTGAAAAGCTACATATAGATGATGTGTTGCAAATAGGTCTTAATGTATAAAAATGAATGTAGTGTCATATAAAAAGAAAAAACCCCACCCTTTATGAATATAATTTATACAATATAGCGCTGACCAGTCCCAAACTTATCAGAGATTTCAGTGCCACTTTCGATGACAAATTGACAATTAACAGGCGTATTGAGCAGATCTTCATATAGAAACCTGGGTTTTGTTCTAAAGAACCCTAAACGGTTTACTGTTCTTGACATATTTTCATTGCCTTTTAACATTTTCACAAGGTCAAAATTGAAATATGCATAGCTGATCCATCTCAAGATTATTCTCACATGAAATTCTTCTGAAAAAGATGACTTCCGGCTAAGCATGGAGTGCCCCAAGGCTCTATTTTGGGGCCACTACTTTTTATATTGCATGTTAATTATTTTTTCACTTTATGTCACCTAAAAAGTGTATTACTTATACTAATGATACATCTATTATTGACTTTAATTTGAACTTCCATAATTTAACTGATGATAGCATTAGTTCTATCAAACTAGCGGCTGCTTCAAATAATTTAAAATTAAGTGAAGACAAAATCCAGAATCTTGTTTTTTTCTACAAATAACTCACTAATTAAAGGTAACAGCGTTAAAATTCTTGGAGTTGTTGTAGAAGACACTCTTAGTTGGTACAAACATGTTGAGCAACTATCACTAAATTAGTAAGTTTTATTCATGTTACGTAGGTTAAGAAATCAACTATATTCTAAAACATTAAAAATATGTTATTTTTCTTTATTTCATGCTCACAATAATTATGCATTTCTTCTTTGTGGTGGGTGATCTCACGCAGCTAAAATCTTTCGTTTGCAGAAGAAAGCAGTCAGATTAATTGTTAATGCTTGCTGGAGAGATCATTGTTTATCAATATTCAAAAATCTGGGTATAATGCCGGTTCCTTCATAAGGATAAAGTCAGTTTCTTCAAACTCTGATTTTCATTCTTATAGCATCAGGTCTGCAAATCAACTCAGACAGCCTCTTTAAACTTTCGGATATACAATCACATTCCTAATGACATATAACCACTTAATTTTAACAGTTTCAAGTATACGATAAAAAATCATATTACAATTAACACTTAATGTAGACTTTATTTTTGTTTTTTTTACTTAGTGTTCCAAATTGTTTGGAGGCGATATATTTTATGAATTTGCCCCGTCTTTTATGTTTTTTTTTTGTGTTTTTTATAATTTATTTATAGTTTTATATTATTCCAAATAATATTTTACAATGTTTTGTGTCCATATTTTTATGTTTTATAGTGTTTTGTTATACTGCCCTATCGGGCTCTAGACTTGCCAAAATTGTATTTCAACCTGGTTAAATAAATTATCTATCTATTTATAACTAACACATATTCAATAATTATTTCAAAAACAAAATTATATCAAATTGTGCTATTGTTCTACATTTTATAGACATAAAATAACTCATATTTTATTAAAAGAGTTTACAAATTGCTTACTTTGTAACTTTTTAACATTTGCGTATTCCGCAACATTTTTCTTTGCATCTAATCAAAGACTACCACTCGTTCTGCCTGCTCCGTCATTCATAAATCTAACAAAATAGCACTCAAAACATCTCAAGTAGCAACTGCATTTTACAACTTTAAATTAGAATATCAAGCGGAAAATCTCGCTGCCGACTCGAATCTAAATTTACGTAGTTCTTTTCTACCTTATATTTGGGGATCTAGATGTAATAACTGTAACAATATATGTGCGTATCAACCAAGTTTTTTATTGGAATTCTTTCGCATACGTTATGGTACCGTAAACTTTGTTATTACTTTCAAATTTATCCATGAAATATAGAAATATTTTATGCTCCGGGGAAATATGCAATACCTTTCGTTCCAACTTTGATATAGTCTTTTTATGAGGTGCTTAGTAATAACTCATCAGGGAAATAATTTGAAACATTGAACTTTTCCATTGCAAAATATTACACGGTTACGCGTAATTGTTATTACTATGTCTTGATATTATACCGGGTATGAAAATGAAAAGAGAATTACTACTCTAAATCTTGATATTAAAGCTGTTGGCTACTGTACATGCCATTTTTCCAAAACACCAAAGCATTTGAATACTACCTTCTAATTCACACACGATGCGCGTTTCGCTAACCATGTCAACATTATCGGGAGATGAATAAGAATGATTTTGAATTTTATGAATCATCTTCTGATAAGGTAGGGAACAAGCAACTCCACTTACATATTGGGTACAAATAATAAGCTGACGCTTAGAGAATCATAGACAAAATCTGGTTTGTTGACCATACCTCGGTGACATTAAGGCGGGAGTGGATATATCATCCATCGGAGGGAATACAAAGCCATCGGTCACTTGTTTGTTAAATGTTAGTCAATTTATAGCTCCCTACTCACGGAAAGAGAAGAGGTTCGGCAAAATTCCTGATTGGGGGTAGCTCGTCTACAGGTTCCAGAGTTATGGTGTTATTTAGTCATGAGGTTATGAGGCTTGCAGGTATAGGGTTATAGTGTTACGAGATTAGTATGAGAAGGTTATGAGATTCTTAGTTTGGCTGTCTGGAGTTAAGTGAGTTACGGAGTTTGATTTTAAGTTGTGATATCTACGAGGGGTTCTTCCCGGTGGAATCCGTTGACTTACCGGTAGTGTCTGCAGCCATGGTAGTCTTCTTGGAGGCTGGTTGTTGCTGCGTTAACTGGTGAAAAATTATTGAATGTTGAAGGGCTCTCATTCGGACTCGTTCTTCCCATACGGTCATGGTTGGTGCGGTGATACAGCAATGTATTTCATAAAGGTGGGCGATGGAATACGCATAGTTCTTCCTCCTGTAAATTTTACACTATATGTTGTGAGCAGAGTGAGGTCTACAATAGTTAATGCATTTGGCCGGTATGTCCTTAATTTTTTACCATCTTTAGTGACATTAACGTTGGCATATTTTAAGTATTTGGGGGCTGCCCTGCAGTTTGAGGTGATGTGCTCCCAATAGCCGGGCATACACGAGAGGACTTTTTAAAGTGTCGGATCCAATGGATCGGATCCCGCGGTCCGTAAAGGAAATGGTCCGTCGGGCTTGGTCTTTTATTTTGCCCACTCATCTAAATATCAAAATCTCTAACGAATTGGCGGATCGTCTCCTTTGGCGAAGTAAATCCGCTCATTTTATTGTAAAAAGTGCATATCCGCGGTATTTCAAACATGTTTGAAAGACCAGCGGAATTCAGTCATTATCATGGATCGTGATCTAAGGTCATCATGTATGACACAAAAGTTGCTACAGCCGTAACAGGTGTTTTTGTTATTTATTATCATACCATATTGAAGAGAAGAAATCGGAGCATGTGGATAAAAAACTGTTTTGCCAGAAGGCATAAATAATTTCGCGCACATGCCTAAATCTTTGTTCATCTATTCCGCTGAGCCTATTTTCTATAAACACTCATGTCTCTTATATTTTTTCTATGAATGTTTCAATAATTATAGTTCTATTCCATTCCATGTTCTCGATTATAATGATAAACAACAACAAATTTCACGTGTAACATATAATAAGGAAAATAGTTCTGTGAATTTAGATCGGTGACGCGCTACAAGTGTTTACTTGTCCGATGATACGTTGGTGAGGATGTACGGATCAGATCCTACGGATTCTACCGTTCTAGTATGCTGCTATCGAGCAGTGGTCGGATTTGATTTGGGGGTCTTCCGTTATCCACACACCAGTGGACTTTATTGAGGATTTGGTCTTTCGAGGATACGATCCTTTAAAAAGTCCTCTCGTGTATGCCCGGCTATTGTTGGCATCCATGTTATTATATGCCTTTTCTTATCTCCGAATAACTACCAGGGACATGTGCGTATTGGGGAGTCTTTGAAATTTCAGGGTTTATGGGGTTATGGACTTTGCTGTTCATTGGGAATATAGAAATATAAAGTTTTTTGGTGCAAATTTTGTAACTCATGAATTTTCAAATTAGATCGTATATTCTTTGTTTAGTCCCAATATTATGGTATTATTGGATCATGGGCTTGTGAGGATTGCAGGTATAGAGTTATAGGGTTACCGGATCAGTATGAAAAGGTTATGAGATTGTTAGTTTGGTTCTTTAGAGTTGAGTAAGCTACGGAGTTTGATTTTAAATTGTGAGATCTACGATATAATGGATTTCCCAAGGTGATTTTGGCTGTAGCAAAAAATCCTGACGTACAGGGGTACAACTGATGTCATATTCGGTTTCAGTGGGCGAAAATATAAAGGAATCCAATGGTCTAATCCATGGCACAGACAACATTTTTTTGTGGACCTATGTTATTTCTTAGGCGATAACATTTTCAAGGGTCCTGAATTCCTTAGTCCTGGAGACAGTGTGCCACTAACACTGACGTAGTTTCCACAAAACACTTGATGACTGCGCAGAACACCACGTTTGTTTTGCTAACCGTGTTAGCATCATCGGGAGACTTTAATTATCTCGCAATGAAACTAATATGGTTAGTAGCCCAGTAAAATGAGAAATTTGACTCCCAAATATACTACACATTGTAAAAATAATATTACTTTATACTAAAAATATCTAAGATACGATTTAATTCAATTCATAAATCATTTAGGTTAATTAACATCTTGCTCCACATAATAATTAATGTTCACGGTTCTTATTACTCTTATGTATGCGCTCAAATTAGGGCCACTTGCTTGATATTAAAATTTTCATTACTGGTAGAATGCAACCAGGTAGTTTGATGACAGCCCGGAGCCATTCGAATTATTAATGAAACGCCATAATGCGCCAATATTAAATCTGCATTTTATAGAGGTTTTGTGTAAGTACAAGGTATATATTTCTACAAACATCAAATACTGTAAATTATTTAGTAGTTACAACAAGAGTAATTTCAGAGAAAATTCAAAGCATTAAACTTAACTGATCCGTTAATAATGTCACACATCTATTATTCTTATTCTTATTGTACTCTAGCTGAGGGTAAATTACAATAATTAGGTATTTATCTAAAATCGTACTTATCGCTGGAGGGAATACATTCATTTGATTTTGTTTAGTTATCCAATTCTGAAGAAATTTAAAAATGTTCGTTTGTAGGTCCCCTTGTCCGTCTGCCTGTCTCTCCACCTATCCATCATACAGAGGACGATTTCTAAGAACTAGCTGAATAAAATTGGTGTTCGAATATTTATATCAAAACAGCTTCAAATAGTTGTTAAAGGATTGCTACGTACCCCCGCAAATACCAAGAAAGTCGACTCTTAAATTGAGTGGCATGGTGGCTTACAGCAACTATTAGCCAGAATTGTGACCTGATGGATTAGAATTGGAATTTGGAATTGGTTGGGAGGGTGGTCAATAAGAATTATTGTGCCACAGCATTTAGGTCCCATTGAGCCCCTTGTACATCCTCTCTGTAGGCAGATCCTCGCCTAGGCCTCCAACCAACCTAATTTTGCGAAATAGGTGGTGATGCTGCCTAGAGGCATCTCCCTTACATCGGCCGAAGTAGGCCAGTGTTCTCCCAAGATGGATTCTCTAATTGATGAGTCGGCAGAACAGCCACAGAGTACATGTTGAACCGTCACATGAAGAGGTGAACAAGAAGTTGTTCACAACCTCTACAGAGAGGTGTTTCGCTTAATCTCATATTATGGAGATGATTTTGTGAAATAGGTGGTGGTTCTGCCTAGGGGCATCTCCCTTACATCAGCCAAAGTAGGCCAGCGTTCTCCTAAAATGGATTCTCTGATTGACGAGGCGGCAGAACATTCACAAAGTACATGTTGAACCGTCTCATCTTCTTGTTCACAACTTCTACAGAGAGGTGTTTGGCTTAATCTCATATTATGGAGATGTTTTCTTAGCGGACAGTGTTCAGTCTGGATTCCCGTTATAAAACGTGGGTTCCTTTTGGACATTGCCAGGTAGTCCATTGCTGTACTCTTGTTGGGGTACTTTAGTAACTCCCTAGCAAGCTGACAGCTGTTTGTTTCATCCCACAGCTTCTTGAATTCATTGTGGATGTTCTCTTTAATTATTTGTATTATCGCCGTGAGCTGGGCCAGGTTCAAAGATGCTTAGACTTGATGGATTAAAGTGAGATATTTTGCACAGTTCATATGAACCCTCAGTACAAACAATTTATGGGGTGGTGCCCGATTTTCAGGCCCGCCATCTTGAAATGCGAGGTCATCTTTGTTTTCATTAAGGATTTTGACTTTTCTTTAAAAAATTGCTGTATATCACCCAAACAAACGGTTGGGTTTCTGGCAAGACATGTTATTATATTATATTTTATTAACAATTAAATTTGCTACAATATGAGCCCAACGACTATTTACCTCTAACTTTGATAACCATCTTCTCTTCGTAGGACCATTCACAATCGAGATATCTGCAAGAAAATGATTTTTAAGCGATATTGTCCCAAAATTGGAGGTCTCCCGGGAGGCAGGCGAGGGGGAAAAATTAGTATGCTAAAAGAGGCCTATAATGATCTGGTTCCAATAGTAAAATCTCTTGTCCGATTTAAAACAGTTCTTATGCATTCTCAACTGCCTGATGACTGGCCTATACTGGGTAATTGGTGTTCCACTGGATGTGGAAGTATAGTAACGCAAACAATTTTTTTTTTTGTTGAAATAGGCTTAAAATGTCATGAGATTTTAAATTTGAGCGAAAAAAATTTCCTGTCTGTCTGTCTGTCTGTAACTTTCTTGTGTGCACGTTTACTCTGAAACCGTTTATGATATTGACTTGAAATTTGGTACACATATGTATTGTAACGAGCTCTGGAACTAGATTACATTTTATCTAATTTCGTTGAAGGGTTCGGGGGTAAAGAGGGTAAATAAGGGTAAATAGGCAATGCAAACAGGTAAGAGTCCATCAAACTGCAATTTAGGGCATGTACGAAAAATCAAGGTCAATTTTTTGGCATCAGCTCCCCCCTCCTGCTATCACCACCGATACCACCCCCACACTATTATGAAATGGAGTAAAAAAAATGAAAATGTGATTCAGTGCGTATACAAGAATGAAACGTCTCAAAAAAATTGTTTGGTGTTAGCTACCCCCTTTACCACCCCCATTGCCACCCCCGCCCTATTAAAGGAGTAAAAAATTTAATTGAGATTTAGATACGAAAACTAAGGGACTCTAAAATTTTCTTAACATTAGCCGCCTCCTCTAACACCCCCATTGCTAACCAACCCCCCCCCCCAACCAATTATTAATGGAAGTAAAAAAATTAAATTGGGATTTTGTGTGGGGCCTCTAAAATTTATTTTGGCATTAGTTACCCCCTCTGCCACCCCATTCCACCCTCCAACCTATTGTTTAAGGGAATAAAAAATTAAATTGGATTTTACTGTGTATACGAGAACCAAGGGCTTGGATGCAAAATCTGGATATGGAAGTAGTGATTCCTTGGGCAGCGGTTTTTCAATAGAAGTCGAAACTTTATAAAGAATTTTAAATTTGAAAAGGTGTATCTCACAAAATATTCAACCTATTAAGGCGGTATTTGGCTCATATTGTAGCAAATTTAATTGTTAATAAAACATATAATAACATATTTTGCTGAGAACACAACCGGTTGGGTAATATTCAGCAATTTTTAAAGAAAAGTCAAAACCCTTAACGAAAACAAAGATGCCTGGCCTGAAGATCGCGCACCCCCCCCCATAAATTATTTGTACTGAGGGTACATAAAAAGTATGCAAAAACTGCCACTTTAATCCAGTAGGTCATAGCTAAGCTACCCGACTAGAGGGAATTCACCCATCTTTGAACTTCGATTGCAATGAAACCGACAAGGCTATAAGCTCTTTTGTGTAGAATGCTATGTGAAAAATTTTTGCTCTGATGACGTTTTTCGAGATAAATTTTAAAATCTACCTTCAACCGTTTCCATTCATGGGAGGGGTGACAAATTTTCTTGCTTGTATTCTCGACCCTTTTAGGAATTTATAAACTGTAATTTCTTTCTTCTACTCTGCTACTTTTTATCTAATTAGATTCAAGTACTTAGATTCAAATACGTCAGTAGCTGCCTAACTGATTACACACCCTCTATATTTGCCCGTAAAATATATATTATTTTCTTAAAATATCAACCACTGGCGCCTTTAGTTTATGTTCACTCAATGAAGATAGTCTAAGGGAATTTACTGATTTTGCTGCTTTGCTTTTGCTTTTTTGATGAGTAATTGCCCTGTGGTCAATTATTTTATCTAACCATATCAAACTACTAAAATTTGAGGCATATCCAGTTGCACCAACAATAATTTTCCTGTACCTCGTTGCATGCAGTTCTAACCGCATTATGTTCACTATTCCACATGCCGTTTCAGCTTAACACTCGCGCTTGTGGTTTTATTAATTACCAACGTTCACTTTAATAATTATTGCAGGTCAAGGGTGGCGCCGTGTACCACTTGCATCCTCTGTCTTTATTATGTGACTTTAGAAAGTTCCAAATATTGCGTTCATTAGGGGGGGGATCATTAAAACAAATTTATACTGTCTAGTTTGAATTAATGCAACCTACCAGATTACATTATTTAAAAAAATGTTTTTCTAAAAGTGTTTTCTTAACCGACTCTCAAGTTACTGAAGTAACCCCCTGGAAAGTCTCGAGGATCTTGTGCTAGGTAAAGAGAGACGAGGCCCTACAGTTTATTGTGGACTCCGAACCACTATTGGGGAAATTTTTTTAATGAAAAATTATATTAAATATAGGTGAGATTTCTTTTCATTTGCCATACGTTTAAATAAAAATATTAGTTCAATAATTATTATTCTTTCGACATTCTCTAAAATATTAGAAAAAGTAATTGAAGAACAGTTACGAAAATATCTCAAGCTAAACTCTATTCTTCAGGCAACGCAGTGTGGATTAAAACACAGCTATACTGCATTTTTAATAAATATTACTAATGACATTATAAATTTTAATATAATATTATAAGACTTTTAATTCTTTGAACCGCTAAATTTTGTTCTGAATATTTAATTATATCGGCGTAACTCTTAAAACTTCAAATCTGTTTGTATAGTAGCGGAAAGATTTAATCGAGAAGGGAGGCGCGAGGTAAGACGCTAAGAAGGCAGACCCGGACTTAACTATATTGTGTATGTCTATTTATTTTCTTTATCACTAAAATCACTATAATTGTCATTTTCACATTCATAATTCCTCGATCGAATCATTTTTACAATAAATAAGTTACATACCAGCAAAAAGATAAATATAAACTATTACGTATTAATATATTAATTGTATTCTTTCCTGTTATTTGGGTTTTCTGCCACATGTATTATCCTCTTCCGCAAATCACCGAATCTTCAAAATAATAGAATTATTGGAAAAAAGCCTCTGCTTCCACATACATGTGGTAGAGAACCCAATTAACAGGAAAGAATATTCGTAGAAGGCCACAAATAACTTTCAGACAATATATTAATTGTATTTACACGTACCCCTTACCTCGCCATATATGAAAGTATACTAAATCCGTCACTGACGTACCATATTCCACCTGTCGTTCACGCCAGTTGGCAAACAATACGAGCATGAGCTTCTCTCTCATTTTAATATATAGTCGATGTCGGGAGTCGGGATTTTTTGGGGTATTGCTTTTTTTGCCAGAGCACCAATATAGAAACCTTCTCCCGTTTTTGAGATCCCTGGTGGGGGTCTCGCAATTTTTTTCCTCGGCAACCCTCTCAAATTGGCCAAAAACCACCCCCAAAGTGCCCTCTTCCATGAACCCGTTTATTTTCCCCAGTTTTTCGACTAACTGTTATTCCTTCGAGTAGGAAGGAAAGTCCCTCGAGGGATTTGACCTCAGCCATCTCTACACCAGGCTTCCAACCCTCTAGGGGGTTGGAAAATTGAAATTTTTGTTGTGGAAAAAAATTGATATTTTACAGGAGGTGTTTCTATGAAGAAGGTGGCAGGTGACCGCGGTTGTGTAACCATCCCCGCGGGTATTGTCACCCTTCAAAGGGGTGGAATTTTTAATTTTTTTTAAATAATGTTTTGTAGGAGGCGTTTCTTTAAGGAAGGTGGCAGGTGACCAGGGTTGTGTAACCAAGCCCGGGGGTTGTTTTCATCCTTCGAAGGGGTGGGAAAAAAATAATATTATGTAGTAGGCGTATCACCTTCCTCAATGACACGCCTCCTACAAAATATTATTTTTTTCCCAAAAAAAATTTTGTCTTCCGCCCCTTTGAAGGGTGAAAACAACCCCCGGTGGTGGTTACACAATCCTTGTCACCTGCCACCTTCCTCACAAAAACACCTCCTGTATAATATCAATTTCTTCTCCACAAAAAAAATTCAATTTTCCAACCCCCTAGAGGGGTGGAAGCCTGGTGTGGCCGAGGTCAAATCTCTCGAGGAACGGAAGGTTCCTCGAGGGAATAACAGTTAGTTGAAAAACTGGGGAAAATAAACGGGTTCACGGAAAAGGGCACTTTGGGGGTGGTTTTTGGCCAATTTGAAGGGGTGGCCGAGGGAAAAAATTTTGGGACCCCCACCATCGTGCTCAGCGACCTCAAAAACGGGTGGGGTCTCTAGATTGGCGCTCTGGCAAAAAAAAGGTACCCCTTCCGACACCTGACCTCCATTAATACGCGACAAAAAAGACGTAAGACATGATGTGATAGAAACAGCTATGCGTTATGCATCGCCACTACCATCTCTATTCCCCACTATGTCTGTGATTGTTTTCGTTTATTGTTTTCCTTTACTATACATTATTTGCCTAGTAGGTGTCAGTAATATGCAATAATGATATTTTCCATTTTTTACTGCCAGTACTGGCGTACTTCAAAGCTCAGTTTTAAGACTTCTATTTGTCATTATATATAGCACGTTCTGAACATACGTTTATTTACTATTCTTCTTTTTCTTTAATATAAACATATTTTATCTTATTCGTTGTAGCCAACAAGGTTGTATTCAACAATTTTTTTTATTAATATAACAAGTTAAATTGTTCCTCGAAGTGCTCTGTCTTCTAGTTGAAGCGCTAGAACTGTAGTTTATCTTCAGTAATCTAAAATTCTCAAATGTTTTTAAGAGGTAAGCTGTAGAGGGATAGAGAAAGAGGGAGAGATTAAGTGCGGTAGATAATACTGAGAAATAGTATACATTTTATAAATACGTTACGCCAACAATAATATCTGTTATAAACAAGTCAGATAAACTTTCCCATCTAGAAGTAGATTAAATCTGTTGGACTAATCTGTTCCCGAGCCAATTTTTAGATCAACAAATCTCCGTTATTCCTCAGCTGCTCTTATTGAAATTCAAAACATTTAATTTTCACATGCACCTAATTTCCTGTTTACATTTATTTTTGTAGTTTTTATAATTTTCCATTTTATGAATTATTTTGTCCTTATCCCTATAGCCTCCTTCTTAATGCAGGTAAATAAGCGGAAAAGTCGAACATTTCTGGGCCAGGGCTAAAAGACTCCCCCCGTTTTTTGGGGCGGGGAATGAATCGCGATAGATCCGAGGATGAAAAAGATTTGCCTTCATCCTCTATTGATCAGAAAAGGTTGTGGAAAATTCAACCATCCACCGCTTATTTCCAGTCAGGGGAATTACAGCTACCCCCTGCAGGGATATGAATCACCATCTAATATCATTTGCTATAACTAATTCCGATTCTCTGAAAAACCGCGAGGAAGATTGAGGGAGGACCGTGATCCCGTGATCGAATTTCCTTTGGAAAATCGGCAGAAAAATTGAGGGGGCCCGTGATTACTACAAGGGGGTAGTTTTATTTTCAGTCATGGAGACTGATAATAAGAGGTGGGTGGTTGAATTTTACCTCCCTCATCCTTCTCGGCTTTGTTGTTTAATTACATTCTCTCCGAACAGCGCGAAAAAATCAGTTACGGCCGTTTTTTTCCTCAAAAGGGTGGTTTTCACCTCCATTGATCGACCTTCTCTGTGGCTTCGTATCAGAAATTACTTTTACAGGAGAAATTAAGCACAAAAACTTCGCCTACACTTGCTACACTACGGATAACTGATTTTGGCGGTGGCTTTTCCTCAATAGGGGCTGAAGGCAGGTTTTTCTCACCCTCTGACCTATCGCAATCAATTCCTCGCTTCAAAAAACAGGTAGGAAATGTCTTTTACCCCTAGCCCAGAAGTGTCTAACTTTTCCGGCTGTGTACCCGGAGTATCTCTACATTTTCTAGGAGGGATTACTCTGCTAACACACTAACGTCATATTCACGAATTTTTAAAGTCATTTAACGGTTCGTTAATGACAATATAATTTGACGTGAAACGAAGTAAAATATGACGAATTTATGACGTCATAAAATAAACTTCTATATGACACATATTGTTGGTACATCAATTATGAATTTTGATATTATTATGTAAGCGTTTATGTGAAGGAGATTATTTTTGTATTGATGTAATAAATTGTCATAAACTCACAACTAAAATGACACATCTATTTAATACACTCATCTTGATATAAATTATGTCATATTTTTTCTAACATAATAGCTAAACAAAAAAATGTGTGATTTTAAACAACCTGTACATTATAGGTATGTAGGGAGTTGTTAAAGTTAGTATGCTATTAGAGATTTCCTTCAAATATCACCAAATAACTGGTCAATTTCAACGGAATTTCTCTTAATAAATTATCATATATTATTTAGGAAAGTGATCCACATCTTTACGTGCAACTTCTCCTAATAAGATGGAGAGTCGCAGCACTCGTGTGTACGCTAATGCATACAGAGCTGAAATTTACGACGTCAAACTAGTTTAATACCCTCTATCTTATATGCAATTAACACATAATAATATATAATGCATAGTGCTTAACATTACACGTTATATGCTCTCCTCAACCATAATGTCCTCCAAAATGAAGTGCAAATTCCAAGCATGTTTATTAAAAATCAGCTCGTTAAAACATAAATGAAAATATGAAAGTTTAATAGAAGAATAATTATAGTGAAGTGAGTTATCATTAATCATAAAAATTACTTACTTAAGTAATAAAGGCAACCGAGCTTTTGCCGTATAATAAGAATATATGGACGCTTAAAGTAACAAGCTTATTTTTACTATTTATGTAAAATAAAAAGTCTTACATTAACATGTCGGATGCCTGTATTGTATAGTTCGCAACAAAAAATACTACATGGTTAAGGTCGAACTGCTTATTTCTTTGGTTCACTTTTAAGTAAGTTTCAAGAAAGATCCTAAAATGAATTTGATGTATTCTGCGATGGTAAAAAATATACATCAGTCTTAACTTTACTTTTTAATTGCCTATATCCCACTGCAATGTCTACTACTTTTGAATCTGAAATGTTCGACTAAAACGATCAAGTTTCCATAGTATACATTTAGTACTGTTGAATTTTATGTTATATTGAATTTGGCCGATGTTAGTTGACATTTGCCATAATAGTTTTGTAGAGTTGAATAAGTTATTTTCATGTAATTTACATTTATAGAAATACAATACAGTCCACTTAAGGTTATCTATTGCTTTTAATTGAGAATTGTTATCTACCTATCTACCCCAACATATTGGTCCTTCGAGCCAGACCTAAGTATTTTGTTGAAAAAGGAAAGTGTATGATTTCAAAGAAATCAATTGAGTTTATGGTGTCTGGACGGTATGTATTAGTCTACAGAATCGACAAAGAATTATACTAGATCCTGACACAGTCCCGAAAAAATAAGCAAAGCATTATAGTGGGATGCCGCGAACTAGTAAAATTAACGTTTCAGTTCAAGTTGATGAAAAGTTTAATTTTTGGTGTCATCTTGTAGGTTAGGGTCTGCAGTACACTTTTGGACCAAGTGTACATCGATTTACTCCCAGGTGGTACCTGGGGTAAGGTGGTTCATAATAAGTAGGGTAAAATTTTTTAAAACTTATAAACAATATATGTGGGGTATGAAATGAAAGGTAAAATTCATTTGAAGTTCAATATGACATTTATTTTTCAAAAGCATACATTTTTGGGAGCTAAGTAAAATCTCAACACTGTGTATTGTGGTATCAAATGAAATTGATCCAATTTATAAGATAATATATTTTTAAAACACCAGCTTTAGGGGGGCTAGGGGATTTAAGAAGGGGATCAAATTTTTAATACTTTTTATTTGTAGAGTTAAATATTGGAAGGGTATAAGCATAAAATCATAAAAAAAACTTACAAAAGCTTATTTAATAATAATAACTGGAAAAATTATGAAACATGAATACTGATATGGATGTTGTAGCTTAATGTAAATCAACATTGTAAGGATATTTCAGTTCTGCATTTTGATTTATCTAATCAATTTCACTTTCCACATTTGCACTAACATATTCTTGTGCATTTCAATTTTGTTTTCATGCATTTACATGACACACATTTTCTTGTAAATGTGCATTTTATATCCATGTCAAAAACCTCCTCAGCAAGAGGCAACGTTATCCATTTAGGAACAAGGTTACCATCTTTTTCCATCGACCCATGACTTCTTGGGTCTGTGACAGGTGCCATCAGCTCCTGAGCTCTAGTCCAAACACTTGCTTGATATATGCTTCTTTTCAGATGCTGATCAAATGCATCACTCATGGGGGGTATTCTCTCAACATCCCTAAGTCTTTTGATAGAACAGCTGCATTCGAATGCGGTAAATGTTGCAGTTTTCTGTAATTGGTTCTATTGTGTCAAGACTGCAGGCGAACTGCATAGCTACATCTCTCAACTTTAGTGATATACAATAAGGGTTCTTGTAGAAGTTGCAAATTCTTCCATAAGCGATGGGACATTATCCTTTCTCTTGAAACAATACTTTTTCCCCCTGAATTGAAATGAAGTGCTGTCCGATCCAGTAAATGCGTTGAAAAGAGCCATGGCTTTTCATGTTATCTCGCCTAAGCTTGTTGCTACAATATTGAGGTTGATCACTTTTGTTGTTTTTCCTGCTTTAAGAGAAATCCAGATATCTGCTAAAGGATTCTCCTAGTATTTAATGAAAATTACCCAAGAGAATTAACTCAACAACATCTGTACCCTCAGTATATACCATAGCAAAGGGAGAATCATGGAGGGCGTCAAGAAGATGAACCAGTACACGAGTATCTGCCTCTTCATTATTGCATGGTCCCATAAGAGAACCCCGTCCTGTAGAAAGGACTTGATCATCTGATGTGATATAGACTAATTTTTCATCTGGAAAGTCTACTTGCATAAGTTTTGTTGTTAAGAATAAGAATATTTCCTTCTTATTATCTTCATCTACTAAAAATTCGTGCCATTTCTCTGGTGCTTTGGCGAGACGATATCTACGTTGTCTTGTAGCAGTACCTCTTTTCTCTCTTGTAGACCATTTGATCGTCATTTCACGATACTGATCCCAAATAATATCCACTCGATCTGCTCATCTTAAGTCATGCTGAATGCTTGGCAAAAAAACTTTGTTGAAATAGTCTTAGAATATCATACCTTTGAAGCTGTGTAATGAAGTCATTTATGTTTGGAAAATATTCATCTTAATTTAGATTAAAAGTAAAGTTTTTTTATCCACCTGGTATATTTTAATAATGTAGAGTAAATTGGGAAGAAACCGCTTTCAAGCAATTTAATTTCAGGGAAAGATTATTTTTGGAACTCACTAATTTTATTTAGATGAATAAATAATAAACTAGGGCCGATAAATTCAGTGCTTTTCAAGTACCAGGTAAAGTTTTAATTACAAACTGATTACAAGCAGTTTAAACCATGAGAGCCAATTGTTTAAATTAATTAACGCTCCAAAATTTTCAATATGCACCGGCTTCAAAAGTAATACTTTAATTTAGAATTATAACTATAAATACCGGGGCTATTAAATTCGTTCTTTTTCTGAAATCACATAAATATTTGATTTGCGATCGAGCCCAGTCATTTAAATTGTTCAGAAATTATTGTTTATATCAATTGACGCTACCGGTTATCAAAATTTTGTTACACCGTCAATTGATGACTACCTGACTCACATACGCTCGCGCAATGTGCGTCCCCTAGCTTAGCACGGGGATGTCTTGCCTAGGCCCTCTGCTAAAGATATTTTTGGTTTCCTACTCCCGACCTGACCAGTCGACTTTTCGGTAATATTTCACTGCTCTGAATTTATATTTATTTTCTTGGTAATTTTTTACTTTTTCTGTAAATAATATTTAATTTGTCTTTTTATATAACTTGTGCCTTCAGCAACTTATTGTAATTTTCAATAAACCGATTGTGTCTAGTAAATCCTGGAAGATATTTTACTTTGAATAATACCCTCAGGGGACGCTGCCTTTAAGTGGGACATTCCAGAGGTGTACGCTGAAATTTTGATTTGATTTTATTGCGATTTGAGTTTAATATTACAAATAAATTATTTTTTCCACGAAATTCTCAGTCGGCGACGCTGCCTTTACGTGGGACACTCCAGCTGAGACGTACCGTCTTATTAAATAGTTAAACATTCCATCACCGGGTTCACCACGTCAAGTTCGCAAAATTAGCTATTTTGTAACATACAAAATTTCACTTTATTCTTGCTAGAAAGTTCAAAATTTTTATAGTTTGTCATAAATTTAGTCCAAATTTCATTTCTGTGCACGTGGCAAACCACCGGTCTTGCTTTGCTTGTCATTTGATTTCATTTTTCATTTTGCATTTACCTGATATCATTTACTACTACTTGCTTTCACTTTGTATACTTACTTGGGTAACAATATTAGTAGAAATTCTAATTAGAGAAATAAACAGGGGGAAAATTATAACTTACTAAAATTTGAATATTTCCAAAACTTGAGTAATTAAAAATTTTAATATATTTGAAATATTAATTTACCTATACTATTTTGTGATTTTCCTGTAAATACATATATGCACATTTTTTAAAATACGTAACGTATAGTAAATTTAATTTTTGCTTTGAACTATAAATATTTTCAATATATTATTCAACTGTTTTGTGTGCCCTATTTTGATTCTCTACCCTAATATGTACTGTCTTGAAATAATAAAAGTGTTACAAATAATAAAATCATTACAGCTGTCCATTTCCCGAGAAAGACGGCCTACGTTTCGACCCCTGGTAATAAACCGTCTTCACTGATTCTATCTGGGGCCTTTATTATATTGTTAATAGAGAAAGTGGTGTTTCTGCACTTTAAACAGAAGCTGGCGTTCGAGGCAACCCGCTTGTACTAGATATATAGTGCAAGTTGCAGCACCGAAGTAGCAGGGTTACACTTGTACCGGAAGTGAATGAATAAGGGCACCACCATCAATAACTATGACTCCATATACATCAGGTGCTGCCAACTCCTCATCGACAGGATGGTAGACGTAACTTGTAACAGGGGGCGAGCGTAGGTGCGTCTTTACTATGTAAATACTTCGGTATGCGATGTAAAGCAACGACAGGCGCAGTTAGTACTTGGATGGCGACCATTCCAACGGAAACCGCGTTCTCGGCTCACACATCTTCCAGCGGCTTGTATATCAGTGTATGCGCGGAAGCTATACAACCTTAGGCGAAGGTTGTATAGGAGATATACCATCCTTCGGAGGGGATGTAAAGCCGTCGGTCCCTTGTCTATTAAATGTTAGGCAAGTAAAAGATCCCTACTCTTCTTAAGGGAAGATGTCCGGCAAAATTCCTGGTTGGGGGTAGCTCGTCTACAGGCGTCGGTGTTAGGCCTCAGTACCGGAAATAGGCCGACATTAAATAAATGTATAAAAAAAAAACTTGTAACAGGAGTTGATAGATCCCCCCTTAGCCCCCTAAAGTTAGTGTTACACAATATATATTAAATTTGAATGAATTTTACCTTTCATTTCATACCCACAAGCAATTTTGTAATTTTTTCAAAATTTTACCCCCTTTTGTAACTCACTAAAATTTATGTTTTTGAAAACAAATAAGTAAAATTTTAAAGTTTGGATGAATTTTTTCTTCTTTTTTTTTAGTGCCTTGTTTATATTTACGCCCTAATGAGATGCGGTTCACCCATCCAAGTGACGGCCTCGACCAACGTTGCTTAACTTCGCTGATCGAGGTTTCAGCGCTTAAACCAATTCAATTCAATTCAAAATATCTTTATTCACATTAAAATGATTGTATAAGCTGCCTCGCCAGCGCCCTTCCCGGGACCGACCCTGCGACCACCGCGTTGACGCGGTGGCGGATCGCAGAGCCGCACCGAGAAGGGACTGGTTCGGCGTAAGCAAAAATTGTATAAAAAACATATAAAAACTAACCTAAACTCCTTTTTAAAACAATAAAATTAAATTAGGTGGTATAATACAAAAACGCTTAAAAAAGAAAGCTTAACTTAAAACTGTAACAACTAGAAAAACACTTAACACAGAACTGGCGGAGAGAAACACTGAATTTAATTTTGATTGCTGTTCGCTGACACCATAACTCGTACGGAGTGCCATCCGCGAATTGTTCCAGCGACGGGCTGCGCAAGGCTGGCCTAAACTGTGATTCTAAATTTTGAATTGTTTTGGTATAAAAAATTTGGAAACTGTTACAAGGTTAATGAGGGAAGAATGAATTTACAGACAAAAAGGTACAAACAGAAACGAAGGAACAACAAACAAAAATGTACAAAAACAAAAGAAGAGGGGGACAGGAAAGAATTAAAGTCGATGAAAGGTATGAAATATCAGTGAAAGGTGGATAATAACAGGGAAGGTATAGTAGGTGAAAGTTTGGCTAGAGTGGCTGCCGGAAAATCGGTAACGTCTGGTATGGTAAGGGGTGTTTAATCCGAAATGGGGCATTATGCTGTCTAATTTGTGTAATGTGTCTTGTTAGCGGACTATCGCCCAGTTTGAATGAGTAGAAGTTTTGGGAGATGCGCTGGACGTAGTCGGCTATCGGGGTTATGTCGTTGCAGCGTTCGTAGAGGTCTCTGAGGGAGGTGTACCTTCCAGAATTTGAGATGAGGCGCATATATTTTCGTTCAAGGACTTCGAGTTTTTTCATTGTCGTAGCCGGTATGCTGCACCACACCGGCGCCGCGTATGTGATGGACGGCCTGACCACCATTGTGTATAACAATTTTTTGTTTTCTCTGTTTAGTCTGCTACCCCTGACCATGAGCGGATACAGACTCCTGGACAGGGAGTAGACCGTCCGTATGGTTTCGTTAATGTGGGCGTTAAACGTCAGTCTTTTGTCCAGTCTCACCCCCAGGTACTTCACGCATCCCCTAATAGGAATTTGGTTGCCCCTTATCAAAATTGGTGTGATTAGTCGATTCTCTGTGAATCGACGCGTGAAGCATATCGCCTCCGATTTCTCGGCGTTGACCCGGATCTTCCACTGACCGTAATAAGCCGTGGCACGAGCCATGTGCGCATTCAGCAGCATGTTGGCCGCCTGCGCGTTGTGGGAATGCGCGTACATGGCCGTGTCGTCGGCGTACTTGGCCAGTTTGGTATTCGGGAACTCCGGGAAGTCGGAGACGTACAGGTTGTACAACTTGGGTGACAGGCACGATCCTTGCGGGACGCCCGCACGAATGTCCCGCCGAGTTGACAGTTTATTATTCACCCGAACCTGCAGGGTTCTGCCCGTCAGGAACGAGTGAATGAGGTTGGTGATGTGTGTCGGGAAGTTGTAGCGATGCAGTTTGTAGAGTAAGCCCGGGATCCAGACGGTATCGAAGGCCTTCTCAATATCGAGGAGCACCATGGCGGTGCTCTTCCCGAGGTTGTATTGCACCTTTGCGTCGTTAACCACCCTAACGACTTGTTGCACCGTGCTCCTCCCCCTCCTGAAGCCGAATTGGGACTCGTCGTCGATGTGAAGTTCATCCTGAACAGCATCGAGTCTGATCAGGATGACCTTCTCCACCAACTTGGAGATCGCCGACGGCAACGAGATGGGCCTGTAGCTGCCGACGAACCGCGCGTTCTTCTTCGGCTTCAGGATGTGGACGACCACGGCGCCCTTCCACTGGCTAGGCCAGTGTTGGAGTCGCAGGATCGCGTTAACGACGTAAGTTAATTGCACAATGCCTTTCCTCGGGAGATATTTGAGCAACTTGTATTCGATACAGTCCGCCCCGGGTGCCTTGTTGTTGGGTAGGTCTTTGACAATTTGTGCTACCTCCGAGGGTTTGGTCATGATTTTAAGGAATTGTCGTCTGGTCAGTTGAATGTCATGACCGAGCAGTTCTTGTACGTCTCGTTCGATGCGGTCGTGTTCTTGGTTATTAGGTATGGTATTGTTGTGTATTGTCTGGAAGTGGTCGGCTAAGTCGCTCACTTTTTGGGCGTCCGTCAGCGATGTCTGTCCGTTTGTGCCCGTCAAGGCGGGGATGGCTTCCCGCGTACTTTTCAGGGCTCTTGTCAGCTTCCACAGCGAGTTGTCTTGCGGATTGAGCGCCGCCAGTTTGTCCCCCCATTTCTGGTTTTTTGCAGTGTTGATGGAGGTTCTGATCTGCCTTTGCAGCCTGACCATCTCGGCCCTGGCGTCGGCATCGCGATTTCGCTGCCAAAGCCGTCTCAGTCGGTTTTTCTCCCGAATGTTTCGTATGACCGCTTCGTCGAGTCGGTCTCTGTTGTTATCGTTTATGGTTACAGTGGTGGCAACAGTCTGCTTAGCATCCTGCAGCACCCTTGTGAACTCCTCCATCGCATTTTCCAGTTCGGCGGGTGTGGCGATCGTGTTTGTCAGTGTTAGGTGCGTGTTTACGTGTGTCTTATAGAGACGCCAGTCGGCGCCTCTATAAGATGTGACAGTTCGTGTTGTGTCTTCCCTCGAGACACCGACAAGTTCGACCACAATGGGGTTGTGGTCGGACGTGAGTTCCTGCAGGGCCACGGGGACCGTGCAGTTCCTCACGCCCTTATTGACCACTATGTCGAGGGTAGTGGGCGTTTTGCCGTTGTCCGTAAAATGCGTGGGATCGTCCGGATACTGCACAATGACATTTCGACTATTCGCATAGTCGAACAGAGTGTTGCCGTTCGCGTTGTTGCGATGGCAGTTCCAGTTGCGATGCCGAGCGTTGAGGTCGCCTATGAGCAGGCAGCGCGGACTTGCGTTCATCAGGTTCTCAAGACAACCCGCCGTGAAGCCGTTCAAGGGTCGGTTGTACGCGGCCACGATACTGGTGCCGCCCTCCAGCGTCACACACACATTCTCTACGGTGGTGTTCCGTACAGAATGGTGTGTGTGCGCGATCTCGGTCTTTACCAGTACGGCCACTCCGCCACCCCTGTTGTTGTCGGCCCTATCAGTTCTGTGTACTGTATACCCCCGGACTTGCAGTTTGTCACGTCTGGTAAGTTTCGTTTCGTTTAGCAGCATAATGTCAATTTCATGCCTCAACAAGTAATTGATAAGAATAGGAATTTTGTTACCTATACCATTGGCGTTCCAGCGCTTAAACCGATGACGGTACCTCACTTCACCTTTTACCTTTCATTTGATACCCCACACGCAATTTTGGCATTTAAAAAAAAAAAAAAAACCTCCTTTTTTAAAACCCCCTAGTCCCCTAAAATTTGTCTTTTTGAAAGGCAAATATCATACTGAAGTTCAGATGAATTTTACCTCTCATTTCATACCCCACACGTATTGTTTACGTGTTTTCCAAATTTTGACCACCCTTATTATAATCTCCCTCTTACTCTAGGTACCCTCTGGGGATAAATATTTGTACATTAGGACCAAAAAAGTAATACAGACCCTTAGTAAGATGACACCAAAAACTAGACTTTTACATCAACTTAAAATGACTTATGATAATTGCATCCCACTACTATAGATCAGATACGTAAATTCGTTCCGTACAATTATTATCTGGCAACAAACCCACAACAAACATACGTATTGATAAATTCGAAAAGGATATAAGTACATGAAAATAAATTAAAGTTTGAGGATATCGAGAAACGAATGCAAGTACCAATCGTAGTATATGCCGATCGGTTTTCAATCGATATTCAGTTTAAAATTTATCGACTATATTTTGTATTTTTAAATTTTTTTTCAAGATGTAATAGGTATATGAAGTTATTGGGCTTTTGCGTTACTCGGGGAGGAAATTGTCTAGATATGTAAATTTACTATTCATTTCTGGTGAATGTAGTGGTGATGAAAATCACCGTTGTAACGTAGATTGTGCGAATAGTTACTATTGTTGGATAGGAGATTTGTCCAAGTTAGTTTTCAGTCAAGTTTCTGGTAACGATCATAAGAAAAAAATTGCGATGGTTGTTTATTATACTTTAATAACAAACGTCGCTTATTTCAACACCAAAGAAACGATTGTAATCATATTTATACAACAACACCCACAACAAACATCGTATTGATAAATTCGAAAAGGATATAAGTACCTGAAAATAAATTAAAATTTGAGGATATCGAGAAACGAATACAAGTATCAATCGTAGTATATGACGATGTTCAATCGATATTCGGTTTATAATTTATCGAGTATATTTTGTATTTCTAATTTTTTTTTTTTTCAAGATTGATTGATCTACGAATATTGGACAGATTTACATTTAAAAATCTCATTATGGACAAGCTAGTATTTTTGTTAATCCGATTCGATTACCAAAATATGATATACTATGCAAATAAATCATAAATTCGTGAAAACATATCAATAAAGTATATATAATTTTTGGCGCTCCAGCCAGTTTTTGGAGAAAAATTTGTATAATCAGGAGATCAAAATACATAAGAATCAGCAATAAAATTTCCTGTGGAAAGTTGCCGCTGAAAGCAATTAATTAATTAATATCAACTAGTCTCTACTAAGTAAAAAGACTGGATGGTAAACCTAAATTATAATTTGTTTAAGTCAAGGATACCGCAGAAAAATTAAAATCATAAAATATGTTCATTCCAATTCAGCACATTTTGTTCACACCGTATTAGCTAGTTGAGTTGGGTTATAAAAAATACGGGTCCATTTATCTGATGCCCGTGTAAAGTTGTTTTTTTACTGTAAATTTTTGCTCTCAGCTCCCTCGAAATGGACTACACATTTTATTCACGTCAACGCCATGTAAAAGTAACATCATTACAAGACTATTGCATGTTATTTGTTTAAAGAAACAATGCTTGTCTCGGTGGGGAACTGAGAGTAACGCCCTTAATTGTTTTCTGTACATAATCTGAATATTAAATGAGACACACGGCGGCTTAGAAGAAGAATTATTACAATATGAAACAGAAGTATAAGGTCTAATTATAATGGAGGAATTTTAGTTATAATTAACACTTTCAGATTTTGATGATAATTATATCTGTTTTGCTTCAGCATTTTTTAATATCGGTCACTAAAATAACTATGTATCGAGGATCATAATAAATGGTTGCTAATGATAAGTTAGTGTATGACCTCGGAAATAATTGCTACTCGCTTATGGCCATAAATAACGTTATTATACAATAGATCTGTTAACACTAGATTTAATGAATATGTTTCAAAATCGCTTTTGGTATACTAAGAACCCATAGTTTTTTCGTTATTTAAATGATGCATATTTGGTAACGTGATTTCAAGGCTGATTGTTGAACAAAAAAATAATATAGGATTATATTATATATTTCGTGTAATATTGTCACAGAAATATCCCATATGCAGGGTTCTTAACCCGACACTTTCAAATATCTCGAATAATAAGCATTCTACAAAAAAAGTTTCTATAATCAAAACTCTGTATAGAGAATAAAACTTTCGATCTATTTCTGTTTAAAAACATGGGATACTACTACCCTCTTCCAGCGTCATAGCTACAACACTATGCAGTATGTCGAAAGTGAGCAAGGATATACGACAATATATTAATAAAATTCATCCATCGTAATTCACAGATTTACACATTATATAATGTTAAATGAATTAATAATGTGTTTTTTTAGGCTTTTTAACTGGTTTCTCACTCAAAAAGCCACACAGAAAGCTACAATCGCCCTGGGAAGGTGTAGGCAAATGTGTGGAAAAAACTGGGGATTAAATCCCAAAATGAACCTGTGGTTATACACCAGGATAGTGAGACCCATGATAACCTATGGATCGGTGGTATGGTGGATTAATACGGTGCAGTCGAGAGCAATAAGGCTGTTAAGTGGCGTACAAAGGCTTGCTTGCCTGTGCTCCACGGGGGCCATGAAAACTGCTCCTACGGCTGCACTTGAGGTCCTCTTGGACCTGCGACCCTTATACGTATTCATACAAGGCGAAGCTCGGTCAGTGGTGCACAGGTTAATGCAAGGTCAAACGCCAATTAGCCAGCAACACGGGACGGAGTACCGGAAGTTATACTCGGAGATGAGGGCAGATCCCATTCTAGGCATGCCCACGGATGTAATGGTCCCAAGGTATAACTTCATCAAGAACTTTCAGACTGTTATACCAGACAGGGAGGATTGGAAAAACGGTCCTCCCATAACAGCACAAACAATCTGGTACACTGACGGCTCCAAGACAGAACAGTCGGAGCCGGGATTTACGGGACAAGGTTAAAAGCCAGTGTCCCGATAAGTCTTGGGGAATACGCTATGGTGTTTCAGGCTGAAGTGATCGCCATACACTGTTGCACAAGGGAGATAATAGGACAAGGCACTGTTAATCAGTCGATTGCCATTTTCTCTGATAGCCAAGCGGCAATAAAAGCAATCAGTTCCATGTAAATCAACTCAAGATTGGTATGGGACTGCTTGACGTCTCTTACAGAGCTGGAAAGTCAGAACAAAGTGACCCTAGCATGGGTACCAGGACACGAGGGACACAGAGGAAACGAAAAGGCTGACCAACTGGCCAAGGAAGGCGCACTTGAAGCCCCAATAGGACCCAAGCCCTTTTGTGGCATACGAGCAGCCATTAAGGAATGGGTGCAAAATAAATCTCTGGAATGGTGGAGGAATCTCCCAAGACAGAGGCAGGCCAAAGAGATCATTAAAGAACTTTCGGCCAAATTTTCGGAAGATCTACTAAGCCAGAATAGGAAGGCCATCAGAGTAATAGTAGGCCTTCTAACTGGCCACTGCTGTCTCAATAGATACATGAGTCTAATGGGCCTGGCAGAGGACGCAACATGCAGTTTCTGCCAAGAGGAAGAGGAAACCTCAGTTCACGTATTTTGCCTCTGTGAAGGCCTGACGCGGCTGAGATTCCAAGTACTCGGAGAAGAAAAACCAAGGGCGGACAGCTATACAAAAGGGCCTTTATCAACGCTGTGGAGTCTAGTATAAAGCACAAAGCTGGATGAGGTACTATAAGGAAGATATGCTGGAAGCATCACAATAGACCTGAAAAGATCGCGGCTAAATAACCGGCTCCTTTGTTAATCTAATCTAATCTAACTGGTTTCTCCATTTGTTTGGGCCAAATCCTTTAAGAACATCTTCTTCATTTGACAAGCTAAGGAAGCGACATCTATTAAAAATCTTTAAGTGACACACCACCTAGTGTCTACAAGCATAAGTTTAAATTAAAAAAGCCATTTGTTCCAGAAAAGTTCGTTAAATCAGTTTGTTGTTTTGAGCCCCGAAATACGAGTGTGAGACTGTTTTTAAATCTACTATCATTAACTATTATTTATTTAATTTCAGTATTTGATTGTTTCTTGGTTCATTAAAAGTATGTTATTTTATATTTTTTCATATATCTGTTTTCGATTATGCTTTTTGAGGTTAAAACGTGTATACTAAACACTTGCCTCCGTTAAATGCAAGTGTGCAATAACCAGTAAGGGGCTGAGGGTAAAAGTGTAGCATACTACACTCTTGCCTCAACTATAATTCTTGGTATATTACTTTAATTTAATGCTATTTTTTGTAGAAAGAATTATGGTAAGGGTATATAAAGGAAAAAGTGAAACAGCCACAAAATATACTAAAGATACCTTAAAGAAAGCAATATTAAACATTACTAATCGTGTCATAAGCCAGTATGCAGCTCATAAAAAATATGGTGTACCACAAATGACCCTCAGTTATCATCGAAGGGGTTTAAGGGGTCGGAAAAGTATATCTACGGGAAGAAGCACATCGATATCCAAAACAAGAATTGTTGGGAAAAAGGGAGTTCCGTCGTCAAGAACAACAGCTGGAAGAGGCAAAAAAATACGATAGTTTTAGTTGCAGTTGACTCTGTGGGACTAAAAGCACTCCCCTGAATGCCTTTAAACGAAAGAATATCTGGGATGAATGGTTTGCATCTCCCACTGAAACATTTCCGAGTACAACACATGCTGCTACTTCCAAGGGATGGATGAAGTCAGAAAAATTCTTACACTTTTCTCAAAAAACGGTACTAGAAGGTTTTGGACTTACCAGACCGATTTTATAAATTTATGATGGCGATACATCTCATATAGATGAAAGACTGATAGTAGCTGGTAAGGAAAATGATGTAATAATACTTAAACTGCCTCCTCATTTCTCCCACATTCTCCATGCATTCGATTTGAGCATCTTTAAGTCATTAAAGAATATATGGGATATTACTCTTGTTCAGTGACAGAGACGCAATGAAGAGCTTAAAATACCAAAGATAACCACCACGTCACCACAACGTCCTCAGCTAGCCTATAGACCAGCTGACTCAGACCATCCATCCATCACTCCCTCCCACTGCCAGTCCTACTACCGCATCGCAAGCTAAGCCTCTACCAAATACTGGAACTAAACCTAAGACTAAGCAGTACAATTTTCGAAACCTCAACAAAAAATAAACTAAAAATTTTGCATCAAAATATACAATGTTTAAAAAATAAGACCTTAGAATTAAATTTATACTTAGAAAACCGTAGGTTAGACGTGGATGTAATATGCTTAACAGAGCACTTTCTAAAAGAGGAAGAAGTCAAATTTTATTATCTAAATAGTTAAAGTGTAGCTTCTTCTTTTTATAATTCTATGAACCAGCGGGGAGGCACTTGTATTTACGTAAAAAAAATGTCTTCTAGAGCATACAAAACCCATTAATACATTTCAATCGTTAGTGAGTGAAATTTAGAATATCATAATAATCTGCATATATAGATCTTCTCTGGAAAAATTTGCTGTATTCATTAAAAACTTTTAAATAATATTGTTAAAGATATTAAAAAAAGCAAAAATATTATCCGCGGGGATATCCATATAGACTTTCTAAAACTATCTAATGAGAAAACTTCATTGGTCTCTTTGTTACTGTTATATAATATGAACCCAACAATATTTGAGCCGACCCGTGTGCATACATCCAGTACCTGTATTGATAATATTTTGGTGAATGATAATCTTTCGAATTACACCACCATAGTCGACGACAATGATTTGTCAGACCATTTCTCTCAAGAAATTATTATAGATATGTCCTTAAATAAAGTCGATGAAAACAATTTTAATTATTGCAGATTTTTCTCTGAGAAGAACGTAACAAAATTTCAAAGAATGCAAACACTTCCTATAATGATTTAGAATATAATTCCCTTTTTTCGTAGACATCCTCCAGCAAAATTATAAATTCTGCTTTCCTCTAAAAAAGGTTAAAGCGCGTTATAAAAAATGGTGGGTTCCAAAGGAATAAAAATTTCCTGCGTACATAAAAGGCAATTAATAAAATTAATCCGTAATTATTACCAACGTTATTCCGAAAGATGATTCCTGATGTTAGCAGCTTCCAAATCCTTCTCGATAGATCTCTGGAAACTAGAAATGTCGAATATAAAAAAGTGAAAGAACAAAACGTGTTGTGAACGAAGAAAATGAGTTTTCTGTGGTGCTGGCAACGGTTGAGAATCCCCATGTTAGTCAAAGAGAAGTGAGCTCATTAGTAGGAATAAGTAGACGGTCTGTGGGTCGAATCTTAAAACAAATAAGTTGCATGCATATCATATTTATATGCAGCAGGAATAATCTGATGACGATTTTCAAAAGCGCGTACAATTTTGTATTTGGACCAGAGGTGAAATGCAACATGATGTCAACTTCTTCAATACTGTTTTATTCAGTGATGAGGCAACTTTTCATAAAAAATTTCCATTATTGTGCTTCGGAAAATCCTCACTTTTTTATGTAAGTTGATAACCAACAGAGATGGTCTACAAACGTTTGGGGAGGAATTATTGGAGAACATGTAATAGGGCCGCATTTCTTTAATGGTACATTGACTGGGGCTATTTATCTTCATTTTTTGGAAAACTATCTGCCACAATTATTGGCAAATCTCCCTGAATGAATTCGAAATAGAATGTGGTTTCAGCAAGATGGTGCTCCACCACATTATTTAAATGCAGTTAGAGACCATTTAAATAATACCTACCCTAATCACCAAATTGGAAGAAATGGACCCACTAAATGGCCTGCCAGGTCCCCATATCTTACAAAAGTGGATATCTTTTTATGGGGATACGTGAAGGAAATTATAGAGACACACCAACAACAGTACAAAATATGAAGGAAAGAATAATAACTGCCTTTACATCTATCACATAGGCAGTTTTAGGAATAGTGGGAATCTCATTTCAAAAGCGCATAGAGATGTGTGTCAGTCATAATGGGCAACATGTGGAACATTTATTATAATTTTTTTGTACTGAATTATTTGAAGAAACCTCTTTTTATAAGTTTATTTTTGAATTGTAATTATTGCTCAATAGAACGAAATTGGTTGCAATTAGCCCTAGGCAAGTACTTACAAAAAATGTTCGTTTTTCATTCCTACATCACATCGTCGAAAAATATACAGGGTGTTCCATTTGAAAAAATGAGAAAATTCAATTTAAAATGTTCTTAATTTAAAAATAATTTTTGACCACCCTGTACATTTTTAGGAAATGAAAATGATTCAGAAACATTAATTAGATGTCTTGTAACTGGTATTTACATAAATTTTTCTTAAAACGCATAATTGTGACAATGGTGATTTTTTTAATATTCATCTGCAGATTGCATTATTTCAACAAAAAAATTCATTACATCCAAGTGGTTGGGAGATATTCCATGCTAATATAGGAATGGATAGAGCCTAAAAAAATTCTTCAAAAAATGTACTGATATAAATAGCATTCCATTTAAAAAAAGGCACTTGGCCCTGAAATTTTGTCATGGCTCACCTTGTATATTCGAAAATAATTTTCAGTTATAGACTTCTTTATCTAGCAATTTTTTAAAAAAATTCTAGCTATCGTAGAACTCGAGATATCCCCGCGCATTATTGCGTGGATTTGCCCTGTAACTTGTGCAAATACGTATTACAGCACCAATATATTATTGCTATTTTCATAGCCGATTATTTATTTAAAAATGACAGGTTTATCAAGTTGTGATTATAAAGTACTAGGTCATTTTTTGAACATGAACCTGCACATTTATTAAACAGTCTGTTGAATTAAAATATACAAAATTAAGATTTTAAAAAGTGGACACCCTACCGGTATGAATTAAAGTAGAGATGTTCGACTATTTAAATACCTGGAGCAGTTTAATCTAGCGGCATGCTTTGTCCGTCGAGATAATTTCTGAGGCATGTAACATAAAAATCTACAACAAAAATAAATCTAAAAATATTCATGTAGCACTTTATATTCAACATTGGTTATAAACATGCGAAGACAATGTTGCGAAGTGACTTGGCGTTTAGAAACCTGTTATTACTTTCCTTGACAGACCTTACGACTGCAGGAAATTATGTCTTGCTCAAAGTGACAGCTACATGGAACTTCTTGATAAGATGGATTCATCAAGTGAATTTTATTTTATTACCACCTCTTATTAAAATTATGTAGTTACATTGTTGTGATTGATTTATATTTGTGTGCTGTTAGAATGTAGGACGTTTATGATTAAGAACTTTCCTTAACTACGAAGTCAGTTACCTATTTAATGAATTTGATATACAAAATTAAAAAAAAAACACGCTTTGATTAAAAATGTACTAAAAGTAGGAAACTATTTTTTCAACTATACTAGCATTTTTAGGTTTATATAAATAGAAATGAAAGTATATTGGACATAAAAATATGTCACATTATATCATGTAACTCTTTCAACAAGGTAATTGTAAAACTTTCATGATATTGAGAATTAATTTCAGAAAATATAGAATATTTGGTCTTACAGAGGGCAAATGAAAACGAGGAGTGTTGATACATATTAGTAAGGAATATACTTATAGATAATAATGAATGAAATAGCTCAAAATTCTATCTGAATATTAGGCATAAAAATTAGATATTTGAATTTTTTTTGTGACCGAATATGAATATTATAATAATGTATTTTTAAGTTGGTTTTGGTATCATAAAAATGAACAAAATTTCCGTTTTTTAACTTATCGACGTTTCGTTAAATTTATTAACTTCTTCAGGACACTGAAAAAAAAAACGTGAAAATGTAGATATAAATGAAATTTAACAATTATTGTTTATACTTAAAGACAATTAAAAACAAAAAAATATAACTATATTACACTGTTAACACATTAAAACATTAAAAGTACGAAAAGGCACTTTCAAAAAATTTAAAGATTATTTAAAAATTTTGTGTAAAATATAAAAACTGTATAATAAATTATAAAAGAAAAATATATAAACAGACAATTTTTTTTTCATTAACATTTTAAAGTCACAGGACAAGGTATGTAGCTTTTATAATAGGTAATGTTTCTTGTACAGTACTACATAAATGTATAACTATACGCTGGTTCTAGCGGATCGAAGATCAATAATGTATGTACCTTTAATATTCCCAAAGTCTCAGCGTTTATTTAATTTTTTTTTTTTTTATTATAGATCAGGTGTTTTTGCAGTTAGTTACATGTTCAGATATTCGTTTTTTAAAATGTCTGCCTGTGGTACTGAAGAGATTTCCCCCCCCAGTGTTTTAATTAATAATAAATCCTGGTACTAAGGCACCAATGAAGAGATTGTCTCCCTCCCCAATTAATTACAAATGGAATCCTGGTCATGGCACCAACGAAGAGGTTGTGGTGTACCCTCTTTAATTACTAAAGAAAGTACTGGTAATTTTGTCACCTGGAACCTAATTACTATTTATTTATCTGAAGGATAAACAAACAATTGGCCATGTGTGCGATCGTCTTACAAAGTTAGGACCCAAATTTCGTTGTGTGTGTAGTAATCCTTTTCAATTGCCTCAGGTTTTTTTATAAAGAATTTAATATTACTTGTTTCTGTCTGATACTATGTAACTTAGACAATTAATCGCTCTGCTAATTTAAATACCTGGTAAACTTAAACACACTGTCTATTAATTGAGAGACCTAGTTAATTTCATGTATTATTTTGTAGTATTTTATTACTCAAGATTGCATTGTACATTTACAGTTGAAGTTTGTTTTCTATTTTGCTTTGAAACAAAACCATTTATTTAGTTTATTACTTATATGACGAAAAAGATAAAGGTGAAAGAAAAAACAATAATTGATGGGAAAAAATAGTAAAAAAAACCCATTTTATTTTATATAAATTGATGTTGCAAATAGCTATACATGAAATCAAAAATATTCTAAATATAGTCTAAATATTTGAGACAATTCTCTAAATATTATAATAGGAAAATTTGCGCTGCACAGTAATGACCATACTATATTGTTACGTACGGAGTATTCATATTTGAGGAGAAAACTATAAAACAGCTTTAGTTAGTTACATATTGATATAAATTATTTTTCCAAATTCTAAATTGATATACCTTGCAATAATATTAAACAATTGAATTATTAAAAACAATAAATAAATACGAACTTGTACTCAATAGGTAACCTGCTAAATGAGCATGTAGTAAAATTATAAATACGAATTTTACTTGAAAATTATAACTTAAAATGTATATCTATCAACCCTACGAGAATACACACAAATAACTTAGGAAATACCTCTGAATCGGTGATAGATTATATATTCACCAATCTGGACAAAAGTCAATATAACTCAATTGTAGTACAGCCTAACATAGCAGACCACCTTGCTCTAATTGTACATTGTAATTTGGCAATTTCAAAAGATTACGAAGACAATGAAAAAGAATACGAGTACCGAAAATTTACACATAGTAAAACAATAATAAATAAATTAAATAAATTAACACCACAGAAATTAGACAACCCCCAATTCCAGAAGCCAGGGCTTGTGCGGAAGGGGGTTACACATTGAAAAAACGCGGACATACAACCATTTCCTCCGACAGTGCCAGTGCCGGAGCCAGGATTCGAATCCGGTGGTGCGATGTCCGTGTGATTAATCGCGATTGCCATCTCGCGCCTTAACCCACTCGGCTATCGACCAGACGAGTAACTTGCAAGATTTAAAATGCCTCCTAAATAATGTCAATTTCTCAGAAATACTGATGTAACTTTCAACAAATTCATGGAAATACTAACTTGGTCAATTAATAGTACATGTCCCCTGCAATACATAACAAAGAAGGCAAATAAAAAGAACTAAAAATCGTGGGTAACAAACGAAATAATCGAAAAAGGTACAAATTTTAAAAATCTATTCTGGCTACAAAAAATTCTAATAATATAAATATTATTGAATATTACATAAATCAAAAAAAAAGGAGTATAAAACATTAATTCAAAAAACAAAAAAGAATACTATGATAATATCATTGAAACATCTACATATAAATCTAAAAAAATTTGGCAAATAGTTAATGACCAGACAGGCAGGAATAACAAAAACAAAATAATTATGCTTAAAAACGAAAATCAATACATAACAGATCCTGTAAAAGTAGCTGAAACTTTTGGAGATTACTTTTCAAATATAACAGATATATGCTTGAAAAATCATTACGGTACATTTGCTTCTAAAAACTGCACGCTTTCACCTGCCAATGCAAAATCATTCTTTTTTACACCTACTGATAGTGAGGAGATTCTAGATATCATTTCTCAATTGAAAAATAAAAATAGTGTTGGCGTGGACGGTATTCCAACCAAATTAGTTAAGACTATTGCCGAAAGCATTGTAAACCCACTAGTTTACATTATAAATTTATCTTTTGAACAGGGACAATTTCCCTCATTGTTGAAAATTGCATCAGTAATTCCAATTTATAAAAACAAAGGCGACCCTAATAGTGTAGGCAACTATAGACCTATTGCAATTTTAAACGTACCCTCAAAGATCTTTGAACGACTTATTTATAACAGACTAACAGCTTTTTTAAAAAATCAAAACATCTTAACCGACTGTCAACATGGTTTTTTGATTAACAGATCAACGGAACCTTACAACTCATGGACTATGTTTATAAACATTTAGATCAAGGAATGTTGGTAGCTGGAGTATTCTTTGATCTGTCAAAGGCATTTGATTGCATAGACCACTTTTTTCTTAAACAAAAACTTTATACCTTAAGAGTAAGAGGGTGCATTTTATCATGGATAATGTCCTATCTTGAAGATAGAAAAATATGTGTTAAAGTACAAGATAATGCTTCAAATTGCTATAGTATACATAGAGGTGTACCTCAGGGGTCAGTGCTGGGCCCATTATTATTTATTTTGTACGTCAACGAGTTGCCAAATTTTCTTACATCTACATGTGTTACAATGTTTGCAGATGACACCACAGTGGCGGTATCAGCACTGACTGCTGAGGATTTAATAAATCTATAATTAGAGTTATACATGATTTTCAGAGTTGGTGTAAGAAAAATAATCTCATTTTAAATGTAGATAAAACTGTATGCCTGAATTTTTATAACAAAAAGAAACACCCCGTCGATGAAATTGTTATCAACAATATTAGATTAAATGAGAGTTCAGTAACAAAATTTTTAGGGGTCTTCTTAAATGATAATCTTACCTGGTCAGCCCATATAAGCCACGTCAGCAAAACGATTAGCAGATCATTTTATGCCATTCTAAAGTTGAAAGGTGCGCTTTCTACACATTATTTGTTAAATGTGTATTATTCCCTGGTCTACAGCCATCTTTCGTATAACATTGTGCTTTGGGGAAATGCCCCCGAAAGTATAAGAATCTTTGTACTGCAAAAAAAGATATTAAGATTAATATTCAACATGAGGAATACAGAATCATGTAAATCTCTTTTTACTGACAATAAAATTATGACGCTCCCTTGCATATATATTTTTAAACTATTACTATTTACAAAGAGAAATATTAGTTTATATGAAACAAATTGTAAATATCATAATTATAATACGAGAAAACGGAATGAATTGAGTACGGTAAACCATAATACGTCTAAGTATGAACATTCACCATCATATGCAGGAGTAAAATTATTTAATAAGCTTCCGGAACACTATAAAAGGGAAAATTATAATTCATTTAAAAACATACTGAAAAATCTTCTTGTTAACAAATGTTTTTACACCATTACTGAATATATGAATGATACTCTTGACTGACAAATGTTTATATCTTGTCTTATATATTATTTATTTATATATGTGTGTGTATATATGTATGTATATGCATATATGTGTATATATATTTATGTGTATATATAGGTATGAGAATCTATGTGTAAATGTTTGTTTGTATTTACCCAGTGTACTAGTTTGTTATATTTATATGTTTTTTAAATTATTATTACGATGTTTAGCCCGGCTAAACTAAACACATTTCTATCATATTATTTAATACTTTTTTATTGACATGTACATCCATTGTAAAATGGCCTAAGTATGAATAAATTATTATTATTAACGCGGGCGTCAGTCGAATTCTTAAGACAGTCTTATACTTAAGTGTTAAGAAGTGCGACTCCTTAACCTAATGCATCTCCCCACATCAGTGATATTGGTAAGAGCCCTCCATTTGTTACTATTGTTGTTGTGCCTGTTGATACTGTGACACTGTTTGTTGTTATTTTGTCAATAAATTATATTTGTTTTAAACTCGTCTTCTACTTTGGCTACCCAATCCCCCTCTCTCTCAAGCCAAGTGGCCGTCAGTCGCGGTTCCCGAAAGGGGGGTCGTGACAATATATAGATATGCTGAGTGTTTTGATACAATAACAAGAACTGAGTTATACAAAAATATGATGTGTTATTTTAATAGTAATTAGAGTGGTGGGAATGGCCTGATAATGATCATTTATAATTAGAGCTGTTAGTAATCGCCAGGTAATAATGGTTTTTAATTAAAGTTGTTAGTAATGACTATAAACTTGCAAAACAGAGGACAAGAATCATGTCATGTTTGTGCATCATAGAATATAAGTGATAAATGAGAATTAAATACGCATGTAAAATATCATAAAATGTTAAGGAAAAATCCTTTGGTTATAATTAAACAAGCAGTCTACCAAATTTTGTATGACTGTCCAACAACGTAAAACAGGGTGGGTAGATGTAATTCAAACAGACGAGACGTCTCGGTTCAGTACTCGACGAAAAGTAAACCCTTCTTAATACGAACAAGTTTACGGGCTAATTAATCCACTACTAACCGGTGGCCTGTACAGTTTATGAGCGCAAGGTAATTAAGTGTATGGATAGTTAATAAACAATCATAGAAAATCAAATAGATCGCTGGTGAGAAATCTCAGATAATCATTTAAAAGGTAAACATTACTACGACATTTTACATGTCCAAAATTAGGCACACAATGGCATTAATAAGTACATGAAATGAAAAGCAATAGAAGTGAAAGTTTCTTGTCATTGCATAAACGCAGAAAATATATAGTACTTGAATATAAACTTGTTATTTTGCAAACGCAAATTTCCCTAGTAAAATATTCAGAAAGTGAAACTTTATGAATTAAAATCGTGAATGAAATCATAACTGAATAACTTCCCCATTACACCCCGACCAAACCAGAATATAAATGCAATTGCCAATAATAAAGTAGAATCTCCAAATAAGAAAGCAATCACCTTTAGAAATTTATGCCAGCTGAATTTCTGTGCGCCCTGTATAGCGTTATATCACCCCTGAATGCTCTCCCTCAGATTCTTTATGTTTAACGTACTCGTCGAGCATAACATATATTCAAAAAAAATCCAACACAACTGGTTGAGCACTTTATAGAAAAGGGCCACACTTTTGTATTTAATAATGCCAAAATAATAGCTAAAAATAACAATTACAAGAGAATGTTCAATGAAATGATTTGTATTAAGAAGAATCCCAACAGTATAAACAAACGAGCAGATATAGACAATCTAAATAGTTCTTATTTTAATATTATCGACTATCTAAAAAACACCTAATCTATAATTGAAAAGTTAAAAAAAAGAAACACTGAGACTTTGGGAATATTAAAGATATATACATTATTGCTCTTCAATTCGCCAGAACGAGGTGTACCAGCGTATAGTTATACATTTATGTTTTACTGTACAAGAAACGTTACCTGTTACAAAAGCTACATACCTAATTTGTCTCGTGATTTTGAAAAGTTAACGACAAAAATTTTTTTAATTTAACCGTAAATTTTTATATATTTTTCTTTTATAATTTATTATACACTTTTTATGTTTTACACCCAATTTTTAAATAATCTCTAAAATTTTTGAAAGTGCTTTTTTGTATTTTTAATGTTTTAATGTGTTAATAATGTAATATAGTTATATTTTTTTGTTTTTAATTGTCTTTAAGTATAAACAACAATTGTTAAAATTTATTTATACCTACATTTATATGTTTTCTTTTAGCGTTCTGAAGAAGTTAGTAAATCTAAGAAACGTCGATATTTTTTATGATCACAAAAATACATTATTATAGAAGTTAAAGTAGGAACACGAAATTTTCAAATAATAATTTAAAATACACCACAAACTAAGGATGTTTTATTTATAGAACACTTTAAATAGCTTTTTGAAAATATTAAATGTAATTAAAATGTTTGCAATATATCTTTTGAATATCAAAGTTAAAATTCCTGTTTATAGTTAACAATCTACCTCAATACACTTTTGGATAAGTTTTCTCACTCTTCTAAAAATTGCCGGATTCTCGTAGATTTGGCGGCATCCTTCTTTTGTCCCATGAAGAGGAGTTTATTCATCGTGAATAGGAACAGCATTAATATAAGATTTTAAATAGTCCCATAAATTGTTGCAATAAAGTGGCTACTCACCTTTACTGGAACACAAATAAGGATGCAAGACGGCTGCAGAGAGTCCTGGCATGGATTAGTAATAAAAAATCTTGATAAGTAAAACGGCGCCACTTACCCCTATTTATCTGATAACTTATTCCCGGGGTAAGAAAGGGTGATTGAAAAAAGATTGTAGCTCAGTAATATATATACAGTTTAAGGTTAGTTAATGTTAGTATCGAGGTACATGTGAGACACACTCATAAAAAATTATTGTCGTAGATTAATTTTATCCCACATCTAATGCACAAGGGAAAAATCACATTGAATAACAAATTTAGTTATCAAACTTTCTTAGTTAAAATGACAGAGTACTGCGATGAATGCTACATCGATATGGCTTACGTGCTATCGTAAGTTAAAGGCATATATATTCCTGTATTATATTGTGATAAATGATTTCCTTTGTAAGATACAGGTTTAACAATACTTAGGGAAAAAAATGTTATCAATATAATACACAAGCCTTGACGAGAGACACTGCAGCAAAAGTCTCGCGTTTCTTTTCTTCTAATTTTTGCCTCCACTCAGCTATCTGTCAGGTTCACATATACCAAATATAACCAAGAACGGGGTGTGGTGAAACTCCTCCATAACAGACATGGACATGCATAGACTACTAACTACATTCCTTACTAGGCTACAATATGGTAGAAAAATTTAAATTAGTAAAATTCAACATTAAATACCTGGTGTCGTTAAATTATGCTCATCCACCAGAACATGTGTGTCGTTATCGAAAGTCTGGAAGCAAAACGGCCTCTATAATCAAATGAATATTTCCTGCTATCGCCTTTCATAAAAAAAAAACAATTTCCTGTTAATTGCAACCGAATCTGCTAAAACAACCTACGGAAATAATCAACTGGTCTCTGTTGGTCAGTCGACCAACCTAAAATTTTACTGATCGGAGCTGGGGAGATTAGAAGTACCAAACCATCTGGTCTCCTTTAAAATTCATAGCTATCGATCAATATAATCTAATATCCTGAAGTTGATACCAAGAATTTATTACATAAAGGATTTAGAAATCAAAATTCACGGAAAAATAAAAGGTATTCTCTATGGCGTGGAAAAGTAGAATAGACAACTACCACTCTTTATCGCTGTGTAATGCGTTGCATATAATAAACCTAATTCATTATATTTACTTGACAGACAGCTGTAGATAATAAAGCAATATTTTGACAGGTTTTATAGTGTGATCTACTTAGTTGGTGAAATTTGCTCTAAAGAAAATATGAGATGGAAAGAGAGCTTGTGTTTATACACCTAGAGTTATAAACCAATATACAGGGTAGCATCTATATTACTAGCTTGACAATTTACATGTTACTCAATAGTAATCCAGTGGATGAAGATCTGTGGAACGAGAAGGCCATTAGGATAAGTTTCATTAAAATATTCTCGTACAACTAAGGAAAAATGAGATGGTGCATCATCATGTATAAAAAAAGCACGTTGACTTATGCCTAGTAGATCAATCTCCAATAGAAGTGGTAAACCTTCACAAACAAAATTAAGGTAATATTTCGGGGCAGAACAAATGGACCAATTAATAAAAAATCGTCTAGAATACCAGCCCAAATATTAATTAAAAAACGTTGTTGGTACCTCGACTCAATTATTTCGTGATGATAAGTGGTTATTACGAAAATTTTAAATGCCGTCTTTATCAAATCCAGCTTTATTCGCAAATAGTTCTTAAAAATTATTTAATTATTTCCTCCCTTATATTTTCTAATGATTTCAATACCAGCTGCATTGTAAGCTCCTATTTCACATCTCAGTGTAAATTCCGCTTAATGCTGATTACATATTCAATTTTTAATTGTTTCTGTTGTTGAACATGGTTGTGTTATCTTACATTGTCATCAATATGTCTTGTAATATTTTAATTTTATAAAATTCTCTTTTTAAATCTGCAAATACAAATTTGCATCTGTATTCTGTCACTGTAAAATAAACATTTCAATTTTAAATGATATTTATTTTTCTCGACGAAATGTTATATTGAAAATGCACTTCTGCAAAATCCTAATACTGCCACAAATAGCGTTAGGTTACCAGATCTCATTCGTCTTTCGAATGTAGATATACTCCGGAAAGAAAATCTCATATTGGGAAGAGTAAAGCACTTCCTGACTTATTATCGACGCCAGTAATTTGATGTTTATCTGGGAAAATAGGAAATTCTTGGCTTTATGTATAGAATGGCAGTTAAAGACAATTTTGAATTGGATGCGGAAATTCCAGAGAGAATATTTATGACTTGCTAAAGCAATTTTAAAACCCCTTTAGAATGCATGTATCAGCTATCAGCTTAGGTTCCTCTAATTTCACCAGCAAGTTATAAGCAATGCGGGTAGAATTAATTACATCTATAAATCTGACTTATTTTAAATGGAAAAATAATATCCATGTATATTTTGTACCAAGGAAAATGCAATCATCATAGAACAACAACAAAGGCTAGACTTTTATCGATATATTTTGATTTTTACAGATACGTCTATTATTTCGACAATCACCACAACACGCTTATTATTTATGAGAAGAGAAATTACCTTTATGTCACTAACAGAGAACACTACAAAATACATAATATGTTGAAGAGAAACTAATTTTTTTCAGGTAACTAAACGCTGATTGTACAATTCAGATTTCCTGATATCAGAACACCGGCTGCTGTGGAAACATTTTGTGAAATAGAATTTGACGATCATGCAGACAGCAGTGCATCTCTATCTCCATTATACATGTGTGACATTGACTGGATATCACTGTCGGAATTTTCATTAAGAATCATTTTTGCAACTTCTCTTCAATCAGTTATTGATTTATAAATACGGCCCCGTGGAATTTTTTAAAATTTTCACCCACTAATTTGGTTGACTGGTAATAAAACACTAGACTCTGCAACAATACTTGCATCACTTCGTCTAAGGCAGTACCCAGTGCAATTTTCGGAATTTGATAAGACAAGAAACTCTGCTACTCTTTTTGGTACATCTCCAATGGTATAAATAACGACTGGTTGTGCGATGCACCTCCTATTCCTATATTCAAAAAAGAAACGTGTGTTTTCGACGTAGTTTGGCATACCTTCTTTAAATTCTATAGGGAGTCAATGACAAGCTACAGACATTAATTACAAATGAACTAGAAGTATGCGTTTTGTATTTAACTTTACTAACACGTATTTTTCGTGATATTCTTTATCATCAATAATTAATTTTAGTAATTCATCACGGCGATAAGCACCAAACAATCCAAAAATAAGAAAGACCATCCAAAGTAGAAAATCTTCAGAAGCTCCCAAAATAAATTTTCAATATTCCTCAACTGTTAAGACTTTGGATTTCTTTGGTGTATAACCAATAATCTGTACCTTCATAGGGCTATGACTTTTCCAAACCTACAAGAAACAATAAAGTAGGTACTTATAACATTACTACTACAATTTTTTTTTGCAATAACGGTACAATGATAAAAACATTCAAATATAATAGATATAAGCCTTGGTATTTCAGCATTCCCATTAGGAATCATGAGTTTCTTCGACATTGAAACATTCGTCCATATATTTGGTGTTTTAAGTGTTTTAGCCAAACCCAAAATGTAGGCAAATACAACACTCTCATATTCTTTCCTTTTATTTGGGTTGGGAATGCCACAAATAACTTTCAGACAATACAGCAGTCTCATTTAAGGCATAGTCCATTGAAGGAGTCGAACTAACTACCGAAAGTTTGCGACTGGGACTAGACAATGTCCTCCCCCCGTTTTCGACACCAATTTTACCACCTTGGCAACTCCCTAATTTTACCAAAAACCACCTCCAAAGTCCCCTTTTCCATCAACCCGTATATTTTCCTTAGTTTTTCGACTAAATGTTGTTTCCTCGAGTAGAACGGAAGGTCCCTCGAGTAATTTGAGCCCAGCCACCCCTATCCATGTACCCCTGTAGGGGGTTAGAAAATTGATATTGTTTTTGTGAGAAAAAATATATATTTTACAGAAGGTATTTCTTTGAATTCAGATGACCACGGTTGTGTAACCACCAATGAAGATTGTTTTCACCCTTCAAAGGGGTGAACCTCTCGAGGGATGTTCCGCTCTACTCGAGGGAACAACAATTAGTCGAAAAACTGGGGAAAAGAAATTGGTTCACGGAAAAGAGGGCTTTGGGGTTGGTTTTTGGAGAATTTGATGATGTTGCCGAGGTAGAAAAATTGGTTTGGCACCAAGAATCGATTCAGCACCTTCGAAAACGGGGGTGGGGGCATTGTCTAGTTCCGGTTGCAAACATTGGGTAATTTCGTCATAAATCCCGACTCTTTGAATGAATTAGCATACTCTTTTGCTTATACGCCATTCGTTAAAAGCGGTAAGTTCCTTTTTGTTCTATCACTGATGAGATTTCTCTGGAATTAAAGACCTACTGGCTTTCTCAACCTCTCCTAAGATTTCACAAGGAATGTTTCTTTAAATTTGTGTAATCAGGATAAAATATAGCCTTTTGCATCTCAGGTTCACGGCCATACAACACGTTTACGGATTCTGTCTCCGGATAAAGTGCGTTTCCCTCGGCCTCATTAAATTTAATTCCTAAGTTTTCAGGTACAAATCGCTGCATAAGACTATATCTTATCTTTATTGTGATCAATGTTACAGATTGTTTAGAAATCTGGTTTTTAAATGATTTAATAAAATTGTCTGATAAGCCTTGATATAGTTTTACTTGAAACGTGATATGGTTTCTTTCTATATGTGTCTTTCATATTCATATATAGCAACAGGTTGGCTATATTCACACAATGTACTAAAGTATCTTTTAGTTAGTAACGTCAAACTTTGAAAATCTATCTCATCATAATATTCTTCATTGTCGTATTTTATAATAACTGCAATTTGAGTTAATTTTCTGAGAGTTCTATACCATAAAGTAATTTCAATTCCATTCATGATCACTTCTCTTGGGAATAGAAATATGATTTTCCATATTAGAGATTAACGCGGCTATTGTGATTCAGATGCCCAATACAATAACTTGTAAGTATTTGTATTGGAGTACCCGCACCAGCAGCCAAATTTTATTAGTGTTTTGTGCCATTAGTTTTGGAGTGTTTTAATTGTTTTTAGTCATATTGGTAATACCTATTACTTTCACGTCCAGTGGAAGTATAGTAACTCAAAAAAAAATATTATTTTTTTGTTGAAATAGGCTTAAAATGTTATGAAACGTCGAGATTTTAAATTTGAGCGAAAATAACTTTCTGTCTGTCTGTCTGTAACTTTTTTGTGCGCACGTTTACTCTGGAACCATTTATGATATTGACTTGAAATTTGGTACACTTATGTATTATAATGAGATCTGGAACTAGATTCTATTTTGATCTAATTCCGTTGATGGGTTCGGGGGAAAATGGAGTAAATAAGGGTAAATAGGTAAGAGTCCATAAAATTGCAATTTAGGGCATGTACGAAAAGCCAAGGTCTCAAATTTTTTTTTTGGCATCAGCCACCCTCCACTATCACCCACAATACCACCCCCACACTATTATGAAAGGGAATGAAAAAATTAAAATGTGTTTTAGTGTGTATACAAGAACGAAACATCTCAAAATTTTTTTTTGGTGTTAGCTACCCCCTCTACCATCCTCATTGCTATCCCCACCCTATTATTATCGGGAGTAAGAAATTAAAGTGGGATTTGCGATTATTAGACATAATATACCTTAGGCGTAACATGCTAAAATTTCAGTAAATTCTATAGATATTTAGGAACGCCTTGTATCTGTGTGTTAGTCCTTTCCACCATTTTGCCCAACATTATAATACAATCACCAAACTACGATTTAAATGATCTTAAACTTGTCTAACAGTGAGGATTTTCCTTCATACATAATCGACGTTTAAAGTGAATTGAGTTGACGATAATTTGAACGTGATAGTCTTGCCACGTCCTGAGACCGATACTAGTACTTAACAGGTGTGAAATTAATACTGAATACAATATAAACATTCCTAAAACTACCACAAAATGTAGAAAAAATCGATATGGCAATCCAATTTTTTCTTATAACTAATATCATTTCTATATATAGACAAAATTGATGATTTGTAACAGTTTTAATAAATCCAACACATTTTTAAAAACATTTCTCTTTTTATAAAAAGCAGTAAATTTTATATATATTAGGAATTTGATTAGTCATGGTATATATGTTTTCGCATTCTAACTAAAATTAGAAAGTTGTCTATTTTTATGTTAAAAAAAAACTAAACTGACTGCGGGAACTCCCATACTAAAAATACCTATCCTCCATAAAAAGTTCTGGTTTCTAATTTTAGAGGTTCATTCCCAAGAGCATCGAGAACTTATGAATCAAGTTTGTTGGCTTCATATCATTCCATTTTGCAGAAAGTTTCGCAGCTTTTTGTGTTCATAAAATCTGCTATCATCTGAATATATTTTGTTGTCGACCTAGAAAAAAGCCAGCAATAAATCAGAGGGCATTCAGCTTATATTTTGTTTGTTTCTTTTTGTTGGTATTCCCCAATAAATATTAATATAAATTTCAGTTAATTGCTTTAATTTTTTATACAAATTCAATAAATTTTAGCAGTCGAAAATAAATCCGTTATGTATCCGTTCAGAATAAATTTACTAGCTCGGCATCAACACTGCGTAACTTTATTTTTTTCAGAGACAAATAAATTATTCAAACCCTAAGAAAAAGTTTAGTATGTTATTATCATTTGATATCTTTCCATATCTTTCGCCACTCCACAAGAGAAATGATGGGACTAATATGTTGTTATTGCTGTTTTGCGGAGGTTATTAACAGTATAAGGCACATTTGCTCGCACTAAATCAATTTTGGAACGAGAAACAATTTTTAGTGGAAATGATATTCACACAGTTTAAAATAAAATTAAGTTCTAAGTTGTATTCTTGAAGATGTACAGAAATATTGGTATCTAACCAATATAGAAATGATTAAAAAAACAGAACATTTATTCCCATCCCACAGAAATCTAAAACTGGAAATTGCGAAGATCACAGAATAATCAGTTTAATGAGGCACCTTTTATGACTTCTTTTAAGAATAATTCCTATAATTCTTTCAAAAATGGGAATGATAGATATGGGACGGCAATTATAAATAACATTTATATCATCTTATTAACTTATAGAACATCTCGGAGGTCTTCAATAATGCACGCATTGAGAGAACGAGTAAATGGGTGTAAGATTTTATGACTGGTATATTTTAAAATTAAACTATTATACGGTATAAATCAGTGCAACTAGAATTTTTTAAGCTATGTACTGTTTCTCTAACCTCAATAGAGGTACTGGTTCTGGGAAAATGAATAATTTATTCTAGGTAAATTCTTTGAATGATTTGTAGTACAAGCGTCCATACTAATGGCAATAAATTGTTCAGTTTTTCAGAATTGAAGAGACGTTATGTATTTAATGAATCTGATGAGATATCGTACCCAAGAGAAGATGTACTAAATTTGTTAATCTCGAAATTTGTTAATTTTTAGATATCACGCACCTTATTAGAATTATTTTTGTAACTGTCATTAGCATTTTTTTTATTCAACAATTTTAGAATTATAATCGTTTTTTAATAAAGTAGAGGCTCTAGCACAGTTAGAAATAATTTTTATACAGCTAAGTGTGTCTATATAAATCATCAAGTCACTGAACAGGTGCTTAATATTAATAAATTTGCATTTTTTTATAGGAAAATGTTTGTCAATAAGAGATGAAAAAGTATTAACTAAAAACTGGGACAAACAATATATATTGAGCTTTGGGTTATCGAGTAAACCCCAGTCAATATTATTTGAAGATTCCTTTAACTTGTCCATAACTTTGGCATTAAAGGATCTTCTCCAAATGTCCCCTTTTTACATATCTTTACATATTGTATTACAATGAATTGAAAAGATCAAATAAACACGGGTCAACAGCACCAGTACCGTAACTTCCGTCTTCCAGATTTGTAAGTATATTATCAATGCAAGTCATTGGATATGAAGCAATCCTAGTAAAATCAGAAACTGTGATGCCGAGGCTAAAGGAAGAAAGCAAACATACCAACTTAGATAGCGCAGAAGACATACACGTTAAATTTATATAAAAGTCCCTAATCAGTATAATTCTGTTATATTAGTAGAGCAGTGTACTAACAGCTGTTCCAATAAGTCAAGAAATATGTGGCTACAGTAATCACTAATGTCAATTGGCTTAGATTTAACTCTATTTTTTATGCGCGGAAGCTATGAAGTCTTAGGTGCGGATTGTGTAGTGGATAAACCATCATTCGGAGGGAATGTAAAGCCGTTGGTCCGTTGTCTATTAAATGTTAGGGAAGCAAAAGATCCTTACTCTTCGAAAAAGTGGAGCTTCGGTAAAATTCCTGGTTGGGGGTAGTTCGTCTATAGGCGTCGGTGTTAGGCCTCAGTAAAGGAAATAGGCCGACCACATACAAGAGTTGCAGTTGTAGCATATTAGTCCAGTGCTGACAGTTCTTGTCCAAAAAAAAAAAAATTCTTAGCAGTATATGAATGGTAGGAAAATTTAAGATTAATTGTATATAAATGGAAGAAAATCGATTGGACCCCAACAAATAACCGGAAGTAGGGTGGGGGTGGAAAAAGGTGTGCTTTTAGGAGTGAAACGTAGTTTTTTGCGATTTGCGGCAAAGCTAGACTTCCTATCGAAAAAAATTAAGTCCAAAAGTTGTGGATAATTGAAAGATTTTATTCTTATATTCTTCCTTTTATTTTTCAACATAACCTCAAAACGTCAAAAACCAATATTTTGATTTCTTATTTTTATCTCCCACAAAAATGATTCGATTTTAATGAAATTTGGTGAAAATTTAAATGTGTACGTCTCAAATAAGCTGTAATTTTCTTTTAAAGTGAAATATTTATTTTTTCATTTTATTCCAATTTAATTTGAAAAAAGGCCTAATCTTCAATTAAAAAAGTTGATCAACGAAATTTTGATTTTTGAAAATTTCAGGACGGATTTTTTTTCGTTGAAATCTCTACTTTAAGATGGTGTAAAAAATCATACTGTTACTGTGGAAAAACATTATCAAAAATGGGAAAACCAAAAGAAGGATTTTTCAATATCGATTTCTTCGTAGTAATTGTCACGAATTCTTCATTGTTTATTGAAAAGAAATGTTGAGTGTGATAAAAAATTTCAATGAAATATCAAATAAGGGAATTTTGATTAACCGTTTAAAGTTCGGGCTGTTGAGAAATAAATTGTTTAAACAATAGTTTTACATAGAATGCAGGTTTTCACGGCCGTTGTCTAATGAAGTAGTTTATTCCGGGTCTTGCCGTGGTCGTCGAACTTGACTTGACGTTTTGCTGATCATCCTGTCAGCTTCTTCAGAAGGATTCTAAAGACTGAATTTGTTGTATTACACCCCTCGTTTCAGTCTTTAGAATCCTTCTGAAGAAGCTGACAGGATGATCAGCGAAACGTCAAGTCAAGTTCGACGACCACGGTAGGACCCGGAAGAAACTACTTCATTAGACAACGGCCGTGAAAACCTGCATTCTACTATTGGCCGCCTCTACGGGGAGGATATCTACTTAAAAACCAGGAGATTGGACATACTAAGGAGCAAGAAGAATAACGAGGAGTGTAACACAACAAATTCAGTCTTTAGAATCCTTCTGAAGAAGCTGATAGGATGATCAGCGAAACATCAAGTTAAGTTCGACGACCACGGCAAGACCCGAAAGAAATTACTTCAATAGTTTTACATACAAAAAATTGCTACTTTTGTTCAAGAAAAAATTTTGTTATGCTTCATGGACAGAAGAAAATTAAAAATAAGTTTGTTAAAACAAATATTCTATAATCTGGAATTGGTTGGAAGGGTGGTCAATAAAAATATTAAACCAAAGTACTTAGGCCCAATTGGGCCCCTTGTACATCCTCCCTGTAGACAGACCCTCGCCTAGGCCTCCAACCAACCTAATCTTGCAAAATAGGTCGTGATGCTGCCTAGGGGCATCTCTTTTACATCGGCCAAAGTAGGCCAACGTTCTCCCAAAATGGATTCTCTGATTGATGAGACAGCAGAATAGTCACAGAGTACATGTTGAACCGTCTCATCTTCTTGTTCACAACCTCTACAGAGAGGTGTTTCGCTTAATCTTATATTATGGAGATATTCTCTTAGCGGACAGTGTCCAGTCTGGTCCCGTTATAAAACGTAGGTTCCTTCTGGACATTGCCATTTTCCGACCATTCATATACTGCTAAGAATTTTGTCGATTTTTGGCCTCTGAAAACCTATTCGGCACTGCACTATGCAGGGTGTCTCACCGGGAACTGAATCGATCGATATAGAGAAAAGTTCGCATCAGAAAATTTTGAAAATTTAGATAGTTACTAATGTCGGTGTGGCTAATCCAACTAAAATAATTACAAGCAGCTGGCACTTCCGCTTATACCGGAAGTCTTGCTTATGTTAAATGGAACACCCTATATATTTTAGAGTTTTCGAAAAGAGCATAAAATTCCGAGTCGAAAATATCCTATACCTAAACCTAGCCGTTTCAGAGACATTTGACATTTTATAGATAATTTGACAGGTGCAACGGTTTTCAAGAACCGTTATAACTTTCTTCGTATAAAAGATCCTCATTTACTTCTTGTCACATAAAAAGAACACAAGGAGAACTACGTTCTACAACTGAAATAAATTCAATAATATCATACCAAGTGTTCCGTTTTTCGCGTTACATTTTGTCAACTTCAAACCGCGAAAACTTGTTTAGGTCAAATGGAACACCCTATATTTTTTTACGTCAAGCTGTGTAAAGTTGAATTCCCTTTTTTCTGATACTAGATTGTGGGGGTTAAAGTTACAACTTTTTGAAATATTTGCGATTTTATTAGAAATTTATGAATTGTTGTAATCATTTCATCAAAATAGCCATGATTAGAAACAATCAGTCATTATCTTATGTCAAAAAATGCCAGCACGTTTAAATTGTACCAACAAAAACTTTTTAAATTTGTTTATTATTTATAGAGAATGTGATAAAGTAATATCAAGAACTTGCAGCACATTTGCTCCTCGATATTCAGAAAAACGGAAACCGTCACTAAACACTGTAAAACGCATACTGGAAAATTTTAAAAATTATGGCTCTGTCAAGGCAAAATGCAAAGAAGAAAGCCTATTGTTGATGACGAAAACATTGAAATAATGATTCTGGGATATTTTCATGCATTTCCAAGGATGTCATTAAGACAAGCTGCTCTGGAATCGGGATTTAGTTGGATTGGCCACACCGACATTAGTAATTATCTAAATTTTCAAAATTTTCTGATGGGTACTTTTCTCTATATCGATCGATTCAGTTCCCGGTGGGACACCCTGTATATTCATGTTGACATGATGAAATTCTGGCTGATCATCCATAAACATTATTCGTTCAATATTTTTGCTTATATAACAAACCTAACAATGAACATATTTAATTAATGCCTTTTTTAATGATTGACCACATTGTACTGCTTCTAAATTTATTAACAACCACAGTCGCGTCATATTTCCTACTGTAAATAAATTATCAAAATAGAGAATTCTGCTGCCCATTACATTAACTAAACTCTCCAATAATAAATTTGGAATAGAAATATAAATGCACATTGCACTTCATTTAAAGATAATATGATTTAATGAAGCACATTGCATTTTAATTAACGATAATATTATTTAACATTGAGCAACGTATAAAACGCGGTACATTTACATACGTAAATAAGTACATGCTCCACAAGGCTGAATATTTTAGGGCAGAACTTTGATATCCTAGAGTACGCTGATCCAGTATAAATTTGAATAAATGACTACATTTAAATACCTGACAAAACTAGTTTTTGATAAATTCGGCCAATTTATTGTTTCAGACATGCCTCATTCCAATTATGTTTCATATATATATAGGCTGATAAATGGATGTACTCTGTGTGGTATAATGTACATTTAACACACTAAAACTTCACAACAAACTGGAAGATTTATGACAAACTCATAATAAAACGATATAGATCATGCGAACTAGCAGTTTAGTACCTAAATATTAAATAAATTACCTTTTTCTGCTGTAATCATAAACAATTTATTGGCATAAATGTTTGTTTTTATTATCAAAATTGCTGTTTTGAAAGTGATGTCATCATCCACTATTTATGTGATGGTTGGAACTTTTGTTTTCACACACAAAATAACTAAATCTACCGTCGAACAAACCACGCATGTCTCGTCAACCACGTCACCATCATCTGGCACATCTGGCAATTATTAGAGTTGTTTGAAACATGTCATAATGGTACCAGCTTTGCTGGATTTTGTGTTTGTGAAAACTATTTAATGTCAATTTTTTAAATTATACTAAACTACAGAATTGCCATTTTTTTAACCTTAAAGGCCGATTAGTATATAAATTAAAGTATGAAAACTTACATGAGACATATTGTAAAGCTGTGTGTAATGATAAACAATAAAGGAAATAGATAGTCTAAATGATTTGAGATTCAGTTTTGCAATAAAATAAAATATAGCAAAAATTATTAAAGTTTACTTGTCTAGAAATATTTTTTATTCTCCATTTCTAACTATAGTCCTTTTAAAACATGTATGTTTGTAATCATCTAAACATGTCGTCGTTTCAAAAATTTGAACGATGTACGGTCGTGAGCAAAAAAAAATAGGACAAGTCTTATAAAGATATTTTGCTAAAATCTAGTTGTGTACATCTAACTTTAATTTTTGTGACATTGTCAGTTAGTTGTCATAATTTATTGCAAGTGTGCAAAAGAAACTAATATGCCTTATATAAGCGATTTAGTTAAATCTGGAGTTATTGCTAAAGCAAAAGATGGATGGTCAATGAGACAAATTTGCGTTATAATATTGAGAAAAATTCGGTGTGTAACATTTTAAGAAAGTGGAGAATAAACAGTACGATTAGTAGAAATCCTGGATCGGCTCGACGAAAGATATCAACTCAACAACAAGATTTGCAATTGGTAAATGTTTTAGTAGAAAATCCATTTTACTCAGTTATTCAAGCTGCTGAAGAAACGAACTTTCCTGGATCGAGTAGTACTGGTAGCCGGCGAATAAGAGAATCGGAGCTACGCTGTTGTGCAGCAGCACAGAAATACTTACTTAAAGCTGAACATTAAGAACCTCGAGTAGGATTTACGCTTGAATTTTTAGCGGATGAAGGAAATTTTTTGGAACAATGTAATCTTTACAGACGAAAAAACTTTCCAGTCACCACACAGCGGTCGTATTCGTGTTTACCGCCCTCCGAATACTCGATTCGATGAGAAATATATATTTAACAATGATAAAAGTGGTAGATTTTCCGTCAATATGTGGGCTTGGATATTGGCACGTGGTCCTGGTGTTTTGTGGCATATTGAGGAACGATTTAATAGTGAAATGTATATTAGGATTTTAGATAATATTATGCTCCCTTCTGTGTCAGAATTATTTCCAAATAATGAGTTCATATTTCAACAAAACAATTGTTCCGTTCATACTGCTCATACCGTAACTAACTGGTTTCAAGATAACAACATCAATGTTCTTAACTGGCCCAGTCATAGTCCAAATCTTAATCCTGTGGAAGAAGTATGTGGACTACTCATAAGAAGTATCTAAAAACGAAATGTGAGACCACGGAATGCCAAAGAATTACTAGAAATAGTAAGTAATGCATGGGAAAATATTATTACTAATGATTATTGTGTAAGGTTATTTAATTCTATGCCAAACAGACTTATAGAAGTTATAAATAGAAATGGTGCAATAACGAAATATTAATAGTTAGTTTCTTGTTAAGTAGGATATCCTTTGTCCTTTGATCCAGGATTTCTACTAATTGTACCGTTTATTCTCCACTTTCTTAAAATGTTACGCATTTGTAATTATCTCTTTAAATACAGTTATATCTGTTGTTAAATCATGGAAATCAACAATTTATTCATCAGGCGATCTGGGTGGATGCAGAAAGGATTCGAATCATCCAATCCACTTTTCTGGAAAATTATTATTCAGTCAATTCCATTTGTGTGCTGTGGGCTGGGCAACCATCTTGCTGAATTTCTGACTAGACACAACACCATTGGTGGTAAAAGCTGCTTCATCAGAAAAAATGATATGCCGACAAAAAAATCAGTTTTCTGCAATTTTCTCCCCATTAACATACAAAAGTATAAGAGCTTATCTTCATCATCGTACTCAAGATTATGTCGAAATCTTGGTTTGAATGGAAAAACTTTGTTTTCTTTGAATATTTCACAAATTAACGATTTACTTATCCCTGTGCCTCTAGCGCGCTTTCTTAAAGATAATTTTGGATTATCTCTACAGAATCCATCGCTAATAATATTGCTGCATCATATTCATTGTACTGTTTCTTATGCCTAGTCTGCTTATTTACATTTCCGATTTTTTTGAATCTTTTCACAATTCTCCATGCCTTTTTTATCGTTAGGACGATATTCGGAAACTTTTTATTAAACTTTGAAATCACATTTTTCATGCTAGATCCTCCAGGCCATATCATAGTACTAGATAAAATTTTTCTTGTAAAGTTGACATTTTTAATACAATCAATAAATTATTCTGACACAAAGATGGATCACTCATACTCTTCTTAATATATTAATATTTTATAAATAGAAAAAATGTATTTAGTTCTGTCATTTGGTACAACGTCATATTTTTGAATTCTGAGCAAGTTTTTCTAATAAAATTTTTCAATATTTCGCACAGAAAGGGCGCTTTACCTGATGCGATTTTTATTTTTAAGCTGTTATCAACGCCCTCTATAAATTCTTCAAAGTCCAACACACTAAAAATAGTTTTTAGGTGAAGCAAGAGCAGAATACAAAAAATTGTGTTTGTTCTTTCCTGTTATTTGGGTTTTCTACCACATGTATTGTTATCCGCTTCAAAAACAAATCACCAAAACTACAAAATAATAGAATTATTGGAAAAAAGCCTCTGCGCCCGTGACGTTTACGTCAAGAGAACAGTCAGAGGTTATGTTTTGCAAATAATATAAATCGGAATAAACACAGAAATAATGTATTTTGCTGACGTTTCGGAAAGTAGTCTCTTTCCGTTTTCAAAGCTTTTTTAGAGGAACTCGTATTTTGCCGTGTATGTCAAATACAGAGCTTTAAGATTCTGTTTATGTTATTTCCATAGATACTTACTACTTACACAAAACACAAAACTGATCATATTTTCTTTTATTTAATGTTGAGTTTGTTAAGTTCTTCTTTTAACATTGGTAGCCAGGTTGTACAAATCAGGTTCAGTTATGAAAAATATTTTAATCTGCAAAAAGTTACGCATTTACATAAATTTAGAAACTTAATAAGGGAAAAACAGATTAGGCAGTTACAAAATATAAATAATAATCCTTTAATTGACAGGACTGTCATTAATATGTCAAAAAGACTTTTGTCCATTTCAGACAGTCTTGACTTATCAAAAGGTTTAAATTTTGCAATAAACCCGAAATCTGTTTCAAAATTTGATATAGTAGAGGCAATAGAAAAAACAGCTCAAAATTTACCAACAGATAATGGGAATGAACATTGCATATAGGCAAAAATTGCTTGAGAGAAGCAATATAAAATTAAAGATAATTTAACTCCAGAAGAAAAGCTATCGACAATTTTTTTAAGACGCGATGAAAGTATAAAAATATTGCCAGCAGACAAAGGTAATACCACATTCATTATAGATACAGGTATATATAACACAAAAATCATGACTTGTAAATGAGGAACCCTACTCAAAACTAAACAAAGATTCAACAAAATCAATAGAGAGCAAAATTTACAGTACTTTGTTTAAATACAAATGAATTTAATGACTTTGAACGAAGGAAACTTACACCATATCATAGTAAGCCTCCACATTTTTATGGCTTACCAATGACACATAAACAAAATATTCCATTAAGACCAATTGTTAGTTCTATTAATTCACCGTGTCATAATTTGGCAAAACTGTTACTTAAAATTATTGATCCATTATCTGAAAATACCGATCCATATATTAAAAATAGTAAACATTTTATAGAAAAAATTTATGAAAACGATATTCATGAATCACACCTGATGGTTAATTTTGATGTAGTTAGTCTTTTACTAATATTCAGGTAGATGAAATCTTAAAAATAGTTAAAGATGCTTGCTAAATGATAATAATTTGGAAACTAGAACTAAATTAGGTGTAAATAGCATAATGGAACTTTTAACAATGTGTATAAAAACAACCTATTTTCAATTGGACAATGAGTTCCATCAGCAGGATTTTGGTATGGATATGGGGTCTGCATTATCCCAATTTTAAGCAACATATTTATGGAGAACTTTGAGAACACACATGTTCAAAATTGTATAAACAAACCGGTTGTCTGGTGGAGATATGTTGATGACATCTTTGCAATTTGGCCTCATGGTGTCGATTTACTAGATAGTTTTTTGGAAAATATAAATAGTAAGGAACCGTCTATTAAATTCCCATTAGAAGTAGAAAGTAGGAATGAACTACCGTTTTTAGATGTTTTAATTAAAAGGGTAAATAATACAATTGAAACAAGCGTTTATAGAAAACACAGACTAATAGATATCTAAATTTTAACTCAAATCATTCGATAAATGTTAAAAGGGATGTTGTAAAATGTTTATATGATAGGGCCAAAATAATTTCATCTAATAATGAAATATTAAATAATGAGAAAAAATTTATCAAAGAGGTTCTAGTACAAAATCAGTACCCTGAAGCCTTTGTTGGTAGAGTTTTCATAAATGTTGAAAATAGGGACAATCAGGTACGACAAAAGTCTGAACGTCATTATACAGTAATTCCTTATGTATACGGACTATCGGAAAAGCTACGCCGTATAGGTGACAAATTAGATGTTAGGACGATATTTCAAACGGGGAACACTTTAAGATCTATTTTAACAAAAACAAAACCGATAAACAGGGAGCAGAATTCAAAAAACTGTATTTACAATATCCCGTGCGAATGTGATAAATGTTATGTGGGTGAGTCATCCAGACCTTTCAGTGTGAGGTTGGATGAGCACAAGAATTACATTAGAAAGAATGAAATTCAGAAATCAAAAATTTGTGAACATGCTTGGGAAAACGGACATAGAATAAACTGGGACTCGGTAAAAATTTTAACAAAAGAAGCAGATACCAAAAAAAGAAAAATTAAAGAATCAGCAATAATCTTATTAAATGAATATAAGTGCGTATCGAATTGTTCTGTAGATATTTGCACAACCTGGCTATCAATGTTAAAAGAAGAACTTAACAAACTCAATATTATTTAAAAGAAAATATCATCAGTTCTGTGTTCTGTGTAAGTAGTAAGTATCTATGGAAATAACATAAACAGAATCTTAAAGCTGTGTATTTGACATACACAGCAAAATAAGAGTTCTTCCAAAAAAGCTTTGAAGACGGAAAGAGACTACTTTCCGAAACGTCAGCAAAATACATTATTTCTGTGTTTATTTCGATTTATATTATTTGCAAAACATAACCTCTGACTGTTCCTTTGATGTAAACGTCACGGGCGCAGAGGCTTTTTTCCAATAATTCTATTATATTGTAGATTCGGTGATTTGTTTTTGAAGAGGATAATAATACATGTAGTAGAAAACCCAAATAATAGGAAAGAATATTCGTAGAATGACACAAATAACTTTCAGACAACATTGTGTTTGTAATCTAAAATAAGTTGTCATTTATACCTATAATACCGCTTTGCCGTAGACACATTGTATGTTTCAGTATAGAGTGAAAGACATTGCATATTAAATTACTATCTTTATCGTTAAAATCACCATTTGTAATTACTTTTTTCTTTGTTTGATTTAGTTTTGTCAGCACTTAGTTTTAGTTAACAAGAAGCATCACGTTTTACGTTGGTCCTTTTTAAATTTATTTTCTGATTTTGCACCGAGAAAATCTGACAGATATTCTGTTTTGCATAAATTACATATCCAATCAATGAACTTTTATTGACCTGAATTTTATCATTCTGATGTATTCTACCTATCTATTTCATGATGTTACATGGCCTATGTCCATTTAACAGTTTATTTAAAAACTAGTGTTTTGTGGATAGTTAGCACGACCTGTATATTTTTTGGATTCAGTTTTTGCAGGTGAAACTGTTTTCAACTAACAGAATTTTACATGTATAACTGCTAAACCATGTCACACTGTTTTATGTACTTAATTTTATATCTTAGGAACTCAGTCCTGTTTTTCTATTAACACTATTATGTATCTCATATCCGTTGTAATACAGCATTATTATCCCAGGAAACAATTTGTCTACAAAATTTAGTTACATCAGATATCTATTTTTCAATTTTTATATTTTTGTTTACTATGGAGTACATATGGTTATTTTCCTTACCTTCTCTCATTCTATATATAGTAAATCCTATAACATGTAATATGTTACTGATTTATCAATAATATCAATACGTTTTACTACTTATTTACATCTGTTAATATTTGTTGTTATGTATAAAATAGAAATTGCAAAGGCAAATCAGCTGGCATGGAAAATAAACTATTATTATAGATTCCTTTTATCGATTATATGCCACTACTTTAGTTGAGTATGGGAATCTACAAGGCAAGTTGGTGCGCTTAAATTAACCACTGACAGATGGCCATACTTGTACGATTTTTATATTTTATAGCTTTCAATTTCAATAGGGAATTAGATTTCTCACATTTTTTTGGTAGCGTTGTTTTCCAGTAAACAGGATAAAAAGTTTACCTTATCAGTAAAACTCACCAGGAAGTCATTTGCTTGCAGCCTTTGTACTGATTCAAACATTATAATTTTTAACTGCGGACTTCAGTAATTTATATTACAATTTTTATATCCCAGTTACAAAGTGTTTAACATACAGGTAATTTCATTATACTCATTAAAATATTTTAATTAATCTTCAAATTTTGCCTTTGATATAATTTCAATTATTTTTAAAATAAATTTTGAATTCAAAGTCAATTCTTTTTAATTTAATAAGTAGCTAAAATGCTATATGTACCACATGGTTTTAAAAATATTTTTTTTCTTTCCTTTTCATTTTTTTGGCAATTTATAGTCTAAGAAATCAGCTTACTAGTGCATAGCTAATAATACTAGTGCATAGCTAATAATTCTCGTGCATAGCTAATAATTACTAGTGCATAGCTAATAATAACTAGTGCATAGCTAATAATAACTCGTGCATAGCTAATAATAATTCGTGCATAGCTAATAATTACTATTGCATAGCTAAAATTACTTTTGTACTGCTAATCAGCTTACTTTGGTATAGCTGAAATTAATTTCCTGCAGCTTTTGTATAGCTAGCTTAATGTTTCGTGCAGCTAATTCAAATATATTTTGTACAGCTAACTAGCTTATATTTGCATAGCTAACATTGCTTAAATTCTGCATAAATAACTTGCATAAATTTTGTATGTGCTTATATTTGGTTAAATTTCCTACAATTTTCACCCCATTCATTGAGAGACGTAAATTGCCAAGAAAAATTTAGAATTCTTGCAATAAGAGACAATTGTGGGCCTGGATTGCTGTCCCAGAACCAGCCACCTGACCCATAAACCACCTAGGATACTGGTATCAATTTGTTTTATATATATATATATATTTTTTCACATTTCAATTTGTCTCAAACCGATTTGTCTAATTTTTTTATGTAATATATTTTGTCATTCATTTTAAACTATCTTTTTATTTCTCTTACCAACAATTTCAGTCTGATCTATAGCAGACTGGTTATTCGAGAAAAAGAGACTATTTTGCTTATTTTACTATAGATGGTGCCCAATTTAACATCAATTTTTCTTTGTCTCCTTTTCTCGAAATAAACAGAAATCTGTCGCTTATGCTGTACATGTCAGAAAGGGTAAGTTTCTCCACTCTTACGAATGCTCTGGACCCACGGCTCTCTGCTCCGGCTTAAACCAGCTAGTCGTCCGCACATGTTGCCTCAATTCTTTCTCAAAAATAAATAATAAGAGAAAGGAGGTAACATAATTGGCGACCAACGTGTGGGGCCCGAAACAATATAATTGGTGACAAATGTGTAGAGCTCAATTCAATAAACATATTTATATAGTAAGAGTAGTAAGAGAAGTGAAACCCCAATTTTTGAATGTATTGTATATGAGACAAATTTTTAAATTTTTGGTAAGAAAATAATTTTTTTCTTAAGTCGAGTCATATTTTTGCTTATATTTCATTTTGTCTAAAATTTTTTATTATATATATTTTTGCATATATTTTTGCTTACAACAATTGAATTCTATGGTATACAGAAAATTTGCGTCCTTAAATATCAAATATTTTACAAGTCCAAATATTTTCTTAAAATATTCTTTATTAGTGAAAGTGAAGTTGTGGAATTATACCTACCTGAAATATTATTTTGCTGCTTAAAGTGTTTAATTTGATTTATTTCTGGAAAGTTAAAATTGAAACAACAGTTTTTTTATTTGATAGATAAAATTGTTTGTGTTTTTTTTATCTCTTGACAACAGATAAGACTACATTCATTTGCTATTTAAAACATACAATTTATTGCCAGTTGGGTTCTTAATAAAAACTTTTAATTTATTTCTTTAAATTTCTTGTTAACATGGAACTTCCATTTTGTGTAAGATATTTAACGGAATCTGAGGTAGATTATGAACTACGTATTCGAAAGGTTAAGGCATCTAATAAAACTTTAGATACAAAACGGATGATATTAGACAATTTATTAAAAAAGCAAAAACGCGAATTTCAATCATTAAAAGATCCTAGCTTCGATGTTGAAACAGAAAAAACTGAAATCACCAACACTATCGCTGAACTACTTGCTTTAGTTCACGATTTTTCAGCATGCAAAGAGGACACATCCTATTTAATAATTTCAAATCGTTTAATATGCCTAACAAATCGAGTGCATAGATTCGTGGTTCCGGAAGAACCAACAGAGTTAAATATTAACCTGCAGGAATTTAAAGATGACTCAGTCGCATCTTGCGAAGAAATTGATGCAAGGTTAGAAATTAAAATTATTCCTAAATTAGAAAATATTTCACCTATTAATTACCCAATTGACAAGAAATATGTCCCAGTTTATAAATGGGGAATTCAGTTTGACGGAAAGTCAAATTTAAAAGCTTTTCTCGAACGAGTCAAGGAACTTGCTGCCGCTAGGAATGTATCGGAACAACAATTATTTGAGTCTAGTATTGATTTATTTACTGACAAGGCCTTAATTGTTTATCGGTCAATCAGATCTATTGTATCCAATTGGCAAGAGCTTGAAGAACAGCTTAAAATCGCTTTTTTAGTATGCGATTATGATGAAAAATTGTTAGATGAGATAAAATCTCGTAGACAAGGACAGTCAGAGTCCATAAATATTTTTGTTGCTACAATGCAAAATTTATTTAATCGTTTAGATACTGTTTTAAGTGAAGAGGAGAAGTTAAAAATAATTAGACGTAACATTTTGCCTAAATATATTCATGCATTAGCTTTAACAGGTATTAAAAATACAGCCGAACTATTAACTTTATGCAAGAAAATAGATTTGGCCACACAAATGAAAAATAATTATTATTCTCCAACTCCTAAAGCATGTGTCCTCGAAACTGACTTGGCATATGTAGAAAATCCTCCATCACCTAAAAATAAAAATAATTTCAATTCTAAAAGCAAAAGTAACAAAAATATTAGTCTAAATAATAATTCGAATCAAGAAAATGCTGTTCCGGGTACATCAAATAATAATAAATTTTCTATTTCTTGTTGGAATTGTCAAAAGAAAGGTCATAGCTTTCACGAGTGTAGACAAGCTCGAAATAGGTTTTGTTTCCGATGTGGAAAACCTAATTTTACTTCTAAGACTTGCCCAGAGTGCAATCCAAAAAACTAGAAAGGTTTTCTGCTGTTTTATCAGGCCCACGGCAGAAAAATAACCCTAGAGGCCGAGTAATTTTTAATTCTAAGTTTAAAAAGCATTCCAGAAATGACTCAAATAAACATATTTTCTCAAATTTCAAAGTTAAACCTAAAACTGACATTTTTGATTGGGAGAATTGGAAAAATACAGTTCGTAAATTTTATAAAAATAACTTTTCTGAAATTTCACCTACTTTAGTAAATATACCTGATGCAAATATCAACCTGTTAGATATTTCACTCGATAATCTTGAACCTTGGTACATAAAAATGCGAGAGAACATCAATAAGAGGCCAGAAAAATATCCACAGTGGATGGTTAAAGATGGGTATATTTTTAAACATACGCAAAGGAAATTAATTTTAAAAACTAATATTTCTGACTGGAAATTAGTAGTTCCTCTTGACCAGCGACGTCAAGTAATTCAAGATAGCCATGATGTACCTACAAGTGCACACATGGGTTTTTATAAAACACTTAAAAAAGTCGCAGAAAGTTTTTATTGGCCTAAGATGCGTCAAGATATTTTAAAATATGTTCGTAAGTGTCATATTTGCGGACGAGAAAAACCTCCGAACGATCAAAAATGTGGTTTAATGGGTGCTGAGAAAAAAGCTACGTTTCCCTTTGAACTTGTTTGTTACGACACAAAAGGTCCTTTTCCGCCTAGTTCGAAAGGTAATCGATTCTTATTAGTTGCGGTAGATTATTTTACTAAGTACGTTATAATGAAGCCTGTACGGCGTGCAACGTCTCAAGCTATTGTTTCTTTCTTGGAATCTGTATTTTTAACATATGGTGTCCCAAGGACATTACTTTTAGACAATGCTTCAGCTCATAAAAGCAAAGAATTCGATAAATTTGTAGCGAAATTTAGTATTCCTCAGGTATTTTTCAACTTATTCTACCACCCCCAAGTTAACCCAGTCGAGCGTGTAAACAGGACGATCGGTACAGCTATAAGATGCTTCATTAAAGATTCTCATAAAAAATGGGATTTACAAATTCCTGAGATTCAGTTTGCCATCAATACAGCTGTACACGAGGTTACTGGTTTCACGCCAGCATTTCTAAATTTTGGTAGAAAGCTACCTATTCGAGGCAGCTATGGTGATAAAGATTCCGACACAACTTTACCAGATCTTGATAATAATCGCAAACTTTTTGCCAATGAGCTGGACAAATTGCCAGAAATTTATAAACTGGTCCAAGAAAGACTTAACAAAGCTTACCAAAGAAGTAGTAACTACTATAACTTAAGACGAAAAGATCGCGTTTTTCAAATTGGTGACATAGTCTGGAGGCGAAACTTTGTGAAAAGCGATAAAGAAAATGATTTCTCTGCAAAATTGGCTAATCGTTATGTTTTATGTAAAGTCCGAAACGTCCTTTCAAATGTTTCATATGAATTGGAACATATGGATGGTAGTCCCGCTGGAAATTACCATATTTCAAAGTTGAAACCATACTTTGGTTCAAACTCTAATATTTCAGTGATACCAGAATAAGGAAATGAATGTTTTTTTCTTAAATCGGATCATCAAAACAAAGTAAACATAACGATTCACTTAAATACCTATTTTATGTCTCTTGATTTTTTTGAGTGTCTATTTTTGGCAAATTTCCTTAAATTATACAATAAGTATAATAATTTTTTTTGGTGCAAAGCCACCAAAAACAATTTTTTTGGTATACCAGTAAGCAAAGCTTACGCAATTTCTTTTTGGTACTAGTACGTACCATCGTTTGTCGATATTTTTTTTCTTCGTAAATCTCTAACGAAGGGATGTATTGGATTAACTTTCAAGGTTAACTATATCTGTAGACATGGCATGCTACCATTTCTACATACTTCATTTTTTTGAGTGAATTGTTTCACTCAACCGGAAATTAAAAAATTTCCTCCCGCTCCTCTTTCGAGGATGATTCTCTTGTAAATTTTGTATATAAAATGGCCACTATTTTTTAAGTCCTTTAAGCATTATTAAGTTAAGTCCCCTATCCATTACTCTTTAAGTCCTTGATGCATTATTCATTAAGTCCTTCGTGCATTTTATTCACTAATAATTCATGCACTCCTTAATTTAAGTATCACTGAATTATATCATATATCACATATGTTTATCATTCATTATTTAAGTACTGTACATATTGCAAATATTAGTTTAATTAAGTTATAAATTAGTAAAAATATTTAGCTATATTTTTCTGGAAATATTTTCTAAAAATATTTCTTCCACTAACAATTTTTTGAGATCTGTTTATCAAAAAGATTTCTTTTTCATATCTTACCTATAAGTTATCTTACTTGTGAGATACACTGCTCTAAATTGTTATTATGTAAATATTTTCTTTAACGTTGAGAAAATTCTCTCAAATACTAACCTTTAATAAGTACGTTTCCTCACCATCGCTTGCTAGCCAGACTTTTTCTCCGGTGAGAATGCGCGGGTCAATCTTTTGCATAACGTACAGTGTTCATTATTATCGTACAGCGGTAACTTTAGTAAAATGTTATTTGTTTTTTATGTATTTTCCGGCTGGATCTATAACTTTCTATTTCTACTTTCTTCAGATCCACGAAGGTTCAGGGGTGGGAACAAAATAACATCCGGTAGCTTACGTTACCAGATGATGAGAACCTACAAATGTAAAAATATTATAATTATTTCTTTTTCCTTTGTTCAACTTTCTGAACAGGAGTACTTACCTCTACTTATAATTTTACTTGTGGATTCTCATAACGATAGACAACAACACCGTCTCTTCTCTTCTTTTGTGTTTGTATTTTTCTTCTTTCTTTTTGTGCTTTCTGTGAATACCTATACGATTCTTTACTTCAATTTGGTTTAATCTTTTCCTACCACCTTGGATAAGAAGCCATAACCTCAAAACTTTGACAACTAAAACTTTAAAACCATAAGTTTTATATTTTTACTAGATTATTTTAATTACCTTTCTGAAAACCAGCCTTATGGGTATTCAGTACTTTCCTCTTTCTTTTCTTTCTTGTTTATGTTTCTTCGATTTACCGTAATTAATAAAATTCTCCTACCTAGGTAAATTTAATTTTTTTCTAGCTTTTCTACTTCGCTTCACGATTTTGACTTTGATTTTTGAGAACAATTTTTCTCATTTAACTATAGTACATCTTACATGTACTATCTGATTTGTTTTGAACTATCAGTTTTAGCACTCAACGGCTATACACTTGAATTATAGGTTAACAATACCACAAGTTTTAACTTCTTGCTAACCTATATTGGCATGTAATATTACATTACATGTATCGTGGTATTAGTTTGATAAACTTCTACCAATTTTAGTACTAGCAACGACTAGACAGTTGCTCAGGCGTTATAATGTCTGTAGGATTTCGACATTAAGTCGTCTCCTTAAAATTAATTTTATCCATTTTTTTTTGTCAATTTTTAAAATTTCGCAACACTTAACTTTTCACATTTTTTTCATTACTTAGTTCCGAAGATTTCTCCAGTTTAGGTCAAACACTTGCTCCTTGTACGTAGAACTTCTGGTAGAGAATGTATTTTGTCACTCATTCTTCGCTCGCTTTCTCAATTTTGTATTTTATGTTTCCTACAAGGAATTAATAATATTAAAGTATTGTTTACTTTCATAATATGTTTACGAGTAAAGCAAAGCAAAAAATTTTTATACGTACCTTAAAAAAAATTTTTTTTCGCCAGAAGGGAGGCATTCTGTTACATGGCCTATGTCCATTTAACAGTTTATTTAAAAACTAGTGTTTTGTGGATAGTTAGCACGACCTGTATATTTTTTGGATTCAGTTTTTGCAGGTGAAACTGTTTTCAACTAACAGAATTTTACATGTATAACTGCTAAACCATGTCACACTGTTTTATGTACTTAATTTTATATCTTAGGAACTCAGTCCTGTTTTTCTATTAACACTATTATGTATCTCATATCCGTTGTAATACAGCATTATTATCCCAGGAAACAATTTGTCTACAAAATTTAGTTACATCAGATATCTATTTTTCAATTTTTATATTTTTGTTTACTATGGAGTACATATGGTTATTTTCCTTACCTTCTCTCATTCTATATATAGTAAATCCTATAACATGTAATATGTTACTGATTTATCAATAATATCAATACGTTTTACTACTTATTTACATCTGTTAATATTTGTTGTTATGTATAAAATAGAAATTGCAAAGGCAAATCAGCTGGCATGGAAAATAAACTATTATTATAGATTCCTTTTATCGATTATATGCCACTACTTTAGTTGAGTATGGGAATCTACAAGGCAAGTTGGTGCGCTTAAATTAACCACTGACAGATGGCCATACTTGTACGATTTTTATATTTTATAGCTTTCAATTTCAATAGGGAATTAGATTTCTCACATTTTTTTGGTAGCGTTGTTTTCCAGTAAACAGGATAAAAAGTTTACCTTATCAGTAAAACTCACCAGGAAGTCATTTGCTTGCAGCCTTTGTACTGATTCAAACATTATAATTTTTAACTGCGGACTTCAGTAATTTATATTACAATTTTTATATCCCAGTTACAAAGTGTTTAACATACAGGTAATTTCATTATACTCATTAAAATATTTTAATTAATCTTCAAATTTTGCCTTTGATATAATTTCAATTATTTTTAAAATAAATTTTGAATTCAAAGTCAATTCTTTTTAATTTAATAAGTAGCTAAAATGCTATATGTACCACATGGTTTTAAAAATATTTTTTTTCTTTCCTTTTCATTTTTTTGGCAATTTATAGTCTAAGAAATCAGCTTACTAGTGCATAGCTAATAATACTAGTGCATAGCTAATAATTCTCGTGCATAGCTAATAATTACTAGTGCATAGCTAATAATAACTAGTGCATAGCTAATAATAACTCGTGCATAGCTAATAATAATTCGTGCATAGCTAATAATTACTATTGCATAGCTAAAATTACTTTTGTACTGCTAATCAGCTTACTTTGGTATAGCTGAAATTAATTTCCTGCAGCTTTTGTATAGCTAGCTTAATGTTTCGTGCAGCTAATTCAAATATATTTTGTACAGCTAACTAGCTTATATTTGCATAGCTAACATTGCTTAAATTCTGCATAAATAACTTGCATAAATTTTGTATGTGCTTATATTTGGTTAAATTTCCTACAATTTTCACCCCATTCATTGAGAGACGTAAATTGCCAAGAAAAATTTAGAATTCTTGCAATAAGAGACAATTGTGGGCCTGGATTGCTGTCCCAGAACCAGCCACCTGACCCATAAACCACCTAGGATACTGGTATCAATTTGTTTTATATATATATATATATTTTTTCACATTTCAATTTGTCTCAAACCGATTTGTCTAATTTTTTTATGTAATATATTTTGTCATTCATTTTAAACTATCTTTTTATTTCTCTTACCAACAATTTCAGTCTGATCTATAGCAGACTGGTTATTCGAGAAAAAGAGACTATTTTGCTTATTTTACTATAGATGGTGCCCAATTTAACATCAATTTTTCTTTGTCTCCTTTTCTCGAAATAAACAGAAATCTGTCGCTTATGCTGTACATGTCAGAAAGGGTAAGTTTCTCCACTCTTACGAATGCTCTGGACCCACGGCTCTCTGCTCCGGCTTAAACCAGCTAGTCGTCCGCACATGTTGCCTCAATTCTTTCTCAAAAATAAATAATAAGAGAAAGGAGGTAACAATGAATAGCACAACTTAACTGATAAAATTCCATTTAAAGCATGGAATGCAATATTGAAAATGTCTTCCTACTGTGAGACTAAGTACAAGGACAATGGAATAAACTAAGTTTAGACAATTTTAAGCACTTTGTTTTACGCAGATCAAATTTTAAAGTGAACTGAACCATTAATATAAAAACTACTCTATCTAATTTATTTGACGAATAAATAATCTTCTTAGGGCTATTAATCCCTCGAAACACAACTCATGGCGAAAGCACTATAAGGCGGTCCGCGTAGCGTCAAGTCTTCGTTCTCGTTCAATAAATTTGCATAACTGTGAGGCGGCGGCAGGGTTATTCTCCGGGAAAAGCGGTTTCGGACAATCTGTCTTTAAACTTCGGGCTTCCTAGAGACCTTTTGGTCCCGCGTTACACTTCCGTCTCTCTTCTGGCTCGGTTCTGAAAGCAAACATGAAATAGACTTACGTTGACTTGACGTTTTTATTTAAAGCCGGAATATTTGTTAGCAATATATCCCGGAGCATCGGGAGAGGTCAGCCGTACCAAATATTTATGTGGATATCAGTACAAACAAAATTGAAAAATATTGAAATCCTTGAATTTAACGTCAAACGCCAGTGGAAAGAACAGTGCGTATAAGAAATAACAGAAAAGTTGGAATATTTTATAACCTGCCAATTTCTTAAATAATATTATTATTTTAAAAAATGCTCCATTAGTGGAGTTAAAATGTATACGGTTTTCTTCATTTTTTGCTGAATATCTGTGATATTGTATTTGCCAATTCAAGGAAATAAAAATCCGGGACTTTTTGGAACTTTTCTGAAAAGTCATGAGCACTAAAAGTTGTTTCTGTTAATGTAGTATGTTGAAAAGAAATAAAGACTAAAAACAACTTATTTTAAAATTTATTACGTCCAAAATAGTTGCAAGGCAATGTTCATCATATTCATTAAAATTTGCCTCTTATTAAGCCATTTCGGCTTAATAAGAGGCAAATTTGTGCCACAGTTGAAGGCAAAATAAGAATATTAGTCTTTCATTTAGCACTTTGTTCATTAATATTTTGCCCCATTCAATGACATTGAAATCTGTTGATGGAAAAATTTCAAATTCTTATATTTCAAATGTAACTGGACATATGCTGAGGAAGGTTTCAGTTAAGAATTGCTGCTGAGTATGTTTAATATGGAGACGTTGTGTGACGCGTTTATCTCCACCAAAGTTGATGACAAGGAGAAAAAGGACCTCTCTTTGGCTTGATTTAAGTAATAGAACACATTATCCATAAGCTGGATACGCGAGGTTGAGTAGCTCAAGTGGAGAAACGGTACTCCAGTGAGTCAATTTGGGAAATTAGACGTTCACACACACACACACACACACACAGTAAAACTCAGACTTTGATAAATAATGTTAGATTATTTAACTAACCTACTATATAAAATCTACTTCTTTACTAAATGCAGTTATGAGGGCAAGCAGTGTATAGTAGTACCAGATGATTCAAATGACAAGGATAGCAAGCTGCAAAATTATAAAGAAGTTATATACAATACTTGGCTAATATTTCAGTTTAGTTACTCCTCCATGGACTTAAGTTGTTCTGGCTAACTACCAACACGGGATGAATTCAATTATTTTCTTCAAATACTTACAGTAGGGGGAAACGGTGGTAGCGGATGCGCGATGTATCGACGTGACGTCAAAAGGAATTAGAAAATATTTCGGAATATTTTCGACTTAGTAAAAATAATTCAATCTCCTCAATTTTGGGACTTATTGAATATTTCGTATAGATCGATACCGGACGGAGAACTCTACACGTCTAACGCTAGGAACGGCTACCCGTGAACTGATTCTCAGACGACTTCAATTGTTCAATTATCTCCTTTACAGAGAGAATGACATTATACGGGTGACGTCAGATTGACTTTGAAAATATTTCGATTACTTTACTTTGAGACTTATAATATTTCCTAAAGATCGGTACATGATGGCAGTAGGCAGCTTTCAGTGAGAACCTGAAGATGGCAGATGGCAGATGAGACTCTGCCGAAACGTCGTTTAGACCACCGTGACTCCTGGAGGAGTCGACCATCGACGCGGGAGAGCACACGGAAGTACAATAAAACCTCATATATATCTATATATACGTATGTATGTATGTTCAAATGCACAAAGGCACGTTTCATCGTATTCCTCTTGAAACCTAATATTTTTGTTAGGATGTGCGCTCTGAATGGTATTTTAGTTACCAATTACTAGAAACGCAATAAAGTGTTTATAGCAGATACGGGTGAAGGTACCTATTATTAAAACAGAATAGTTTCGCAGCATCGGCAATGTCCAGAGTCATCTGCAGACGGGTTTCGAGCTTTTGGCTCTCGTCAGTGCAGAGCAGACCCCAGACACTTACCATGCTGCGGTCTCCTGATGTTATAGACATTGCAAGTACCACCTCTGTTTTAATAATGGGTACCTTCACCGGTATCTGCTTTAAACACATTATTGCGTCTCTAGTAAATGGTAACTAAAATACCATTCAAAGCGCACATCCTAATACACATATTAGGTTTCAAGATTCCTTAAGTTTTCCGTTCAAACTACAGCATAACAGCAACGTCTTACCTTCTTTCACGAATAACATTTCATATTCCTTAACATCACTCAAAACAAAGTTTAATGAAATGAAAATGAAAAGAAAAAGCCGAAATATGTAATGAGTATAATGTTTTAGTATGAAAGTTTAGTAGAAAACTGTAAATATAAACCATTTATTTAAAAGCAATTAGGTTTAATTATATTAACTACAATTTAGCGTATAGTTAATTGTATATATTAAGTTAAAATCTGTACGAAGTTAGTTAGCGGAAGTTTAAACTTATATTAAGATTACTCGGAACTAAGAAACCCGCAAGAAACATATAACTACGTTAAATCTTTTAAAACATGAAATTTTGCTTTCGCTCATGTTTTTATGAAAAGAACTTTATACGTGTTTATTATATATCTTGGAATAACGTGCAGTTTCGTAGCTTTTGCAACATTCAGGTGTTAAAACAACGTTAAGAATTCATTGTAAATATTCAGTTTCTAGAAATATAACTTGTAAATTTCATACTAAACAAGAATTATTTTGAAGATATGCCGGTTGTCTTATAGCTTACATATATATACATATCACACCTCTATGTACGAAAAATTTGTAATATCCTTCCTTTAACTAATGACATCTAATAATGAAACCGATAATACAGATCACTTTCCAATTTTTCTAAATCTTCCTACAGATTCTGAAAATCATATGCAGCTAATAATAATATAATAAAAACAGATTATAAAAAAGTTTATCAATTTCTAAGCCTCGAAAATTGGGACAATGTCTACAACTATAACGATAGCAATACATGCACTAATAACTTTGTAAAAATAACAGAAAAACATGCTACATCTGCCACTTTTCATTTATCAAAAAAATTTAGTACGAAACTTAAACCATGGATTACTAATGGAATTATACAATCTATTAAAAATAGAGATAGACTAAAAAATAGGTCTTACGTAATAATGATAATAAACAATTACATAATGAATATAAAACTTACCAATTTATCACATGTAACGGAAATATAAAACAGATTTGTAAAATAATAAGCGAAGCTACATACACTGAAAAAATAAAGGTACAATAAACATCAATATAATGGATGAACATAACAATGTAATTACCTGTAATATGAAAAAAGCTAATGGATTTAACATTTTTTTGTAATATTGGTAAGGAGATAACTGATTCAATTTCTACTCCAATAATATAAACAAAATAGAGCCTATAACACCACTTCCACTCAATAGTCTATTTTTAAGACCAACTGAAGAGAATGAGATAATAAAATTTATAAACAGTTTAAAAAATGATAATGCCACCGGTGTGGATCAAATATCAGTCAATTTAATAAATAAAATTATCTAATACAACCTCTAGTACATATTATTAATACTATTTTCATTATAACAGGTTGTGTACCAGATCACTTCAAGGTTTCAATTGTAACGCCAATTTATAAAAATGGATGTAGAACTGGAAAACTAATTATTGGTCCATATCTGTAATCAACGACTTGGCAAAAATATTTGAGAAAGCACTAAAAAGTCGACTTTAGGAAATCCTAGAAAAGAATAAAATTATTTGGAAGGACCAATATGGTCTTAAAAGTTCTTACCGTTCTATCACGGATACATTTATAGATTAGTCAATATAATCAATAACCATCTACAAGAAAATAAAAAATGTATTTCTGCCTTCTTCGATTTGGCGAAGGGCTTCGACACTGTATGTGTATGTGTGTATTGCAAAAACTAGAAAAAATTGGTATCCGAGGTACAGTGTTGGGGATAGCTAGTTATCTGGAAGGCAGAAAACAGTATGTAAAAATTGGAGATAAAATAAGTGATGAAAAACTTATAACTGTGGGAGTTCCGCAAGGTACCGTATTGGCGCCAATAGTGTTTTTAATCTTTATAAACAATTTATGACCAAGTAAAAATAAAATTCTGTTCGCTTGTCCAGAAAACCGCAGGACTCAGTGCCACCATTAGCATCTTTAAAGGTCAGGATGCAAGACCAAAGCACATCGCAGAAGCTGGAGCTTCTGCGATGTGCTTTAAAGGTCAGGATGCAAGACCAAAGCACATCGCAGAAGCTGGAGCTTCTGCGATGTGCTTTGGTCTTGCGTCCTGCTCCAGCTTCTGCGATGTGCTTTGGTCTTGCATCCTGACCTTTAAAGATGCTAATGGCGGCACTGAGTCCTGCGGTTTTCTGGACAAGCGAACAGAATTTTATTTACAAAGCAACGAGAAAGCGTGCTCCAGCACGCTTTCTCGTTGCTTTGTATGGTGGCAACATGGAAGGGGAAACCTTGGAAGAAGTCCACTACGAACATTTCTTTAAATGGACAACAAAAAGCAAATTTAATCTTGCTTCTTTGTCACCAACGAAGGGTGCTGCGCGGTGTCTAATGGCTAATACCAAAAAAATTTTAGAGGCCCTTAGTTTTCGTATACACGCTAAATCCTAATTTAATGGGGGTGGTAGAGGGGGTAGCTAACGCCAAAAAAATTTTTGAGACGTTTTGTTCTTGTATACACACTAAATCATATTTTAATTTTTTTTACACCCTTTCATAATAGTGTGGGGGTGGTATTGGGGGTGATAGTGGAGGGTGAATGATGCTAAAAAAATTGCAAGACCTTGACTTTTCGTAGATGCCCTAAATTGCAATATTATGGACTCTTACCTGCTTGCTTTGCATATTTACTCTTATTTACCCCCGAACTCTTCAACGGAATTAGATCAAAATATAATCTAATTCCAGATCTCGTTATAATACATAAGTGCACCAAATTTCAAGTCAATATCATAAACGGTTCCAGAGTAAACGTCCGCACAAAAAAAAGTTGCAGACAGACCGACAGAACGAAATTGTCTTTTTTCGCTCAAATTTAAAATCTTTACGTTTCATAACATTTTAAGCCTTTTTCAACAAATTTTTTTTTGCGTTACTATACTTCCACTGGACGTGGAAGTAAAAGGCAAAACAATAATAGTAAACAATAATAGTACAATTGGGTGGCAAGCGTCATTTACATCTAAGATCGCGAAGCTGTGGGTTAGGCCCATCGGGGATATTGTGAACGTACCATCTTTTCACGTCTGTAGGACTTTTATTATACTTTCCAAAATGGATATTAAACGTTCACAAAGAAGGGTTCAAAGCGACTGTTTCAGACAGAGAATAATACAAAATCTATACTTACTGTTTCGTTTTTGCTTAACTGCTTCACTGATGGTACCAATTGGACGTCATAACACTATAAATCTAACACGGTAAATACTAACACTTTGTTAAATTTAAACCTGAAAAGGAATTTTGAAAACACAAGAAAAAGACAATATAATGTTCAAAGATATATATTAAATCTTTTTAAAAAATTATAAAAACGTTCAAGAAAAATGTATTGACAAACTATAGTCTGGCCCGTGTACAACACATAGTGAGGACCGGAACGACTCATAATGTAACCAACTACCATCTAATGCGCGGTTTATAGCTAACGATTACACAAAAAGATTCAGTAAAAAGTCCGATGTTTATAATTTTGGTGGGCTTTTGCTTGCCTGTCTATTGACGTATTTTCAGTTCAATATCAATTTTGATCGCTTCCCCTAGCTTAAAGAATGCTTGAATCGCAACGAATTTGAATTATATTCTGTAATTATAAATTCATGCGTTCAGGCAAGGCGGTCCCATGTACGTTCTGAGTACATGTTAACTATCCTTTTCTGACACCGAATCACCGAGGAACCGGTTTAGGGCAATTACGCTTAAAACCCATCATTTTCCCGTCAAAATCGGCTGCTAGAAAATGATAGGGCACCCTCCTCGACGCTAAGGGCTATTTTCGCTAAAACTCTCGAAATACTTTGACTAGAGACTGGATAACTTGTCCCCATATTTAACACAACGCATGAGTTGCAGTGCTGCACAACGTGGATTCGTAAGAGGGTTTTTATTTTCAAAATTTCCGAAGTTTTCGGTCAGTTTTCGCTATACTTTCTAAAATTATACTCCTTGATTTGATGAGTTTCCAAGATTTTGGCATAAAAAAAGCTCCGTAGAGCGAAAATGTGAATTTATATATGAAAACCTCTTCCAACGGCATTTTTACGTGAAGCACGCGGAAGTCGAATTTTGTTACAGTTTCGAGAAGTTCATCGAGGATTTTGGCATGTTCTTTAACAATACCGCAATAAAAAAATGCATCATTTACAATGAGTATACTTTGAATTTACAAAATTAATATAACTATGTAATAAATAGCGAGAAACAATTAAAGAAATCACAAAAATAGGATTTGACTATTTTCCCGCCGCTCGCTGTAACTCGTTACATATCAGACTTACAAAAACAACTTATACAAAAAATGTGAGGAATTTTGTCTTCTCTGACTTTGTTAAAGATATTTTCGTCGTTGGATCAACAGCTGCGAAGTTATTTTCAAAAAACTAATTTCTTGTACCTTCTATTCAAGATGGCGGCTCGAGCGGTCCCCTAAGGTCGAAAACTTGGATTTTTTGTCACGGTCCAGACTAACAACATATTTAAAATTTGTCACTACCCCACCTTTTGCAGGGCAATACTCCCTACTGACTGGATTAATTGTACTTTCCATTTGATCAGTTAACTCTGCGATGTATATGATATACAGTAAATTATGGGATATGCAATTGAGATGTTAATTATTATTTCACAATTAAATGACAAATAATTGAAATTAAATTGAACAATAGCGTACATGAATTAATAATAACACATTTGTATCTACCTGCCTACGTGAAAAGAGATCTGTATAATTAAATAATAAATCGCAGTCCATAGACGAAATTAACAATTACCGAAATGTACGTATTACTATGATGTAACTGTAACTCAGAGACGAATTAAATTGGAACGTGATGCACTATGCAGCATCCCTATGGAGTACATTCACGTATTAGACTATGTCTAAGTAGGGCGGGATAAGAACAGGATGGACAATATCCGTTAGAACTCTCTCCCATTTATTCATGCATATTTTTATTAACATTATTCAGAAGCCCGTTGGGGAAAATATTCTCAGTCTGTTTTTTTGCATAATCTTATGCAAAATGGTCCCCTGAAAACAAATATTCATATTACCAGGTCTAAAAAAGGGTAAAAATTTGTTTAAACAATTTTTTTAAGCGAATTGCAAAAATTGTTTATTTTGCTACGGACAATTTTTTTTGGGCGATTCTGAATAAGAAAGGTCTCTTGCAACTTTTCTCTAAAGTTGATAGTTTTCGAGATATTAATTATTGAATGTTTGAAAAAACGTAAAAATGGTACAAAGAAAAAAGCATTTGATGTATTCTATGTAGACAAAAATTACGTAAATGCATTATCTACCTTAGATTCATATGAACTTGATAAGGAAAAAATTAGAATATTAAAAAATATGTATTTCCAGTTATCAGGAAAAAACGGTGAAACAGCAGATGATGCACGAAGACTGACATTTAATCGTTCCCGTGGTATAGGCATTAATATGGCTAATATACCTTGTAGCTCCGATGCACTTTTTCAACACACTTTAAGAGCTTCTGCTCAAACATATATTTGGAAAAATGCATTATATTTTTCCTATACCCTAATTGACTTTACACAATGGGGATATTATAAGTCAGAAGAGATTATATTGCCTAAATTTATGACAGAAAATGCTTTACTAGAAAATGTAGTCCTGCCATGTAAAAAAACCTGTAAAACTAAAGCATGCTACTGTAAAAAATGGTTTAAATTGCATAGTTCTGCATGGCTGTGATTTAGATGTTTGCGAAAACAAATATGTGACATCTGTAGAAGATGAATATTATTGAAATATATTACTATTTATTGTCATTTGATTCTGTATTTTTCAAATAAAAATTATTATGAAATGTAAATGAATGTTTTTAATTTCAAAATCAAATAAAAAATAAACCCTGATGCTTTTTTAACTCGCTGCGGCTAAATCTAGGTTAATTGGCTAATTGAGGTTGTTATGGCGCTTCAGTAATTTTTGAGCTGGATTGGGTTTTTGCGATATTAAACACAGACCCACATTTTTTTTTATAAAATCCAAGAATAAGGTATTTACCATTGAAATGTGAACGCCAACATGGTACGTATACTCCGCTTGAGTGGAAAAGAGACGGGAATAGGAGCAATAACATAATAGCCTAAAACGCTTTGGGACTTTGTTAAGGGATGTTTAACGAATATTTAAGGACTTTAGCAACAATACATTTTTTTTGCTTTTCATATCATTCTTCAGGGTTGAAAATGACCATTTTTGCGTTTTTTCTAACTTTAAATAATTAATGTCTCGAACACTATCAATTTTACAGAAAAGCTGCAAGAGACCTCTTTTATTCAAAATCGCCCGAAAAATCTTAAAAAAGTCCTATTACATTCAGTCACCATGGATTCTCTGTGACAAAGGAAGATTCTCTATCAAAGATAACATAAAAGCTGTGAAATGTAACAGGTCTTGTTAAAGTCATATTTCCAAGTGGATAATATACTGATAACACTAATAAAGATATTCTTGTAGAAAAAGACGTTTCTGGATACTTTAAAGTGAAGGTTACTTGAAATACATCATTCTGATAACCTATGGAGGTTATTTTGAATACCTAAACGATCTCAATGTAGAATGCTGAAATTTTAAATGTAAGATGTGTGAGGTCCAAGGAAGATTTAAAATCAATTTAATAATATTTTAAAGTGAAATTGATATTACTTAATTTATCTAAACGTAGTTCAAAGCTAAAAGTCACACTGTATATTAGAGATTCAACATCTTGTACATAATGACTTGATTGCATTGTTAATTGCAAAACTTTCAACCTTTGGTATTTCTGATCAGCTCATGACCTTCTTTAGATCTTATCAAACTGATAGACCGCAATATGTAGGGTGTAATGGGTTAAAGTCCTATGATTATGCCTTGTCCTCAGATGTTCCTCAAGGTTCTGTACTTAGGTCACTGATTTTCAATATATTTGTAAATGACGTAGAGAATACTTTAGATGTGCACTTCTTAACTGTATGGAGATGACATAAAATTTCTACACATAATCTCTGGTTTGAACGAATGCATTATAATGGAAAATACTATCTCTAATCTGAATTCCTGGTGTGTTAAAAACAACCTATTGTTTAACGTGCAAAAGTGCAATGTAATGTCATTTTTAGCTAGAGATTCTGAGTATACCTAAGTGTACACGCTGAACGACGAACAACTAACGCAACCGTCTGTGTTTAGTGTAACTTTTGACAAAAAACTAACTTTTATCGATCATATCGATACGTCTGCATGTGACGTAAACAAAACTTTAGGTTTTATTATATGTAATGACAGTGATTTCTCTAATATTTCAACCTTAAAATTATTATACTTTTAATTTCTGAGATCTAAACTACAGTATGCATCTCTTGTTTGGCAACCCTGCTATAACACTTTCATATTCCTAGAGTTAATTCACATCAAAACCAAACTTTTTACCTGCCTAGAGCTCGGACTAATGTCCTAAAATTCTCACCTGTATATAATATTTGCTTCTGTTAAAATAACAATCAGAATACTGATATTTTTCAATTATGTGCCCCATAATTGCTCCCTGCTTATGTTCGTCCGTCAATTTTTCTCATATTTTTTATTATGTACAACAATATTGGTAATTTTTCCATGCGTTATACAGTTTTTCTTAGCTGTCTTTTGTGTATTCTATTTTTCTCTATTACTAGTCAATTTAGATTTTAGACTCATGTTAATTCTTTCTCTCCCACTTCATTACATATAATTAAACTACTCACTATGTGTACTGTATATTAAATATATATATTGTTTCCATCTAAATGATCTTTGCACTGTTAGATGGTGGACAAATAAATAAATATAAAATAAGCAGTATATAAATGTCTTCGCAAATACATACATACATATAGACTTTTCACTCAATATTTGACTTTTCGTGCATTAGGAAACAGATTTCTGTTTAAAATGTTCTTTATACGACGATAATTAAACATTTTTGTCCTCTTATAATCCACCTCTCTAATTAAATCAAATACGTATAATAATATGGCTTCGTCCCTTCGTAAACAAGGTAATTGTATTGAACTATATACCGTAATTAAAAGCAAGGAGAGGATACAAAAGAGATAGCGTACCCTATTATCTTTAACGTATGGGATAAAGGTAAAGGACATCCGAATGAGTGGAATTAATAATGTCCTGTAGGTACTTACAAAGAGGGTAGATTAGATCGGTATAGAGATCAAACGTGTTTGCGATGTCTTTCATTCCCCAAACCTTGTATACTTTCAATCAAACTAATGCGTAAACTGTAAAGGAGAAGTTTAAAGTTTAATTTGAGCTTTCCTAATTTACTTTCTCAACTGTAGTTGCTTGTCTTATACAACTCGTATTTTATTTTATTTTGTTTTTCGTACTTCCACTCTATTCTAATTATATTAACTATTATAGGTGCTTTTGCATGGATAAATGTTTGCTTTTCTATCTTTAAAGAAGGTTAATTTAACAGAATAGAATATTATTTTAATACTGAAAATAAATAAATATTTTGAACATTTGTTTCTGTAGATAAATGAATTTAGTTTATTGAGGGATTTCTCAAATTATGGTAACTGAATGAAGTTTAGAAAGATATCTATATTATTATACACACACTAATAATGTGGTGACGTGACGCGACCCCAGTTGGCTTGTAGTTCGTAGATTGTTTCAGGGGTCGCTTGGCTCTGTACAGCCTTACTTCACTTCGACCTAAAAGATCCTTTGTGAATTACCCTATACCTAGCTGTTGCCTAGGATTACAAGACTTTTTACAAAGCTTGTGATTTTCCTGGGGGCTAATTTCTCTATCTCTTCAGGCGTCAATTCCGCCTGCTCTAGGAACTTTAGCCTAATGCGGATTAACACCTTGTATTCACAAAGTTTATGTGCCGCAGTTTTAGTTGCAGTATCGGAATATCTGCATTTGTCGTCTACTGCCTTGCCCATATTCAAGCGGCAGTGGCTAGTTAAAAGGCCTGTTATCAGCCTTAATTTGAACTTTTCAGTTCGAGAAGCCTTGTAGCATTCTTTGCTGAAGGAGTTTTAAACTTTTTCGCTTGTCTTTGGCCTGGCGTATTCCTCCAGTAGGATTTTTTCTGATCTTTTTCCCATTTCTGGATCTCCTCCGAATGAATGGTGCTTCAGCTCCTTTCTTCAAAAGGCTGTTAGCAAGTTCATAACCTTGTGCTCCCTTACGCGCTGACTCCTGCATCAAGGTAGCCAGTTGCTTCAGGGATTGTTTACATTCTCAGGTAATTTTAGAATTAAAACTATAGGACTTTAGAGCTTCTAATGCTACCTGGTTATCTGATGGTATATAGATCTTTGCCCTTCGAATGCCTTTATTTAGGCACACCTGGGCACATAGATCTATAGCTTGAATTTTGGCCTGGAAGATGGTCCAATCGCAGTGCCCCCATCTTGCTCGTCTGACGGCTTTCAATCATCATATGAAACGGGCAGTCAAAGCCCTGTTTGACATTGAGTCAGAATCCAGAATCCTGGTTTAAATTTGAGTCCTTGATACAGTCTTAAGGCACTAATGCTGCTTCCTTCCTCATATGCAAGTGCAAAGGAAGTAGGTTAAGCATCGCCTCCGTAGCTGCTGTGGGACACGAGTACATTACTCCTGTAGTCCCTAAACAGGCAAGGCGTTGCAATTTTTGCAACTTTCCTTGTACCATTTTATCCTCTAATTTTGTCCACGATACATATGATGAGTAGGTCACCATAAATCTGACAACCCCAAGGTAAGACCAATGTGTCATTTTCACCTCAGAGCCCAAGTCTTACTTAACAACCTCCGTATAACCGCTGTTGCTTTAGTAAGCGCCCTTTCCAGATGTGAGTTCCAGGTAAGTTTTTGATCCAGGATTACTCCTTGATACTTAACTTCACTCGAAAAATTTAGCATCGTTCCATCCAGCTGCTGTGCTGGATGCTAAGATTAAATTTTCTCCTTTTGGTGAACGGAGAAATAACTGTTGTGCTCGGATTGACATTAAGCCAATCTGGCGAGTACCATTTGGATATTATGTTTAAGGCAATTTACATGAGGTTTGAAATCATAACCTCATTTCTGCCTCTCAGTCACGACCAGATCATCTGCATAAACCTGAACGTTGAAGCCTTGAAGTCCGAATTACTCATTTTATGAAGGAGATCATCGATCAAAATTGGCCAAAAGGGTAATAGAACTTCATCTTGTGGACAACCCCTGACTGCAGCTACCGTAGCCGACTCGTCCCCCACACTCGTGGTAATTATTCTGCTTCTGAGCATTGATTGTATTCATTTAATTAGCGACTTCTTTAGCCATGAATGTCTTTTCAATGCTTGGACCAGGCAATGTAGAGCATTGATGATGATTGCCAGGTTGATAAGCAAATTGTTTAGAGTGAAGCAGTATTCCTGTAAGGATTTCGCTTCTGATATGTTGATCTAATAGTTTCTCCATTGTTTCTCAGGAGAAATGAGGTTAAGCTAATGGGGCGCTATTTTGGATAATTTGGTGGACGTCTGCCTATTTTTGGAATAAACGCCACCTTAACTTCCCTTCAACCTTGGGGAATATGCCAGCTGGCTTTCTTCTAAGTCCCAGGTGACCTCAACAGTATTTGAATGTTCATCTCCTAAGTAAGAAAATAAGGGCCGTTGACTGCCTCACAGAGTACCTCACGTGCATAGCATTCAACATGATTCAACCGTAGCAACTAGAATGCCCGAAATAGTTATTGAGAAATTTACTAGTTTACAACAAAATTGGGCTGATGTCACTCTATGTGAAACTCTAGTACTGTCATTATTTAACTTTATTGATTATTCATATTATCCTAATTTAACTTACCGGTATAAACATTCAAATGCAAATTAAAAATTCGGACTTAAGACTTACATAGTCGTGGCAAATGGAGACGGGATGTTGAGGAGCTTACCACGCCTCTGAACGCAGACCCAGATTTAAATGTAGTGTCGTTCGTTTCGCTGAGTCGAAATATTTTTATATTATAACATTTGATATTATTAAATTATAAGAAATCTAAATTATACATTTAATTATTTTTAAATAATTAACAGTAAATAGACAAATAAATAAATTATTATTACACAACTCAACTAGTACAAATTTTTAACTAGACAAGTCCGATTCTGAACATATATACTCATTCATTATTATACTTAAGCCGTGCACTTTCTCGGCCGAAGCCGGAAAAAATTTACCGACCCCTCGCGCGCGCCGTTGGGGTTCGGCTCTGTGGGGACCCGGGCCCATTGCTGTTGGGGATCGGCTCGGTTAACGGGGATGAAATTCATCACGTCCCATTAATCCGGTGGATGTTTCGGTTTTCTATCCTTCGTCGTTCAAAAACTTTCTGGTAATATGGCATGTCTGGAGAATCACCGTCCTCTGGATAATCTTCACGAGGCCTCTAGGTAGATTAAGTTGCTCCAAATAATTCAAGAACTTCTTCGTCACCACGCCTGTAGCCGAAATTATGATCGGGATAATTCGAACCTCCTCTAATCTCCACACGTGTTTAAGTTCTATGGCCAAATTCTGATATTTGTTTCTCTTTTCCATCTCCGTTTTCTGTAGGTTGTTGGTTAGGGGGCATCCAATATCAATTATAGTGGCCTTCTTGTCTTTCTTTTTGATCACCAGGATGTCAGGGCGGTTGTGATCCAAGGTTCTATCAGACTGTATTGGTCTATCCCAGTACAACAATGTTTCGTCGTCTTCTAAAACAGCTTGAGGTGTGTATTTATAGAAGGGCGGTGGATTAGTAATGAGTCCTAAGTTAAGTGCCAATTCTCTATGGATGATTTTCGCCACCTCGTTGTGCCTTCCCAAATACATTCCCGTAGCCAAAGCGGGGCAGCCTCCAGTGACATGTTCGATAGTTTCACCCGCTGCCTTACACTTTCTACACACATCGTTCACGCCGGGGACTTTAAGAATGTACTTTTCATAATTTCTAGTACGGATAATGCTATCCTGAATGGCTATTATGAATCCCTCAGTTTCTGGGTGTAACATTCTTTCCTTAAGCCATAGGAGCGAGGTCTCCTTGTCGATCTCTGGATTGTTTAAGGCATTGGGATACTTTCCGTGGAGTACCTTGTCCTGCCATGCTGTTTGAATATCCTCGTTCGTTCGGGTCATTATCTCGTGTTGTCGATCTTTGAGGTTTAACGGTGTATATCTGTTGTCACTTTCCACTATTTTCCGAATGAGGACCCTGTCTGAATTGTAGAAATAGAGGCGCATGTTCTTCTCTTGCGTTCGGCACATCTTCTGGACGCTGCTTAACCCCCTGCCTCCTTGTGTTCTTGGCATGTATAGTCTTTCAACTGCGCTCTTTGGGTGATGCATTCGAAACTTTGTAAGTGTAGTTCTCGTCATTCTGTCTAGGTCTTCCAGGTCTGTATCCGAGTACTTTAGTATTCCGAATGAGTATGCCAGACCAGGAACAGCATATGTATTGATCGCTGTAATCATGTTCCTAGCGTTGAGTTTAGTATTCATCAGCTTAGTTAGACGTTGTTTGTATTTTTCCCTGAACTCCTTCTTTAGCTGGGTGTGGTCTATCCTTCTATTCTGCAGAATTCCAAGGTACTTGTAAGTTTCTTCTGGCAGCATTTGCTCAAAGTCACGGATATTCTCCGGCTGCTGCGTTAATTTTCCCTTTGTGATATGTACTTCGGCACACTTCTCCAGACCAAACTCCATTCTGATATCATCGCTGAAGGTTTTGACATTGGCTACTAGCGCCTTCAATTGTCTTGGATTCTCAGCGTAGAGCTTGATGTCATCCATAAAAAGTAAATGGCTGAGCCTCGAGCTTGGTTGCTTCGGATCTATTCGGAAACCGTAGGTGGTGTCATTCAATATTGCTGAGAGGGGATTGAGAGCGAGGCAAAACCATAATGGACTCAGCGAATCTCCCTGGTATATACCCCTTCTAATTCTGATGTTCGAGATAGTGCTTCCTCCAATTCTTGTCTGGGTTTCCCAAGTCGCCATTGCATATGTTAGTAGCCGAACGATGGTGGGGCTAACTTTGTATACTTCTAGCACTTTTATTAGCCAGTCATGAGGTACAGAGTCGAATGCCTTTTTATAGTCTATGTAGGCCATACTGATGTTTCGGCGCTTTACTTCAGCTCGTTTGATGGTTACTGCATCTATTGTTAGTTGCTCCTTGCATCCAAGTGATCCCTTTACGCATCCCCGCTGTTCTGGGCCAATTATATTGTTCATCTCACAGTGTTCATTGATTTGCCTATGTATCAATGACGTGAGAAGTTTGTAGATCGCAGACAAGCAGGTGATTGGCCTGTAGTTTTTCGGGTCTTTCAGATCTCCTTTTTTTGGGCAGAAGGTAAGTTACTCCTCGACCTAAAAATTCGGGAAATCTTGTTGGATCTTCAAGGATTTTGTTGAATGCTCGGGCAAACTGTGGGATTAGGGCTGGGAATGATTTCAACCAGAAGTTCTGTATATTGTCTGGTCCAGGTGCTTTCCAGCTTGAAGTGTTCTTTATGCACTCTTCGACATCTGCAGGAGTAATATTAGTATCTGGCATATTTGGAAGATCATTTGCATTGCGCTCTGCTGTTTGGAGCCATGTAGCTGCTTGATTGAATCTCACAGGGTTTGACCATATCCCCTGCCAGAATTGACCGAAGCGATTGTGGTCAATTTTCTCGGGTTCTGTATTGCCTTGGTTGTTGCTTTCCAGATTGCGATAGAAGATCTTCTGGTTACTAGAGAATAAATTGTTTTGCTCCTTGCGCTTCGTAGTCTCGTTGTATCGCCGTAGTCTCGCTCCCTTAACTTTACTTTTCTGTCTAGTATCATCGTAATAATTCGTGAGGGTTTCGTTGAACTGTGGATGGTTTAAGTCTATTTGTTGTTTTCGGCATATTTTACGAACTTTGCTCTTGACTTTATTGCTCTTATTGCCATCTAAGTACTCTTTGATAATGTTTGCCTCAGTTCTTAGCAGATCTATTTGCCTTTCGAGTCGCATCTTCCAGGCCGGCTTTCTTTGTTTCTGAATGTTCCTATTTTGTTTATAAATTTGAAGTTTCTGTCCATTCAGTTCTATGACAGTGGCAGCTCCTGCATATAAAGCTGTATGTATAGAAGTTAAATCAGGATCCAGTTGTTCCTCCATCCTCAACTTCAATTCGGTATCCACAGATTTTATGTACCGTTGTGTATCTTTATTAATTTTTAGCCTCGGTATTATTGGTCTAGTGAGAGGGTTCGAGTCGCTAAATAGCAGTAGATTGCTCAGTAGTTTCTGCCGTACTTTTCCTACTTCTTCCCCGTTATTTTGATTGCGGGGCTCTTCCTCATGAGGTGCATTGTCATCCACTGGTCTCTGTGGTATTTCTTCAATTTGTTGGCGTATTTCTTCGTTATGTATTTGGGCTCCTACTTCCCTACGCAGAGTATCTATTTCAAGCTGTGTTAGATATTTCCTTTTAATGATTATGTTCTTTCTATCGGCTAAGTTTTGTTCGGAGATGTTCATTCCGGGGTGAGTTCTTGAAAATTCGGTGAAAAGTTTTTGTCTCCATACAGGCATAGGATCGTCTCTGCATTCATTAACGAGCAAGTATGTTCGTATGACATCCTTATTCATTTCATTGCTCCATTTTATTCTTCCGGGTATTTCGTTCCTCCTGGGAGCAGCCCGTTCGGTTCTACGACCTGGGCGCTGTCCAAGTGGTGGGTTTGGCTGTCCTTCAATGCCTGGTGGTGGTAATTCTCCTCCTTCATTATGTTCGTTGTTGTTATGGGCTGTAGCTTGTTGATTGACAGGTGCCCGCCTCCTCAGCACTCTGCCACCGGCGTCCCGCATGCTGTCACGTCCAGCGCCAGCTCCAGACGTGCCCTGGCGCTCCCCAGGCAGCGGCTCTTTTCGTTTTCTATTTCTTGTCTCCATCTTCATGGGTGTGCCAGTTTTTGCTCCACGGGGAAGTATTTAATTTATTCCCTACCCTCCTGCCGAAGCGGTGTGAGCATTCCCCTATTCGCAAGGGGACGCGCCCGATAGAGGAACTGGCAAACCCCCACGGGTCATTACTATTATTTTATTTTTTTTTTTTTTTTTTTTTTCGCGAGAGCGATGCTGGTCAGTTCTGCCGTGTCTCCGACATTCTCACGGAAGAAGCGCCAGCGAATTCACTACGACCACTCCCTGCAACCTGCAGAGTTAGCGACCGTAGGTTCCTAAATCGTGTGCCCTAAGTAAACGAAGAGAACCCAGGATAACAGCTTTCTGCATCTGGCCTGCCAGCCATTCGGCCGAATGTTGACAGGCCGGTATTGTTCGTAATTCCGAGAGCAGCGTGGGCTTCATACCTCCAAGTACACCGATTATAAGGACTACCAACTTGACCGAGTAGCCTGGATACAGCACTAGGAGCTCATACCGGAGATCGCGATACTTAGCCCGTTTTTCCTCCTCTTTCAAGACGATGTTTGTTTCAGCCGGAGCTGAAAACTCGATGATGTATATCGCCTTCTGCTGATGATCGAGGAGTACTATGTCAGGCTTATTAGCTTGAATTAGCCTGACGGTCGGGAACGAGTAGTTCCAGTATATCCTGCACCTCTCGTTCTCGACAACGGACTCAATATCTCCGGGGATGTAAGGCAGCACTGGTGTTTGGTCTACCCGTACGAGTGCCGTAGATGGTAGTAAAGCACTCGTAATGCCGCGTTATGGCGATGGATGTAGGCCGAAATCGCATATACCGGGCATGCAGACAGTAAATGCATGAGCGATTCCGGCGACTGATGGCAGGTCCTGCAGCTGGTATCAGGAACCCCTACACCCATCACACGGCTTCGGTAGACCAAGGTGTTAATAACACCATCCTGGCAGGCCACAATGAATCCCTCGGTCTCCGACTTAAGCCCAGCTGATCTTAAAAAGGCGAACGTCAGCTTGGTCGATAAACCCAGCGTTTCTATGTTCTTATAGAATACACCGTGCATGGATTTATCGACGTGCCGTCTAAACAGATTCTCCTGTTCAGCGGCTTTAATCTGGGCTTTCAGGCGATTTGGCGGAAGCTCAGTGACCGACTCTGGGTCGGCACCTCGCCGGCCTCCTCGCCTGATGTCGAATACGAGACCGAGTTCATCTGCGACTCTCTTTGCTGCCTTGAATAATCCTGCTCCCACTCCTGCATTTTCATGATTTCTCACTAATTGCAGGAGAGGGTCTGAGCTCCTAAGGACGTTACATGCTATACTCAGGACTACCCGGCCATGCATGCACTCCAAACTCAAGAGTCCTCGGCCCCCCCGATGACGTGGGAGGTACACACGAGGAACGGACGATTTTGGATGAATGCTCCTATGGATATTCATCATCTTGCGGGTACCTCTATCTAACTGACGCAGCTCATCTACAGTCCATCTCACTACTCCAAAGGAGTAAAGCAGAACAGGAATGGCAAGCATATTAGTGGCAGACACCTTGTTTTTCCCCGAAAGTTCGGATGACCAAATCTTTCGGAGTAGGCCTCTGTACTTGCCGCGGAGAGATTCCTTAATTTGTTGCACATCCTGAATGTGATGTTGTTGCACACCAAGGTATGTGTAAGTCTCTCCGGCATCTAGATGTCGCAAGATGCTTCCGTCTGCGAGCTGCGCCTCTTCAGCAAAGTCCCCGCATCGTCCTCTCTTGAGGTGGACGACTGCACACTTGTCCAATCCGAATTCCATTCCAATAGCCAGCGTATACCGTTCGACCACCCTTAGAGCATTTTGCAGTTCCTGCTCTCCAGAGGCGTAGAGTTTAAGGTCATCCATGTAGAATAAATGGGTGACCTTATGCCTCCGGTTGCTGGGTGGACCGCATTGGTATCCGCGGACTTGGCGGAGTTCAACAGATAAAGGCAACAGTGAGATGCAGAAGAGGAGAGGACTCAAGGAGTCCCCTTGGAATACTCCTCTCCTGAATGCTACCTGCTCTGTGGTAACCCGCTGTGCACCGGATGTTATGGTGAAGCGAGTTTTCCAGAGCGGCAGCAGTTGTTCTATGCATCTCACTAGTGGTGCTGCTACCGCAAGACATTGGAGCAAATGTAACAAGAGCTCATGTGATGTTGTGTCAAATGCCTTACGGTACTCAATCCAGGCCATAGATAGATTCCGCTTATATTGCACAGAGTCCTGTGTAATACAGCGGTCTATCAGCAGGTTATCCTTGCAGCCTGCCATACCTTTCTTCGCACCACGTTGCTCATTTATCTGCTGAAAGACCGGATCAACATGCCGTAGTGTCCTAGCGTACAAGATACGTGTAGATACCTTGTAGCAGGAGTTCAGACATGTGATTGGCCTATAGTTTCTCGGATCGGACAGATCTCCCTTCTTGGGGATTAACACAGTACGTCCTTCGACAAACCAGTCCGGAATCTGCTGCCCCTCGTTCAACCAAGAGTTGAAAACCCGCGCCAGACGACGGTGGGTGGATGGAAATTTCTTCCACCACCAGTTGTTAATGCCGTCTGGGCCAGGAGCAGCGAAGTTCTTGGTACCAACAAGTGCCTGTTGGACTTCCTCCGTACTGATCGCCGGACACACTTCGTCTTGCTCTCCAAAGGTTCTGTTACACAGAGCCTCGAAGTGTGCTATTGCTGGAGTGCTGCTGTTGAATGGACGCGTCGTTTCGTAGATTCCCTTCCAGAATCTTTCGACATCTTCTACATTCGGCGGATTATCGACAACACGCTGTGGCTCCTTGAACAGGCGGGAGGGAGTCGTACGGAACATTGAATTTTGTTCCATACTTCGCACCCGCTTGTTCAACTTCTTCTTTATTGCCATCAGTGTGCGAATCCTATCTAAACAGTGCTGCTTGATGGTAAGCAACACTGTCAGATTCAGAGTGTGGTGTTGGCGTCTCAGTCCGGCTGCCACTCGCCGGACTTTAGGCGTAAATGCCCTGCCAGATGTTATGTGTTCCACCACACTCTGAGTTCGAGAAGCGTGTTGTCTGGCCGAATGTATCTTGCCTTCGATTTTTTGTACCCGCCGCTTAGCTTTCTCGATTCCGCTAGAGGCATTGGTTTGCCTTTCGCGAGGAACGAGTTGCCTAGCGGCGTTGTACACGGCAGAGTTGATTTGCCAGATGTCGGCATCGTCTGGGAGGTCCTCATCGATGACCGCGTCCATTCTAGCCAGGTCTTGGGCCTTTAGGGTAGTCCTGGTGATAAGACTTACCCTCGTCCTTAAGTCGGCTTCGGTGTACTCTGCTGGAAGTCTCCCGTCAGCGTTTTGCCGCGGTGGTTGTGCGGCTGGTACAGCTACTTGCTGACGGGGTAAGCGTTGATAACCTGTCCTGCGCAAGAAGGATACTTGGTCTCTCAGATGTTGCTGAGAGAAGGCACGATACTCTGGATGCATTCCGCACCAAAGTGCGTGCAATCGTGCCATGTATCCTCTACGCGCAGGTTCGCTGCTCTCATAGCAGGTCAGCAAATTATCCCGCAGTTCCCTCGTCCACCTAAAGCGACCTTGCACATTGCCATGGTTGTCATCATTAGGACTGTCCGGTCTGGCCCCTCCCACATGTCCTTGACCCCCATCCGACTGGGGTCGATTGTGAGGGGCCCGTTCTTGGCTGTTTATAACCAAGTCAGGAATCTCAGGGTGGTTAGCCCTGAGACCCACGTCCGACATCAGCCAGGCAGAATTTTACCTCTGCCTGTTGCCCGGGTAGCACCGCGAGGAGGTTGCCGGTCCGGTTTTCGCCCCCTTATTATTATTATTATTGTTATTTTTTTTTTTTTTTTTTTTCGCGAGAGCGATGCTGGTCAGTTCTGCCGTGTCTCCGACATTCTCACGGAAGAAGCGCCAGCGAATTCACTATGACCACTCCCTGCAACCTGCAGAGTTAGCGACCGTAGGTTCCTAAATCGTGTGCCCTAAGTAAACGAAGAGAACCCAGGATAACAGCTTTCTGCATCTGGCCTGCCAGCCATTCGGCCGAATGTTGACAGGCCGGTATTGTTCGTAATTCCGAGAGCAGCGTGGGCTTCATACCTCCAAGTACACCGATTATAAGGACTACCAACTTGACCGAGTAGCCTGGATACAGCACTAGGAGCTCATACCGGAGATCGCGATACTTAGCCCGTTTTTCCTCCTCTTTCAAGACGATGTTTGTTTCAGCCGGAGCTGAAAACTCGATGATGTATATCGCCTTCTGCTGATGATCGAGGAGTACTATGTCAGGCTTATTAGCTTGAATTAGCCTGACGGTCGGGAACGAGTAGTTCCAGTATATCCTGCACCTCTCGTTCTCGACAACGGACTCAATATCTCCGGGGATGTAAGGCAGCACTGGTGTTTGGTCTACCCCGTACGAGTGCCGTAGATGGTAGTAAAGCACTCGTAATGCCGCGTTATGGCGATGGATGTAGGCCGAAATCGCATATACCGGGCATGCAGACAGTAAATGCATGAGCGATTCCGGCGACTGATGGCAGGTCCTGCAGCTGGTATCAGGAACCCCTACATCCATCACACGGCTTCGGTAGACCAAGGTGTTAATAACACCATCCTGGCAGGCCACAATGAATCCCTCGGTCTCCGACTTAAGCCCAGCTGATCTTAAAAAGGCGAACGTCAGCTTGGTCGATAAACCCAGCGTTTCTATGTTCTTATAGAATACACCGTGCATGGATTTATCGACGTGCCGTCTAAACAGATTCTCCTGTTCAGCGGCTTTAATCTGGGCTTTCAGGCGATTTGGCGGAAGCTCAGTGACCGACTCTGGGTCGGCACCTCGCCGGCCTCCTCGCCTGATGTCGAATACGAGACCGAGTTCATCTGCGACTCTCTTTGCTGCCTTGAATAATCCTGCTCCCACTCCTGCATTTTCATGATTTCTCACTAATTGCAGGAGAGGGTCTGAGCTCCTAAGGACGTTACATGCTATACTCAGGACTACCCGGCCATGCATGCACTCCAAACTCAAGAGTCCTCGGCCCCCCCGATGACGTGGGAGGTACACACGAGGAACGGACGATTTTGGATGAATGCTCCTATGGATATTCATCATCTTGCGGGTACCTCTATCTAACTGACGCAGCTCATCTACAGTCCATCTCACTACTCCAAAGGAGTAAAGCAGAACAGGAATGGCAAGCATATTAGTGGCAGACACCTTGTTTTTCCCCGAAAGTTCGGATGACCAAATCTTTCGGAGTAGGCCTCTGTACTTGCCGCGGAGAGATTCCTTAATTTGTTGCACATCCTGGATGTGATGTTGTTGCACACCCAGGTATGTGTAAGTCTCTCCGGCATCTAGATGTCGCAAGATGCTTCCGTCTGCGAGCTGCGCCTCTTCAGCAAAGTCCCCGCATCGTCCTCTCTTGAGGTGGACGACTGCACACTTGTCCAATCCGAATTCCATTCCAATAGCCAGCGTATACCGTTCGACCACCCTTAGAGCATTTTGCAGTTCCTGCTCTCCGGAGGCGTAGAGTTTAAGGTCATCCATGTAGAATAAATGGGTGACCTTATGCCTCCGGTTGCTGGGTGGACCGCATTGGTATCCGCGGACTTGGCGGAGTTCAACAGATAAAGGCAACAGTGAGATGCAGAAGAGGAGAGGACTCAAGGAGTCCCCTTGGAATACTCCTCTCCTGAATGCTACCTGCTCTGTGGTAACCCGCTGTGCACCGGATGTTATGGTGAAGCGAGTTTTCCAGAGCGGCAGCAGTTGTTCTATGCATCTCACTAGTGGTGCTGCTACCGCAAGACATTGGAGCAAATGTAACAAGAGCTCATGTGATGTTGTGTCAAATGCCTTACGGTACTCAATCCAGGCCATAGATAGATTCCGCTTATATTGCACAGAGTCCTGTGTAGTACAGCGGTCTATCAGCAGGTTATCCTTGCAGCCTGCCATGCCTTTCTTCGCACCACGTTGCTCATTTATCTGCTGAAAGACCGGATCAACATGCCGTAGTGTCCTAGCGTACAAGATACGTGTAAATACCTTGTAGCAGGAGTTCAGACATGTGATTGGCCTATAGTTTCTCGGATCGGACAGATCTCCCTTCTTGGGGATTAACACAGTACGTCCTTCGACAAACCAGTCCGGAATCTGCTGCCCCTCGTTCAACCAAGAGTTGAAAACCCGCGCCAGACGACGGTGGGTGGATGGAAATTTCTTCCACCACCAGTTGTTAATGCCGTCTGGGCCAGGAGCAGCGAAGTTCTTGGTACCAACAAGTGCCTGTTGGACTTCCTCCGTACTGATCGCCGGACACACTTCGTCTTGCTCTCCAAAGGTTCTGTTACACAGAGCCTCGAAGTGTGCTATTGCTGGAGTGCTGCTGTTGAATGGACGCGTCGTTTCGTAGATTCCCTTCCAGAATCTTTCGACATCTTCTACATTCGGCGGATTATCGACAACACGCTGTGGCTCCTTGAACAGGCGGGAGGGAGTCGTACGGAACATTGAATTTTGTTCCATACTTCGCACCCGCTTGTTCAACTTCTTCTTTATTGCCATCAGTGTGCGAATCCTATCTAAACAGTGCTGCTTGATGGTAAGCAACACTGTCAGATTCAGAGTGTGGTGTTGGCGTCTCAGTCCGGCTGCCACTCGCCGGACTTTAGGCGTAAATGCCCTGCCAGATGTTATGTGTTCCACCACACTCTGAGTTCGAGAAGCGTGTTGTCTGGCCGAATGTATCTTGCCTTCGATTTTTTGTACCCGCCGCTTAGCTTTCTCGATTCCGCTAGAGGCATTGGTTTGCCTTTCGCGAGGAACGAGTTGCCTAGCGGCGTTGTACACGGCAGAGTTGATTTGCCAGATGTCGGCATCCTCTGGGAGGTCCTCATCGATGACCGCGTCCATTCTAGCCAGGTCTTGGGCCTTTAGGGTAGTCCTGGTGATAAGACTTACCCTCGTCCTTAAGTCGGCTTCGGTGTACTCTGCTGGAAGTCTCCCGTCAGCGTTTTGCCGCGGTGGTTGTGCGGCTGGTACAGCTACTTGCTGACGGGGTAAGCGTTGATAACCTGTCCTGCGCAAGAAGGATACTTGGTCTCTCAGATGTTGCTGAGAGAAGGCACGATACTCTGGATGCATTCCGCACCAAAGTGCGTGCAATCGTGCCATGTATCCTCTACGCGCAGGTTCGCTGCTCTCATAGCAGGTCAGCAAATTATCCCGCAGTTCCCTCGTCCACCTAAAGCGACCTTGCACATTGCCATGGTTGTCATCATTAGGACTGTCCGGTCTGGCCCCTCCCACATGTCCTTGACCCCCATCCGACTGGGGTCGATTGTGAGGGGCCCGTTCTTGGCTGTTTATAACCAAGTCAGGAATCTCAGGGTGGTTAGCCCTGAGACCCACGTCCGACATCAGCCAGGCAGAATTTTACCTCTGCCTGTTGCCCGGGTAGCACCGCGAGGAGGTTGCCGGTCCGGTTTTCGCCCCCTTATTATTATTATTATTTTTTTTTTTTTTTTTTTTTTTTTTTTTTTTTTTTACAAAAAACCAGTCACCCTACTCTGTGGCTCCGACCCTCACAGAGGGGAGCTGGTAATACCAATAGCCACTCCCCACGCCCGTGGGGTGAGTGACTACCGGGTCCGCGAATCGTGTACCCTGAGTAGACGTAATGAACCGAGGATGACAGCCTTCTGCATTCTACCGGCTAAGATCTCTGCCGAATCTCGGCATGCCGGTATGATCTTTAGTTCTGAAAGCAGCGTCTGTCTCATTCCACCGAGGGCTCCTATAATCAGTACCACTATTTTAACAGAATGGCCTGGATAAAGCCTGCGGAGTTCGAAGAGCAAATCTCGATATTTTGTCCGTTTTTCCTCCTCTTTCAAGACAATGTTGCTCTCAGCGGGAGCTGAGAATTCCACGACATACATTGTCTTGAGTTGGTGGTCGAGGAGTACTATGTCAGGCTTGTTGGCTTGTATTTGCCTGACGGTGGGAAACGAGTAGTTCCAATAAATTAGGCACTTCTCATTCCCCACAACGGACTCAATATCCCCCGGAACGTAAGGCAGCACTGGTGTTTCGTCTATCCCATACGAGTGCCTTAGATGATAGTAAAGCACTCGTAATGCTGCGTTGTGTCTATGAATATAGGCCGAGACTGCGTAAGTCGGGCAAGCCGACAGTAAGTGCATTACAGTCTCCGGCGCCCTGCGGCAGGCCCTGCAGCTGACATCAGGGACCTCCATACCCATGACACGACGTCGATAGACGAGAGTGTTAAATACACCATCCTGGCAAGCCATTATGAATCCCTCGGTCTCAGACTTCAGCCCAGCTGACCTTAAGAAGGCGAAGGTCAGCCTTTCGGATAAGCCGAGGTCTTCTATATTTTTATAGAAGATCCCGTGCAATGGCTTATCCTTATGGAGCTGCAGAAGGATGTTGTGTTCTGCAGCTCTAATGTGGGCTTTTAGTCGAACGGGTTCCAACTCGGTGACAGAGTCGGGGTTTACCCGCTCGACGTCGAAGATGAGACCAAGTTCATCGGCTGCTCTGCGTGCTGCCTTAAAGAGAAAAGCTCCTACCTCTGCATTTTCATGGTCTCGGACCATGCAGAGGAGGGGATCCGAACTCCTGATGACCTTACATGCTCCCTCCAGAACCATCCTGCTATGGAGACTCTCCAAGCTCAAGAGTCCACGGCCTCCCCGATGTCGTGGGAGATATAACCGTGGAACGGACGATTTAGGATGCAAGCTCCTATTGAGATGCATCTTCTTGCGGGTTACTACATCGAGTTGACGCAGCTCTTCTCTAGTCCACTTCACTACTCCGAAAGAGTAGAGAAGGATCGGAACGGCAAGCATATTTGTAGCAGACGCCTTGTTCTTCCCCGACAGTTCTGAAGACCAGATCTGTCGGAGTAGGTGCTGATACTTGCCGCGGAGAGCGTTTTTCACTACACTCACTTCTTGGGTGGAGCGTTGCTCGACACCCAAGTAAGTGTACGACTCTCCGGCATCTAGATGGTGTAAGATGCTTCCGTCCACGAGCTGCGCGTCCTCTCCATAGTCACCGCATCGTCCTCTCTTGAGATGGATCAGTGCGCATTTGTCCAACCCGAACTGCATACCGACAGCCTGCGTATACTCCTGTACCACCCTAAGGGACTGTTGGAGATCCCTCTCTCCAGAGGCATAAAGTTTAAGGTCATCCATATAAAATAGATGGGTGACCTTATGCCTCCTGTCGCCGGGGGTACCGCAGTTGTAGCCACGGGTTTTCCGGAGCGAGACGGATAATGGCAGTAGTGAGATGCAAAACAGAAGGGGGCTGAGGGAATCTCCCTGAAATACTCCTCTTCTGAATGTTACCGACTCTGTTTGGACTCTATCGTTACCCGATGTTATGGTAAAGCGAGTCCTCCAGAGCGGCATCAGTTCTTCAATACACCTCACTACGGGACCGGGTACCACAAGACATCGGAGCAAGTGAACAATGAGCTCATGCGATGTCATGTCGAATGCCTTGCGGTAGTCGATCCAGGCCATAGAGAGGTTCCGCTTATACTGCATGGAGTCCTGCGTGACACATCTGTCAATCAACAGGTTCTCCTTGCAGCCAGCGACACCTCTCTTCGACCCTCGTTGCTCATATATCCGTTCGTAAACCGGTTCAACTGCGTGGAGCACCCGCATGTACAAAATGCGTGTAAACACCTTGTAACATGCGTTTAGACAGGTTATCGGTCTGTAATTCTTTGGGTTGGACAAATCTCCGTTCTTGGGGATCAGCACTGTCCGCCCCTCAACAACCCAAGAAGGGATTTGCTGCTCCCCATTTAACCAGGAATTAAATATTCTGGCCAAATGGTGGTGGGTGCTCGATAACTTTTTCCACCAAAAGTTATTTATCCCATCGGGACCTGGAGCAGCAAAGTTCTTAGAGCCATCAAGAGCCCTACGAACCTCTTCTGGGGTTATTGGTTCGCACACTTCCTGTGGTTGCTGAAGCCTTTGACAAAAGGCTTCAAAGTGTGCAAGGGCCGGAGAATCTCGGTTGAGTGGAAGCCTCTCCTCGTACAGCGTTTTCCAGAAGTTCTCCACCTGATCTGCAGTCGGCGGATTGTCTACAACACGCGGAGGCGGTTGGAAAAGGCGCGAGGGCTTCTCGCGGAACAGTTTATTTTCCGCAAGCCCCCTCGCCCGCCTCACTAATGACTTTTTGCAAGTCACTAGCATCCGTATCCTGTCGAGACAGTGCTGTTTGGTGGTTCGCAGCACTGCCTCATTGAGTGTGTGATGGACGCGTCTTAAGTTGGCGGCTAATCGACGCACTTTAGGCGTGAACGGCCTGTTGGCCGCCATATAGTCCATCACACATTGGATACGGGATGCGTGTTGCCTCGCCGACTGGATCTTGGCTTCCATCTTTTGTATGCGCCGCTGCGCTCTCTCCTGTGGGGAAGAGGTATTTCGCCTCTCCACCTGAGACGAGCGTTGAGCAGCGGCATACACGGCACAATTTATGTGCCAGATGTCAGCCTCTTCTGGTAGCGCTGTACGAAGTTCAGTGTCCACTCTGGCCAGGTCTTGTGGCCCGGGGGTTTTCAGACGGTGTAACCCCCTTCTGGTACTGAGGCCCTCTGGTATTGGCGGAACGAGGAGAGCCACGTCCTCAACCGGTGAATGTGGCGGCTCTTCGGCCACCTCATTCACCGGCCCAGGAGCAGCCCTCACGTAGCCCCTACTACGAAGGTGGGATACATAGTCACGCAGATTTTGTGGCGTGAAGGCGCTATGCTCTGGTAGCCTCTCACACCACAGAGCATGCATCCGCGCCATGTACCCCCTCCGCGCGGGCTCACTGCTTTCATAACAATGCAGAAGCTCATCCCTCAGTTCATCTGTCCACTCAAAGCGTCCTTGTTCGTTGCGTACGTCGTCAACGGGCGGTCTATCCGGTTGGGCCCCACCACCTTGCCCTTGACCCCTATCCGAACGGGGTCGATCGTGGGGGCCCAGTCTTCGGCCTGCTGGAACCAAAGGTTAGAGCCTGTGGGTGGTTAGCCCAGCAGGCCCACGACCGACACCAGAGGGGAAGATGCTTTCCCCTCCCGGGTGCACAAGGGCTGCCGGTTCGGTTTTGCACCCCTAGCTGGAGTAAGTGGTGGCGCTACTCACCAAAGGCTTAATAGATGGAGGTTAGCCCCTCCTGCTAACTATTATTATTATTATTATTATTATTATTATTATTATTATTATTATGCGTGCGGTAACAATATAACAAGCGTCTGTCTCGCTTTCACATAAGCGATGTAAAGGTCGGACTAGGTGGCGCGATATAAACTAAGCTCGTATCACCGCGACCTCATTCTACTATAGCGATTTCTTCATGGAATACATAGGCGTGAAAGAATTTTTTACAAAATAAATAATACTGGCTAGATAAATATAGTAACTAGAAGATTGGTACGTCTACGTGTCTATATCAGAAAATATTATTGGAGAAAATTCTATCATATTTATATATCTCTCCTAAAATGTAAATTTAAAGAGAATAATAAAGACGCTTATTGCTATTTATTATCATTAACATTGACTCGCGAGAAAACATCATTGTCTACTCCAAAACAATCTGTTTCAAACAATGAGCCCTTATTTGAATTTCCACAAGGGGGAAAGTAATTAATATACAATATAAAAAGCTACTGATCTTGCTAGTTCTTGTAAAATCTATCGATAACGAAATAAATTGTGAAATTTGTACGACGTTTATTAGCTTAGGCAGCTTTTCTTCCTGGTGCTAATCCTAAAATGGGGAAAGAATCCATAACCACACCAATATATAAAACACATGATAAAAAATTGGCTACAAATTACAGACCTATATCTATAATTAATAATTTTGCGAAAATTTTCGAAAAATGCTATAAAAAAAGACATTTTTAAAGCAAAACAATTTATTAGCAAAAAGTCAGTATGAATTCCGGGAGCATATGTCAACAGTAGATGCTCTTGTTGATGCAGTCAATAACGTTGCTAATGCTCTGAACAACAATAAAAAATATCTGGCAGTATTTTTAGATTTAGCTAAGGCTTTCAACACCGTCAATCATGACATTCTGTTGAAAAGGCTGAAAGAAATAGGGGTGAGGGGCTCTGCATTATCAGTACTTCAGGATTACCTAACAAATAGAAAAGAAAAGGTAAGGATAAATGAATGTCTTAACATGGGTGTCCCGCAAGGAACTGTGTTGGGACCTATTTTGTTTCTAATATATATATTAATATCATTAGTAAAAGATATAAAAACTCATATCTTATGCTGATAACACAGCGATAGTATTTGACGATAATTCCTGGAGCGATATATAAGATAGTGCAGAAACTGAACTTTATGTTATAAACAGCTGGTTAAAAACTAGTCCTCTGAGCTTAAACGTGAGTAAGACAAAATTTATAATATTTTCGATATCAATAAAGAATCAACCAGAAAAAAAGGACATCACCCTCCATGGTATTTACTGTAGCAGAAAAATAAATTGCTTACGCTCTAAAGTTGAGAAGACTGAAACAACTAAATATCTAGGTGTTATGGTAGATCAGCACCTACGATGGACAAATATATTACAAATAAACTCAGAAAATTAATTTTTAAGTTTTATCAACTAAAGGATATCCTTAGTAAAAAAAAAACATGACCATGGTGTACGATGCTTTAGCTGAATACGTATTGAGATATGGCATTATTATTTGGGGGGGATTATATAATAAGGCACTGAATAATTTAGATAGAGTATAAAAACATTAATTAAAATAATGCTTAAGAAAGAAAAAATCTATTCTACTGAGCTTCTTTACAAAGAATTCGGTTTGTTTACTATAAGAAAATTGTACATTTACCACTGTTTAATAAGGATGCAAAAAACATCCAGGTCTTTTATATGCCACTTTTATAGTACAAGGACAATAGCAAGTAGCCAGTAGCTGTACCCTTTTGTACAAAATCTCATATCAAAGATTTTACCTCTACCTCGGCCCTAAGTTTTATAACATGTTGCATGTTTTTTTTTTTTTTATACATTTATTTAACGTCGGCCTATTTCCGCTACTGAGGCCTAACACCGACGCCTGTAGACGAGCTACCCCCAACCAGGAATTTTGCCGAACCTCTTCCCTTAAGAAGAGTAGGGATCTTTTACTTGCCTAACATTTAATAGACAAGGGACCGACGGCTTTACATCCCCTCCGAAGGATGGTATATCTCCTATACAACCCTCGCCTAAGGTTGTATAGCTTCCGCGCATACACTGATATACAAGCCGCTGGAAGATGTGTGAGGCGAGAACGCGGTTTCCGTTGGAATGGTCACCAATCCAAGTACTAACCGCGCCTGTCGTTGCTTTACATCGCATACCGAAGTATGTACATAGTAAAGACGCACCTACGCTCGCCCCACATGTTGCATGTAAACATATACCAAATATTACAGTATTCAAAAAATAAATTAAGAACCTTTGTAATTGATGATTTCAATATATTAAATATCGTCTAAGCAGATATTTATAGATGTATATCTATTCTTAAACATTAGAGACTTTACTTACTCTATTATATTCAATACATTTAAATTGACTGACTTATTTTATTTTATTTTCTCTTTAGTGCCATAGTACATTCAACGGTGACGCAGTGTTTCTCTTCTCATCATGCTTTATTCTGTAATTATTATTATTTTCTCTCAAAATTCTTATAAAATTTAGTTTTGATATTTTGATAAGTACTTACATCCTTGTGAGTATTTATTTTGCCCTTTCATTTCATTTATATGTTTTAATTTTTATAAAATGATATTTTCATATAGAATGAGTTACAACGTATCTAGGTATTTAGGTGACTTATTCTAAATTAATAATATTATATGTATATAAAGTCAAAAATTATACTTACTTATGTAATTTCCTGAATGAATTGAATTGAAATTGAAATTATAGAAAAACTACGAAATTTAAGGTTTAAAAAATAAGCTTACGGAGCATACTGTAAGGAATGTACAACCTCCAAATCAACAACAGTATTTGAAAATTGAATGTCTTCATGTCATTCGATTCATTTAAGGCAAAAACATTTGAGACAAAGAGGTCCCAGGTTCGAATTCTGACTAGAGTATAGATGTTTAGTGACGTTCGTAATGTGTTATCTAGTGGGTAACAGTGGACTAGACGGAACTGTCTGAGAAGCAACACAGCTAGTCGCCGTACCAGTCCTGAGTTCGAGTCTCAGCTGCGGCAGATGGCAATATCGTATACAACGACTATTGTGTAATTGTCTGTGTCTATGTCTGGTTGAGTGGAGGAATAGCTAATGCTAAACTTCGCCAGGACGATAATCTAAATAAGTCGATAAAATAAATAATAACAAATTATTTGTCCTTATCTGGGCTTGTGATAGTGATTTTTTTCTTTGAAAAATAAAGCTCGTAAAAATTATTAACCTAACCGATGTTATACCAACATGACGTTAATTAAATATCATGCTATTTAATTACCGGTTAATTTAAGATATTCTGCAAGAAATAATTATCTTGACAAAGTTGATAAGTATGCTCAAGTAAGAGATTAAAACTTTGTTAAGTTGGCCAGTGAGAATGATACTTTATACAGTACATCGTTTGAAATTCTCTTAAATGTTTAAACCACCTGTTATTGATTAAGTCGGACGGGAACTAAACATAAGACCATAATCCTCTTAGGAAAACTTTTAATTAATTTTAAAATTGATGTCCCTTAACAACCGAAAAGCCCAAACAATGTTTCTTTCCCTTATCAGCTTCTTAATGAGAACCTGATTCAGAAATATATTCAGAACATGCTGACTTTAGGGGAGACGAGGGCGAATAGTTGAATGGTATCAGTGTCACCATTAAGGTTGATGGACAGGCCTTCCTTCTCTAACTTTACGGTCCATTTAGCAGAGACGTCCTTAAGTAAATGTGTTTCTTTAATTTACTATTATGGGATTTCTACTCGTCAAATTCTCAACTTTAGGTGGTAATAATAATTCAGTCAAATTAAAATTAAATAAGCTCCGTGTATAGAAAAATCTACTTTAAATTATGCGATAATCAAAAGCTATTGTACTTACAGTTCTTTAATATGTCTTTTATTAACCGACCTTCTGAAGCGGCCTTAAATGTAGAAATAATTCATATACTCAAAACTCAAATCACAATATTTGAAGTAAAATATGATAAATCCGCATTTTAATCTCTCCTTGTAGATACAAGTGCAATACGTTGATTTATTGTGGTTGTGTTCAAAATTCCTTTAGGGTCAAGGGATGTTGCGGTGAATTTGAAGGTTTCGAAACATGCTGTAAAACTAAGTAACGATGTTTGGTTGACCCGAGTTGTAATTCTATACTTAATTTTTAATTTCTGAAACTTGGGAAGTCGAGGAAGAATTGAATAAGACGGTTTCGATTTCTTATTAATTTAGTTGTAAAATTATTTGAATGTGGTAATGGATAGCCGTATTTTTGAATTATATTTTTTTACTTACAAGTACACAATATAGTGATGATTTATTTGAACCAAAATTTCACAATCATTTGTACGCTACTCACGTAACACCTCTGAAAATTTATTTAACAATTATCTCTAACATAGTTTCAAAAACCACTGCCCAAGGAATCACTATTTTCACATCCAGATTTTCTAACCAAATTTTATACACACTAAGTCCCAATGTAATATTTTATTCTCTTTAATAATAGAGTGGGGGCGATAGAGGGTGTGGCAAATGTAAAAAAAATAGAAGCCCTTGGTTCTCGTATACCCACTAAATCTCAATTTATTTTTTTATTCCCTTAAACAATAGGGTGGGGGTGGCAATGGGGGTGGTAGAAGGGGTAATTAATGCCAAAAAAATTTTAGGGTCCCTTGGTTCTCGTATACACACTCAAATTTATTTAGAAAAATAGCGTATCTGTTATCATTACCAAATGACAGAACAAAAATTTCATGGTCCACCCTTTATGATATACCAAAAGGCTAATATTCTTGGTAAGGTCACAGAGAAGTATCGAAAAACGAAAACGGTGCACATTAAGTATAGAGTGGATTGCCTTTTTAAATAGGTAAATATATCACCTTTCCGAATCAGTAATAGTATACAGGGCGTTCCATAAAAAAAATTATTTTCGTGCATTTTTCTAAGTCAGTTACAGAAAGCGTTCTCTAACTTACCCTGTATGATATTCGAAACATTTGATTAATGGAGGAGATGCCCCCAGGCCTGGCCTAGCAGCAACTAAAAATTTATCTTTTAATTGCTGCGTAGGTAGGAGAAAACACGATTTACTGAAAGTCGAATTTTTGGCAATAAATTCAGAAAAGAATTATTATCTTGAAAACGGCTTGAGATAGGTATAGGGAAATATAAATAAAAGTTATTCAGAAAGAGACGACGATCCAAAAAATAATAAATATACAGGGTATTCCATTTAAAATAACGAAAATGTTGCCAGTTTTACGTATAAGTGGCATCACCGCATTGTCGAAAATAATGCAGCTACGGTCACGTGTTTCTTAATTATTGTCCCTCATCAGCGTAGTTCAAATAATAGTTCCGTAAATCAGAAACGTAACAAAGGTACCAAAGAATAGCACACTGTACTTAATCTGTCCTTATTGCACCTATGTGTCACATAAGAACAGTCAGCACATAGTTCTTGTATACACCGCAAACAGATTACTGTTGTATATACCAGAAAGGAAAGAGTCCGGGGCGAGCGTAGGTGCGTCTTTACTATGTACATACTTCGGTATGCGATGTAAAGCAACGACAGGCCCAGTTAGTACTTGGATGGGTGACCATTCCAACGGAAACCGCGTTCTCGCCTCACACATCTTCCAGCGGCTTGTATATCAGTGTATGCGCGAAAGCTATACAACCTTAGGCGAGGGTTGTATAGGAGATATACCATCCTTCGGAGGGGATGTAAAGCCGTCGGTCCCTTGTCTATTAAATGTTAGGCAAGTAAAAGATCCCTACTCTTCTTAAGGGAAGAGGTTCGGCAAAATTCTTGGTTGGGGGTATTTCGTCTACAGGCGTCGGTGATAGGCCTCAGTAGCGGAAATAGGCCGACGTTAAATAAATGTATAAAAAAAAGGAAAGAGTCCAGAGATGTGCGAGACCTTCGTATTTTAGTATTCACGCTTCGTTTTTAATGGAGTTAAACTCAACAATCTAGACTCTAACACTTAGCTAATTAAATAATTTTAAACAACTAAGTCAAACATCTGAGTAAAATCTAAAAATTCACATAAAGCTAGTTTATTTGCGTATAAAGCACCATAAAGTTTAGCTGTTAAACACCTTGCACGTTTAACTCAAATTTAAATTTTTTATCTTCAAAAATAAAGGAATAAATGGGGTGTACCTGGTATCGTGATCTAGTACATTTCTTTACAATGCTACTTTATAAAATAATTGACAATTTGATTGAGTGTCCTGTCTCCCTCTATTTCACTAAAACTAAATTGTCACATCCCCCTCTATCTTCAGTGAGAATCATAGCTTTTACTTGCCGTAAACACACACAAATATCAAGTTCTCATATTTACACTAACTGCATCGATTATGATGATAGTTGCTTTAACTTTGAGTTACAATCTAAACACACAAAATTAATATCAACCATTAACTTAATACAACGACTTGCAGAATGGTGTATTTTAACAAATAAATAAACAAATTATTGTTTCAGGTATATGGATGAGAAAAACCAAGGGTGCGCTAATAGAAAATGCAACAGGATTGCAGGATAATTAAAGCTAATGTCACAGAAACATCTTATTGTGTAACTTGATTCTGACACAGTCTACTATAAGCAGCATCGAGGTAACGTGTGATAAAGTACTACAATCGTTTAATTATACAGCGCTTGCTGTTAATCCGCGTTAAATATTTCGTGCGTGGGATTCATCAGCTTTCGGCTTCCTTGGTTGGTTTCCGATACATTTTGATTATCTTATTTTTACTATATGATTGATTCTAGTACCATTTGGGATGTGTTTTTACGAATGCTTATGCATTTATCTTAAATTTTATAACTGTTTGTAATTTCTTAAGTTTTTATAAAGAATGCCTTTTTCTCGGAAAATCAAAAAGTTTACAAACGTGTAGTACTCCATTCGGGAACACAGTGTATATAAACTAGGTCAAGATAATAAATCACCAGTTATAGTAGATATCTTAAAAAATAATTTCTGTTCAAAATATCGAAATATTAAAGCAATTGAGAGAGAAAGGAACAACAATTTTAAATGGTCTTTGCTGCGAGAATAAGGTAACTACGACGCGATTTTACCTTTGTTTTCTATATTGCTGGTATCAGTTAACCTATTATTGGAGCAGATTTCTTATTTCATTTCGGAATTATCATTGATTTACAGAATAATCGTTTGAGTGATAACAAGACAAACCGGTCAGTAAATTGTAATGTCAAGAATTATTTCATCACCAAAGACCTTTTCTAAGGAGAATGACTATACAAATACCCATTTTTAATTAGTTCACCAGATTTTTCATTACCTCTCAAACATTCTGTCAGACATAGAATTGTGCCAGAAGGTCAGTTACCATTTTTCCACCCACGTAGATCAGACGTTAATAAATTTAATCAAGCAAAAGAGGAATTCAGACAAATAGTGAATCTAAGAATTTGTAGGCCTTCTTCATCATCTGTCTTTTCACCGCTTCATATGGTCCCTAAAAAAGATTCAAATGATTAGTGGCCTTGTGACGGTTACAGACAATTAAATATTGTCACTATACCAGAGAGATATCCGTTACCTCATATTCACCATTTCAATTCCCAAGTACATGGTTGTGCAATTTGTTCAAAGATAAACTTAGTACGTGCATATAATCAAATACCCATTGCTGAACGGGATAATTATAAAACTACCATTGCTACAACTTTCGGTTTATATGAATTTATATGAATGTCTTTTGGGTTACGGAATGGAGGGCAAACATGTCAAAGATTCATGAATGAAGTACTAGCAAATATAAATTTTATTTTTATTTATTCAGATGACATACTTATAGCAAGTAAAAATAGTATGGAACATTACGAACATGTAAAGATTTTAATTGAAAGGTTTAATGATTATGATATTACCATAAAACCATCTAATTTCCGTAGAAGAATAAGTATAACCAGTAAAGCCTACTTCGCAATGTCCCACATATTCAAATCAAAAAATGTCCACCGTAACAATAAATTGAGAGTATACAAGACCTATCGCAAGTTATGGTAGCGAAGCATGGACTATGAAGGAAAAAATAAAAAGCAAGCTCAATATCTTCGAAAGGAAGGTACTGAGAAAGATACTGGGACCAGCTAAGGAAGATAATACCTGGAGATCCAGATATAACTACGAAATATATAATCCCTTTAAGGAACCCCCACTCTCAGAATTCATCAGACTATAATGGTTACAGTGGGCAGGGTATGTGGTCAGAATGGAGGATAGGAGGAGGTTGCCAAAAAGCAGGAAAGAGGCCAGTGAGGAGACCCCGGAAACGATGGGAAGACGAAGTCCAATTAATAGGATGCACGCGACCTTCAAGAGATTCGCGTCTGGAAGAGTGCAGCAGGAGACAGACAGGCATGGAGGCAGAAGTTAGAGGAGGCCAGGGCCTGATTTGGGCTGTAGCGCTATAAGAAGAAGAAGAAGAAGTATTTTACCAACTGAAGAACTAGTAGAAATAATCAGAAATTTCTCTACTACACTTAAACAGCTACAGTGTTTTATAGACATGCTCAATTTCTATCATAGTTTTCTTAAAATGTCTTCTTAACCGCCTCTCAAGTTACCGAAGTAATCCCACGAAAAGTCTCAAGGATCTTGTACTAGGTAAAGAGAGAGAGGCCCTACAGTTTATTGTGGACTCCGAACCACTCTTGGGGCAATTTTTTTTATGAATAATTGATTCGTCTAGCGGGTCTCGAATCAACTTTGCTAGGCAACTCAGTTTACTAGCCAGACGCTTTAGCACACTGAGCTACCGTCCCCGTTTTACTCCTAATATTGCTGAAATTCTGAACCCCCTACATGTAGATTGTATTGTAGATTGTTTTATGGGGTCGTTTGGCTTCGAACAGCCTTACTTCACTTCGACCTAAAAGATCTTTTGACCCCCTGCATATTTTTAATACTGAATTGCAGCGTAGTGATATGAAGAATATCAGCTCCTGGCCAGACGAATGTCTTAATAGTTTTATAACAGCAAAAGAGACACTTGCCAATTCAACCGTTCTTACACGCCCTAACAGTGGCGATAATGTAACTTTGTCCCTTACGACAGATTGTTCAAATGTTGCAATGGGTGCAGTGTTGGAATAAATATACGATGGAGAATGTAAGCCTTTAGTTTTCTTTTCACGAAAATTTAATAACGCAAACAATATTCTACTTTTGTGATAAAGAGTTACGTCATTATATTCAGCCATTAAACATATACCTTTTGGAGGGAAGAAAGTTTATTTGTTTTACAGACAACAGACTTATTCTCCACGGTGGAGAGAAGTCCCAGACAAATACGTTATATGGAATTTATAACGCAATTGACAAACAACATTCAACGTGTGAAAGGTAAAGATAATATCATTACTGTTAAACTTTCATGTATAGAAGATTTGTCTTCACTGGAACAATGTATTCCTGATAATTCTCAAACTCACACATTAATGGGTCATATATCTACATACGTTTTCCAAATTTTAATTTAAAATCGCTGAGCGATGAACAAATTGGAGATGTGGAACTAAAAACATTAATAAAAAATCGATTATTTAAGAAAAATAATATAATATCTGTTACAGAAAGTTAAAATTCCAAATTCGCAAGATGAGATTTGGTGTGATGTTTCTAATTTCAAATGTCGACCTTATATACCCGCCAAAATGAGACGCACTATTTTTGAAATTTTTCATAATTTAACTCATTCAGGAATTCGAGCAACTAAACGATTAATTAACAGTAAATATTTCTGGCCTAAAATGAATACAGACTGCACCTTATGGACAAAAACATTTATTAATTGTCAGATAGCTAAAATAAATAAACATACAAAAACTCCAGTTGATAAATTCGAAGTCCTTAGACGACGTGTTGGACATATTCAATTGTCATTTTCTATATTTGTTAAAATTGTTCTGAATATAAGTAAATTATTACTATTGCATTATTATCTCATAAAATAAGGGAAAAGTTATCTAGACAAAGTTATTTTTTAAAGTATGACTGAACTTGATATACAGTGACATACTAACAAGTTGGTGTCGAATGTATTTTTTTAACAACAGGATCATCTGATCTATCAACTATAAATGTGTTATTGCACAGAACGATATTTAAAAATCGTCTCCTCAGGAATAAGGAATTCAGAACCCTCGCATTAATAATTTGTGATTTTGTACTCAAGTAAAGTGTAACTTTGTAAGTTTAAGAAATCGCTTGAGATGAAGATTTTATCATCTGTGACTGATATGTCAATCGCTAACTATACGATAAAATAAATCACAAAAATTTAATGACCACTAAAACTTGCTCCGCTTTCCCCCAGTCATGAGCTCACTGAGTTTTACTAAAAGCCAGCTCATTAGGAGGGGTTTATATGCTTAGCGGGTCTTACTTTGTTTTGTTTTTTATACCTGGTAGGTAAGCTTTATCTACACTTTAATATGGTTGGTAGATTAGAAACTACTTAAATTTAAATTTACCTCTTTTATTTTATAAATTGCTTTTTGTCAAGTTACATAATTGCCCCGTTTATTTATTGTTAGATCGTTGGGAATTAAAAGGACACCTTTAAAGCATCCGCCTGATTTTAGATATCTTAAGACAAGTTTATTTTAAACGAGAAAACTGGCCTTATCTGGTGCCAACGAGAAGTTTCAAATATTAGCTCATTATTTCTTATTTACACTTATGGCTATGTACAACTTATTCTAAGTTTGCGAAATTTTTCAACGTGTTGCTTTTTAATAATAATAATTTATTTCAAATAACCACAGCAGAATTATGTAACGGTTTTTTGCACATCCAAGGAAACAAAGCAAAATCTGAAATAAAAATCGGCAGCTACTGGAAGCGGCTGGAACCTCCCCACTCGGTGGATCTTTGAAGCCGAAAAGAGCATTAAACTGTGTGACAAAACAGCACTAAACGTAATCCGATCTCATCCAAAATCTTTTCAGATCTTCTGGGGCACTAAAAAAACCCTCAACTTAATGAATTTATAATCATCTATGCAAGTTATTACCTACATTATCGCTCGTTGAATAATATACTATTAGGATATTAACAACTTTAACATCACTTGAACGACTAAGAAAGTCTAGTTATCCTAAATACTACAGATTTGTAAAGCAACAAACTGAAAATTGGTAAAGTGATAATCTTATAATATGATATTGATATTGTTACATCTACCTTTAAAGTTTGTGACAATCCACTAAAAGTTACAAATATGCCGACATCTTATTAACATGACATGACACCAACGTTATCGGATGACAAACGATGACAATGACAATCGTCAAAATTTACTCATTGCAATCGATCGCTCGCGGCTGTCTTTGTTAAATGAAACATTAGCATTTCAGTAATTTTACTAGATTTTAGAGGAACATTTGTAGTTTAATTCTTCGATTTGTCTGTATATGTATTTAAAAACGGCACTAAACGTAATCCGCTCTACTTCTAGAGCAGTGAAGAAACCCTCACACGTGAATTGACACGTGATGTGACGAGTTTCACGACGTAACGGCTACGCTCATCGATCATGTCATGCGAAATGCGATCTATGCCATATTTGCTTTGTTTTTAATTTTTTTCACGGAAACCAAATCGAAAGGGTGGAAGTGTGATATATCGTTGAAATCAGAATTTTAACTGCTTTTCAATGGTTCCATTGCAAATTGAAAGTAATTATAAAATAAATAACTTGTTGCGTCAAAATGGCACTAAACGTAATCCGATCTCAACCAAAGATTTCAGATTTTCTGGAGCACTAAAGATACACACACGTAAAGTTTCATTCAAATCCGTTCAGTAGTTTCGGCGCTATCGTGCTAACACACATACACACACACAGAAATTTTTCAAAAACCACTTTTTTGGGTTCCTAGGACCACAAAACGTAAAAATTTGATGTTATCTCAATTTTCGTTTTTGAACCAATTTTAGTAACCTCTTACAATGTTATTGTGGAGAGGTTAAAAAATATACTAAAACATAATATTTTTAGTCGCAAACTCCTCTATAAAATCCTTATTTTACTATAAGGAACGTAACTAGACTGCAACCAACAGCTACTCTCCGGGCTATGCAAAGGGCCTCTAAAATTTATTTTGGCATTAGTTTTTAACGTGGTTTAAAGAAAATAAAAACATTATTGTTTCTGAATTTAATAAAGCCAATGCACAAAGATTTGTACTCTTCCATTACATAAATTGTAAAGACTGAGGTTAAAAAATGTATAATGAAAAACCGCAATATATTTGACACCTTAGTACAAATTGATTTAAATGCTTGTTCTATTACTGGTTGCTTTAAAAGTTGTAAGCATTTTATTTATTTATGTGTAGAGTATTGTTTACGAGGAGGCAGAAAGTAAACAATATTTACTCTCTGCCTCCTCTGTGGTCAAGTACGCTTTTGTATCTAGAGAAGTAAGTATATGAATTTTATTAAATATTTGAAATTAAGAGAATATATAATATATAAGAACAACAGTAGGCCACAAACAAACTTTATAGAAGTTTAGGTGGTATCATATATAGTATTTTATATGAAAATTGTGTTTAAATACCAATCTTTGTATAAAATTACTTACTTACCATATGTACATGTATATTATATTTGAACGTAAAATGTACGTGTATTTATGTATATAACATGGATATTATATAGAAGAAACAATAATTACATACAAGAAACTACAGTATTGGTCCGATAAAGAGAGGGGAAAATAACTCAAAAAAGTATAAATAAAATAAATATAAAAATGAAACACCGGTTTTTGGCAAGCGACCATCGAAAGAACAACTGCTAATGGCTGGAACCATAGGCAAATAGATAAACTGCAGAAATTATCACCAAAGCATAGATGTAATCACACCTGTATCTACGGAATGGAACATAACCATAAAAACATCTCAACTACATACAATAGTTATTTATGTACCAAGGGAAGGAATTAAGTAGATGTTTATGCCCTGTGGGCGACGATCTTACAAACCCGAGGGCCACTAGCCCCCCGAGGATTTGTAAAGCAATATAAGTATCACCGGATCCTTCCAGAATTGCCAGTTTAATATGAATTCGACTAAATAAAGTTAAGTAGATTATTTACATAATACTTTAATTTCATATTTTGTAATTAACAAAGTTTATTAATAAACTAATCAAAAGAATGTTTCTTTTGTCTTTATACCCGCGCGGGTCATAAAATGCAGTGCGTGGGTATAAAGTACACTATTATGTAGATGGTTACTAAGCAATAAAAACAAAATAATAAAATAGTATGGCATAAAAATAGTAAGAATAAGGGAATGACAGCTAATGCCACCATCATTAATAGGAGTGAAAACAATTATAGAAGTATACAAGCGAATGCAATAAAGTACTGGGGACAAGTAGTGGATTAGTAGTCGGGCGAACATGTAAGTATTTTCTGACGCGACCAGACCACCTCCCCTCCCCGTTTTCGAGGATGCTGAAAACTATGGTGGTGGGCAAAATTGTACAACCCCCTAATCGACCAAAAAACACCCCCAAGGGGTGAAACGCAAAGGAACGCGCTTCCGTCGGATAAACACCGGTTTATCATCATTTTCGAGGATGCTGAGACCGACGCCGGCCTTAAATATCATCTTCAAAGCAAACCCACTCCCAAACAGTCAAAAACACCCCGGAAAAATGGGTGAAATGAGAAGGAGCGGCCTTCCGTCCGACAAACATTGGTTTATCTCCGCTTTTGAGGATGCTGAGACCGACACCGGCCTTGAATATCATCCTCGATGCAAACCCACCCCCCAAACAGCCAAAAACACCTCGGAAAAGGGGGTGAAACGTGAAGAAGCGGACTTCCGTTCTACAAAAATTGCTTTATCCCCATTTTCGAGGATGCTGAGACCGACGCCAACCTTGAAAATCATTCCCGATGCAAACTCACACCCAAACAGTAACCTTTTTGTCCGTTCGGATGTTGCTTAAGAGAGAAAGTCGCTCTGCCTGGGCCTCGGAAACATGTATACATTGAAGGCCTTTGTCTTTTTTACCAGGTTCCGTACATATGGAACAAGTACGACTTTTGTCATCTTCTTCCATTGCTCTCAATACCAATGAAATTCTAGAAAGAATTTTGAAAATTTAAATGAATACCGACATATACGATAATTCAATAAAGGTCTCTTGATAATATTCGAGTATGTATGAAGCAAATCAAAAGAAAACATTGAATTATATTTTATATTGAACGGAAAAATAGAGTAAGGCTCGTAAATATACTACATTTATGAAATTAAAAAATTGTTGCACTTTGTACTTACTAGAATTTATTTACCAGAAGTTCATATAATTTAATATTTTATAATACACAATAGCCAACATCAAATTTATTGACGCAAAGAAACAGTTTTTGTTATTATAACAAACAGCGAAACAAAGAATTTTTCGACGTGCAAGTGTACAAGCTACAGAGCCAGTGGAGGCGCTGCTGCAGTTCTCGGCTCTGGCAGATGCGTGGAAGCTATCATCGGCATCAGCATCCTGGAAAATGGGGGTAAACCAATGTTCGTTGGACGGAAGTCCGCTTTTCGCCTTTCACCCCCTTTTCCGGGGTGATTTTGGCTGGTAGGGGGGGGAGGGGGGCAACGGGGATGATATTCAAGGCCGGCGTTGGTCTCAGCATCCTCCAAAATGGGGATAAAGCAATGTTTGTCGGACGGAATCCGCTCCTTCGTATTTCACCCCATTTTCCGGCGTGTTTTTGGGTGCTTGAGGGGTGGGTTTTAAATAGGGAATGATATTCAAGGCCGGCGTTGGTCTCAGCTTCCTCGAAAACGGGGACAAGCCAATGTTCGTCGGACGGAAGTCCTCTTCTTCGCGTTTCACCCCCTTTTCCGGGGTATTTTTGGCTGTTCGAGGGATGAGTTTGCAACGGGGATGATTTTCAAGGCTGGCGTCGGTCTCACTATCCTCGAAAATGGGAATAAACCGGTGTTGCTTGTCCGACGGAGCGCGCTCCTTTGCGTTTCACCCCAATTTGGGGATGCTTTTTGGTCAATTGGGGGGTTGTGCAATATTGTGCATGCTTAAAAAGAATTTTGCCCAGTACAATGGTTTTCAACATCCTCTAAAACGGGGAGGGGGGGTGGTTTGGTTGCGTCAGAAAATACTTACGTTTTTCAAGGTTTTTCCGACTCACAAAATCCACTAAAGCTTTAAAAACGGACCCAACATATCAACTGATGGAAACGAAATTTGAACAGTATCAAAATAAATATAGGAAGACACAAGTGGATATCAGCAATTAATAGGACCGTGAAGAAAGTAGGAAAGCATGCTGCGAACGAGCATCATGGACAAAGACAATACAGGCAAAATGGACAAACTTAACTGTACTTATATGTATGTATTTCAGTAAAAAAAAGCCATAAACTGTCAATAACGGTATGCCAATTGATAATATATTCATTGATTTAATTTTTCGTGATTCCCCTTAACCTAAACAAATATTAACCCAGCGACCAATACAAACAACGCAGCGAGAAATATACCACAGTTAGATGCTGAAGGTACCTTGGCGCTTTAACGCCTAATTTCATATTACCTAAATTATGAGTTTAAATTTTGAAAATTTAATGCTCAGCTTCATTAATATTTCGTGGAGTCCTTAGTAATTAAATTTAATGAAGCTTTATTGTAAACGCTGCACGGAATATTAGCTGCGATAAAACTCATATAAATTCTTGCAATGAGCTGTGAAATTTTCAGGTAAAAGATATTATGAACCGGCTGGTAATTACCAATATTGAAGCAAAGAAAAATTAGTAAGCGTAAGGGGATACAATTATTATTAAAATAATTTCATTGGTATTTTCATGTAAATTCTCGAAACCTACTATTAAGTACGTTAAAGACATATGCAATTATTATTAACAATCATCTATTACAATCATCGAATATAAAACATAATTACCAGCTGAATTTTTCCATATAAGCCCAGAAAATTCAAAGTGACTGGCAATTTTTCTAAATTTGTTAAGCATAAAAAATTACACTGGAAAACTCTTTCGACACAAAAAAATGTATTACTCATAAGGGCTGTAAGAGAAATAAAGTGGCATTATTCCTTTACTTCTATATAATTATTAGTTTCTATTATTATATAGGGCGTCTGGAAGCAAAGTAGAAAAAAATTAATTGTATATTTCTTAGCCCAAATTAATTGGAGTTGGGTTGAGAATGGCTTTCGCAAACTTTTAGAAACCATTGGATTGGAAGAGGGCAACAAGCTACAATTAAATGGCCCATGAATACGCATGCACTCTCCCTTATGGCAAAATAAAAAAAGGTTCGGCAGAGCTTTGAGCTTTAGAGCTTGATTGAAACCGTAAGAGCCCTGTGTGCACTTAATTTTGTAATTTTAGAAGTGTAGGGGGGTTACTCATAAAACGTTGGATAGGGTCAAATGCTACATCCTGTATAAGCCCTGGAGTTAGTTGGTGTACTTGTAATAAATTAATTGTCATTTTTTTTTTGCACTAAGGCCGAAGCCATTGAGCCAGCCACGTACTTATTTAAATTATTGCAAGCACTAGAACACAAAAAGGAAAAACCTACTCCAACCTACCCACATACCAAAAAAAAAACGTGATGTAATAATCAGCTAAACAAAGGATATAACAAGGGTCACAAACTTCTCGTCCAGGGGCCCTTCAGGACATTTGTTTTCAGCACACACAAAACTAGACCACGGATAGAAGGGTTTAATATCACACAGGTATAAAACAAAGCTAGCCTATAACTTAATTTTCATCTCTTGCATAATTATCACTTGAATTTATTTTATTGTCTATGACAGGGTCCAAAGTTTCATCCTGTATATGCTTATCTTGAATTAAAACACATTGTTTTAAAACGAACAAGAAATTATTTATTTGAAAAAAATTAACAAAGCTTTAAATGGTTTAACTTAAATATTTAATTCACAATATTATACAATTACACTGAAATTCTGTTTTTTGAAATATTAAGATTTAAATGTAAAAATGTATTATCACGATTATTGTAGAATCTGAAAAAAAATTATGTTTGAAGTGCGAGGGCAGAATATAATTGACTTGAAAAACTCTTTATTACGTAGTTATGGCCAAGGAAGCAGCTGTAGTGGCTCGTTTGCGGTATCAAACTGGACTTGTTCGAGCCCATCGTGCTCGGTTTTTTATATGGTTCGCTTGGCACTCGGCGTGGAGAGGTCTGGAAATGTCCACGACCATTCCGTGCGGAGACGATTGCGCAATATTGTATCAGAAAAGGTAAAGATGAACAATTCGGACATGAAAATTGTACGATGGTACCGGCATCGCCATTAACATGGGAAGTTTATTGATATATGAACGGAGTTCGAATCGATTTTGTTTATGGACTTGTTAAATTAGTTGAAAATATTTATTAAATTTGAAACGACCTCGTAAAGTCGCCCCGAAGATCTTACACTTATAGTTGAAATGAACATGAAATTGTAACGATATGTCTGCGGTGAACGAAAGCAATTAAGTTTTGATAGCGCAAAGGAACCGAATGAAAATAAGTTTTGATAATAATGGAGAATGGTAGTATCGGTACTCTATAGAAATATTTGAATGGAGATTGAATGCATGTTGATATTTAAGATGTGAAATCGAATGAATGGTGCGATAGGAGGGAAGAATAATTTATAAAAGTTTGTGTGATTGAAATAAAATATGTTGAATGCGTGTATGGAACGTAATTTTGATGTATTTTAAGCTCATGTAGGAGCGGTATTTTTTAGAATGTTAATTTGTAATGTTTGAGCTTTAAAATGAATAGTTTTATCTGTGTATGAATTTGGATTGTTTGAGAATTGGCATTGGTTTGTGAATTTTTCCAGATTTTTTCTTAAAGAATTGTAGTTCTTCATAAAATTAAGTCTCTTAGGATTTTTTTATTATGGTTTGGCTAAGTGCAAAGTTTGAAAATTTTTCTGTCTCTTGTTTCTGGAATATACTATCACACACCCCCCCCCCGGACCCCGGATTTCAATCCATTAGATTTTTACTTTTGGGGGCGTATGAAAAATGACGTTTACTTTACATCACTTCCGAATGAAGACGTTTTGAGGGACAACATTTTTAATACTGCTGAAGAAATTCGCCACTCTTCACTAGTTCTACGAAACTTGTATGGTAATTTGACATGAAGGTTGCAAAAATCTGTTCATGTTGGAAGGCGTCATTTTCACCAGTTAATTTAACTTTGGAAAAAATGCTCTTGTTTATCGAAAATGTTTCATTTTTTAATAATATTTTTTGCATTTAATATATTATTTCATTGATAAATATATTTGTCAATTTGATTGAAAAAATATGTACGTTTATTATTGCATAGAAGTTGTTAATGAATATTTAGATTATTCGATTATAGCAGCCTACTAAAAATTTAAAAACATTATCGTTCAGTAATGAACGATTGCATGAACGTACATTTTATTCTTTATCACGAAAATGGCTGGTAACGTGGCATTTTTTAAAGAGAAGAATAAAGTTTTAGAATCAACAAGGAAATCAAAAAATATTTTATTCTGAAATGTAAAATGAGAGAATGTTAAAAATATTTTCAAAAAATATATTAGGGGTTGCTAATTCCATCCCTTGGTGAAGCACCCAAGGGGATGAAGGAAATTCACAAGATTCCTTTCAATAAGTATAGACGATATATTATATGAGTGATGGTCGAAAGGTAAGCGCATTCGCCTCTCACCCAAATGTTCCTGGTTAGATTCCCGGTCGTGGCAGTGGAAAATACTGTGAGAAGGATTTTTTTACTATACACGGATATTGGGTGTGCAACCCTTGTCTCTAAATAGCTCCCTCCCTCACAAAGCTCTTCTAGAATCTTCCGGGATAAAGGGGGTCGTCATTACCTGTGGTGATAAGCCAAATATTTTGTTTTCTGGAATTTTATTTTTTGGGTAAAAATGAAAACGTTTTTTAACGTACCCCTTTAAAGGGACTATAACTTGACAACGAAGGGGTATTTTGAAAAATGTTGTATGAAGAACCTCAATTAATTTGATGTACGGAATCTACATTTAATTTTTTCTACTTTGTTTCCGGATACCCTGTATATTTATATTTTGGCACGTTTTGAAGTAGTTCCATCAGTATTTACGTTTTTATTATAAATTAGTAACATACAACACGTTCCATTTAGAAACATTCAAAATTAACAAGGATGGAGGGATTCTCCAATTAGATGGAAAACCTTTGTAGCGAATAGGATGAGTGAGATTCAACAGTTAACTAATATTGAAGACTGGTATAATGCCAGCCAGTCAGAGGACAATCCTACTGACTCATTTCGTGGGATATAGATTCCGAAACATTGCTAAATAATGACTTTTGACGTAAAGGTCCATCATATCTTCTTGAGAAACATGTATATTTATGCTCAAATTAATTTTCGTTGCCAGAAATTTTACCTCAACGACATAAGGTTACAGCTTCAGTAATTAGTGGTAATTTTAATATTTTTTATAAATTTGCCTCTTTAGTAAAACCGCAAAGAGTTGTGGCTTATTGCCATAGGTTCATTTATAATTCAATAATACAAAAGGTAATAGAAAAACAGGGTCTTTGTCTTCTATAGAAGTACAAAATTCAACGAAAATTCTGCTAAAAATATGCCAGAAACAGGCATTTTGTAAAGATGTAGCAATTCAACAAACAATAAGTAACTCGATAAATCAAGTAAATTATTCGATAAATCAAGTAAATTATTATGTCTGAATCTATTTAAATATAATTTAACAAAACTTACCCAAGCAATATTCCACCGATTATCGACTACATTTTTACTAAGTCCAACGTCAAAATTAGTGTAAATAGTAGTCGGACGATAACTTAGATCTTATAGTCATAAATTGATCTCGGAGCAACGTTTCTAGGACTCTGCAAACCTACTACTTTAATTTAGAACACCCACCAACGTTGCTTTGACGTCAGAAAATGACTTGTTGTTTGGTGTGTTTTTAAGTAATATTCTAACGTTAATTAGATAATTAGTAACTAACTAAATAGAACTGGTTAACTTATGGGTAACCTTTCAATGTCGGTCAGATTTAGTTCTTTTTAGTCATCTTAATGTTTTTGTTTTGTTTCTTAATGTTTTTCTTAACCACCTCTCAAGTTATCGAAGTAACCCCCTGGAAGATCTCAAGGATCTTGTGCTAAGTAAAGAGAGACGAGGCCCTATATTTTAATGTGGACTCCGAACCACTCTTGGGGCAATTTTTTTAATGAAAAATTGTTTCGCCTTGCGGGAATCGAACCCACTTCGCTAGGCAACTCAGTTTGCTAGCCAGACATTTTAACACACTGAGCTACCCCGTCCCCCGTCGATTAAACGTTGGTGACTGCCTAAATAAGTCTCTTTAATTTTTCAGTCTACCAACATCGGTTAGACCTTGGTAAGACGTTGATGAGATACATTTTATATTCGTAAATTTACGACCTAACTTCAGTTAATACGCGGTCGATATTACAGTCATTTGTCTTTTACCATTGCGCTTATTATTATATGCATTAAGCATTATAGGTAATAGTAGCATTTCTAAGCCTATTCTAACTGCCAATGGTTCGGGAAGAAAGTTTCATTCATGTTGGTACAGATTTCTGTACCTAAGCCTACTAATAGTAAGTAATAATAGAATTTTCTAAACTTAACGTCGCTGTTCATAAAAAATTTGAACTTGTCACAACCGTAAGTCTGAATTAGTTTCTTTATTTTTAACTTTCACGACATATTGCAAATTAAGTAAATCGTAAAAAATAAATACTGAGTTCGCCATATTTATTGATTATACCGACATCAAGAATAGGCGGACATGTTAGATAAAGGTTTGCAACGATTTTAGAAACGTTAAGTTTATAAGCACTTATTTATTTATTAAATTATATGAGATATTATAATATTAGTATTTTTTTTACAACATTTTTTTGAAGGAAAAAAAGGTATTATTTTAATACTCTTAAGATAAATGTAATTCTTAAAAGTTAACTATTTTTAAGACCTAGCCGACATACATTTATCAATAAAATTTGTTTTGCTTGAAGTTAAAATTAACGTATTATTCTAAATGGCAAACATATTTTATGATAAATAAATGTTTAAACAAATGATGATAGGTTAGGCAGACGATGTTGATTGATTTTACTAATGTCCAACTCCCTTGCCAGATTGAGGCCTGAATATTACCGACGTACGATCTAATAAAAGGGCATAGACACATAAGTATCTTTGGTTCTATAAAGTTGTCTTAATCCGACCGCAAAGTCGGATTTAGGTAAGTATTGTCAACTTATTCTGACGTAAAATTTGGTGCGAATTAGGTCGGTGATTGCAATGATGATAAGTCAGTTTTCTATATTGTAGCAATCCATATTTCATTGACCAATTTGGTATAGATATGAGTCGGTACGAAGTTTTGCATACGTCTCACACTGACTTCTGGTTGGGAACCCCAACGTTGGCTCGACATTAGAATATTGCTTGGGTATAGTGACACATGAGCACAACAGATTGCTGCATTGTGGGCAATCTATGTTACTTTCGTCTATGCGAGAACGCTATTGACCAATATCAGGAAGGAATTTAGCAAGGAGTATAGTGCATAGCTGCGTAACTTGTTTTAAGTCTAACCATGCAATATCCAATATGTAATGGAAGACTTGCCTGCTTCGTGAATAAACTAGTATGTTTCATTTTTTAAGATTGATTTCGCTGGTCCATTTCTCGTAAAAGACCGCAAAACTCGAGATGCAAAATTGACTAAAGCCTATGTTTGTCTTTTTATTTGCTTGGCAACTAAAGCCATTTATCTTGAATTAGTCTGATATGTCCACTTAACTACATGTTACATGGCCTATGTCCATTTAACAATTTTATATAATAACTGGTATTTTATTTATATTTGGCACGATCTGTATAGCATTTTGATTCAGTTTTTGTAAGTGAGACTGTTTCAATTTTCAGAATTTTCTTTGTATAACTATAATTGTTTTTATTACTTAGGAACTGTCATTTTTTTAACACCAAATTATGTATCCCTGTTCTGTTACAGCACTTCAGGAAACCAATTGTCGATCTCAAGCTAGAAAAATATTTACTTACATTCATATATATTTAAATTTTTATATATTGTTTACTATGTAAGTACATGTGGTTATTTTTCTTACCTTTAACTTTCTCATTAACCTGTTATATAGTATACCCTATAAGATGTAATATATTTACTGAATTCTCACAAAACAATTTGTATATGATTTACTATTTATTACGGCAGTTCGTTTGTAGGTTAAATTTGCAATAAATGCCATTATTTACCCATTGATTCACATAAATTATAGATTCCTTTTATCGATTGTATACCTGCCACTATTTTAATTGTGAGTAAGGAAATCTAGGAAACGAAGTTGTGCGCTTAAACCGCCAATCAACAGATGGCGATACCTGTACCACTTTACAGCTTTTATTAGTAAAACTATATTTTTCAAGTTTATGTATTGGTATTATATTGCAGAAGGTGAGATAAAAAAGTTTACTTTATTAATTAAAATCACCAAGAGATTATTTTCCTGTTGATTTTGATCTGATTGACATTTACAAACCTTAACTTTACGCGACCTCAGTAATTCATATTACAATTTTTGTACCCACATTTCAAGTGTTTAACAACCAGGTAAATTTTATTTATTAGTAATTTAAAATTCAGTAATTTTCAATTTTGTCTAATGTAATTTCAATTTTTTTAAATAAATTTAAATTTAAATCTTTTTTTAATTTAATTAATTTAATAAGTAACTAAAATACTATACAGGGTGATTTATCTAAACATGCGGAAAATTATTCAGTGGGTTGTCCCCACCAAAAAGAGTTAAAAAAATTAAGAAATAAAAAAATTTGGAAAAAAAATTACCTTATTTTTTTATGTGGTATGGGCAAAAACGATTCTCGCGTATAGGGTGCTTATTGTAGGATCTTGTTCTAGTAATTCTAGAACTTCTTCGTCTACTTCAACAGGACGATTTACTACACGTTCTCTGTCTGTCTGTCTCGACGTTTCATTTTAAGCCTATTTCAACAAAAAAAAAATGTTTGCGTTACTATACTTCCACTGGGCGTGGAAATAAAATAACAAAATATATTACGAGTGATGCGCCACTGGTAAGAACCACATTTACAATGATGGGATAAGAACTACATTTACAACGATGGGAAAATCAGTCGATTACTTATTCTCGGCCCCAAAAGCACGTGGCATTTGGAAGGTCAAAAATCTGTTTGGAACTTATTTACTTACAGATATATTTACTCCAATATTTTGAATTGCTACAGAATTGTTTAAAATAAAGGAAAATAATTGTAAAAGAACATTAAAATATTTAAAACAAGTGGCTGACACAACACAATTACATAGGAGGATGTTTTTTATAGCATTTTTAATTAACTGTTAATTAAAAACTCAGCAACGCCATACTAACTGAAGTGGTTTTTCAAGCTTTTTATTATGACGTCTTTACACTTTTTAATTTCACTCACACAATAAAATTATATACAAATTTTTGCCATCAGCTCATAGCAATAAACAAGACGTGACAGATAAAAATTTAAATACAGTCCACATATTTCCACCTAATATTCTAAAATTTTTTGCTAACGACATATAAGTCTAGGTCATTACTATTACATAATTAATAATTAAATAAACTAAATAACATAAATCTAGAAAGTTAATAAAATTTAATGCCATTTTCTAAGAATATTTATATTAAAATCGCCAGATAATACAATTTTTGCAGAATGTCTGGAAGCAGAGCTTAGCAATATTTCCAAATTTTGAAAAAAAAAGTAATATTTTAATTTGGTAAACGAGATATGGATATAATTATAATATTGTTATTGTTTATTTCAAGGGAGGTAGCAAAATCCTTAAAATATTGTTCAGTAGTTTCTACATTAAAAAAAGAAAGTTATTATTGAACAGTATATATGCAGAATTAAGTAAACAAACTATAGACAAATCAGTTATTGCTTTCTCCTGTAACTGATCTAAATAACGTTAGACAACTAAAGCATTATTATTATTATTATTTTAAATTATGACGATATGGTACGGGTAGCTGCCAAATAAGCTCATCTAATAATTCATAAACTTTTGCATTTCTCATATTTGCGCTTTCTAAGAATTGTATGTAAATTCGTATTCTCGCATAATATAAGGATCCCTCATTTCCTTCATTGAACATAAAAAATTTTATTATTATTAAGCGAGGCATCCTATGATTTAATGAATTTAGGAGACTGTCAATAATACTACGAAATTTCACCCTAAAAGAATTCTGTCTTAAATTCAGTCGAGGGGGAAGTAACTTGTTCCAAATTGAATCCTTGTTCTGTTCAACATTTCAAATTCAGAATTTTATGACATTGAGGTATAACTAACTTTTGAGGGGTGAAAACCGAGGGGGTCGTATAGTAGGTTTGCTACAGGCGTGTTCTCTTGTTTAGGGATGACCGGCTCGAACACCCTGGGCGATGTTTTGTCATTGTCACAGTGATATTGGCGGTCACAGGGGATGGCCGTGACAGCGAGCGGCTGCTGTTGAAAAGTGCATGCACTGGCAGACACCACGCGACTAGCGCAGCTCAGGAAAATGCCCTGTTTTTCATCCATTTTAATTACCATATGAAAGGCGTCAGCTCTGGTTAAACAAATATGGAATACTAAAGCCATTGTGTAATATTAATCCAAAATAAAGCATTTCAAAGGTATCAGCGTTTTTACAAATGGCAGAAAAGTGGCATTTATAGCGCAGTGTGTATGATTCTATGACAGCAGAATGTGAACAAATGAAAATGCATGCATGGAAAACAGTTAATGTGAGACAAGTTATAAATGGGACTATTTTAATTGTGGTAGTTGAAGTACCGTGAAATGGGGTGATTTGAAGCTTTGGGATAGAATATAATATAGAAATAGAATATGTATTAATTTACTTTTTAACAATTATTATAACATACACATAACTTTAATTTTACGATAAAAAAAATAAATATAAATAATCTACAATTTCGAGACTTGTAGATAAGGTAAGTTTTGTGCCTAGTGTAATGTATAATATTAAATATTGCAAGCAAGAATGAAACATATCTTATGACTGCACAAAGAACCTCATGTGGAATAAACTGTCGTCTGCGAAACAGTTCTTGTATGCAGATCTACAGTTATTCTTCCAGAGCTTATAGAAAAACACTAATGCTAAAACACTAAATATATTTATAAGAGAGAACAATGCTAGAAACAAAATAATATAATAACTATAAAACATATACTATCAGTAATCCTAGTACAGTCGTGAGCAGAAAAAAATAGGACAACTTTTTTTTTCTAATGTAAATCTGTCTCTATTTGAAGATATAATGAGTAGCCGAAATAAAACAGATATCACTTTTAATTTATTTTTTATTTTAATGCTGTAGTTATTGCTACAGTAAATGATGGATGTTTAATGAGACAAATTGCACTGCGTTATAACATTAACAAAAATTTGGTGTGTAACATTTTAAGAAAGTGGAGAATAAACGGTACGATTAGTAGAAATCCTGGATCAAAGGACAAAGGGTAACCTACTTAAAAGAAACTAACTATTAATATTTCGTTATTGCACCATTTCTATTTATAACTTCTATAAGTCTGTTTGGCATAGAATTAAATAACCTTATACAATAATCATTAGTAATAATATTTTCCCATGCATTATTTACAATTTCCTGTAATTCTTCGGCATTCCGTGGTCTCACATTTCGTTTTTGGATACTTCTTACCAGTAGTCCCCATACTTCTTCCACAGGGTTAAGATCAGGACTATGACTGGGCCAGTTAAGAACATAAATGTTGTTATCTTAAAACGAGTTAGTTACGGTATCAGTAGTATGAACGGAATGATTGTCTTTTTGAAATATGAACTCATTATTAGGAAATAATTTTGACACAGAACGAAGCATAATATTGTCTAAAATCCAAATATACGTTTCACTATTAAATCGTTCCTCAATATGCCACAAAACACCAGGAGTACGTGTCGATATTCAAGTCCAGATATTGATACAAAATCTATCACTTTTATCATTGTTAGATACACCGGGTGTTAGAAAAGTATGGGAACAGTGGAAAATCTCGAACAGTCTGCATCAAATCGAAAAATAAAAAAATACGCGTCAAAAATTTTTCAAAGAACTATCAACTGATACCAAAATGATCTCCTCACCCACCACTCTGTGGGTGGGGTGAGGGGCAACTTTAAAATTTCAAATGGAAACACCTATTTTTTATTGCGGAATCGGATTCTACGGAAAAAAATACGTAAATTTAATCCCGGACTTTTTTTCGATTCCTGCATGGTGTCGCTGTAATCGCAAAAAATGAAAAGAAAACATTGCTGTTCCAAGAGTAGCGTCTTGTGCCCATAAAAAAAGTCCAATTCAAACACTGAAAAACGCGTATTTGTTATTTTTACGAAATCTATCCAATGACATTGGATTCGACTCCCCCACCTCTAACCTAGTGGGTGGGGCGGGGCAACTTTGAAATTTGTAATAAAAATCCCTATTTTTTATAGCGGATTCGGATTCTACGGCCAAAAATACGTGAATTTTATATCAGGCATTTTTTTCGATTCTCGCAAGGTGTCGCTGCAATCGCAAAAAAATTAGTGGAAACATAAAAGTTTTGAACGCCGAGCTGTTTTGAGAACAGTGATTTTACACGGTCGTGCGGAAATTACAACAACTATTAATATTCTGTAAATTTATTAGCAGCTAGTAATTTTCAATTTACATTTTTTTACAGGGCAATAAAAAACTCGATTTGAAAAAAAAATTAACAGTGGTTTTGCCTTAATTCGGCCACTTCAGACAAGTTCTTGATCCCAGACAGTGAAGGCAAGGAGGTAAGTCAGCCATTTAAGGCAAGGTGAGGAATTCGGCCAGTTGAGGCAATTAGTTTACAGCTTAACTGCTACACTAACAGGTTTTAATTTCAAGAGTATTGACTTCTTGGCATTGTCCGAGACGAACGTAAAAATTTTTAATAGCACTTCTTATCATTTGAAGTGGTATTTCTGCAAAAATGTTTATTATGCGTTACCTCAGCTCTACCAAATCACGAGGTTCAATGGAATAAACCTTACCTTTCACGTAGCCCCAAACAAAATAATCAAGTAGCGCGAGGTTTGGAGATCTTGCTGGCCATTCAATATTTCCTCTTCGACCTATCCATCAATTTTCGAAAGTACCATTCAAATAGTCCCTAACAATATCCCAATAGTGTGGAGGAGCCCCATCTTGTCGGAACCAAACATTATCGAACTCATCACCAGCAATCTCTTGTATTGCGGGAACTATTTGATTTGTCAACATTTCCAGGTATTTTTCTCCATTCAAATTTCCGTCTATGAAAAACGGTCCTATGATTTAATCCCTAAAAACTCCTGCCCAAACATTTAATTTTTGTGGATACTGCGTGTGTGTTTCAAGCATTCAGTGAGGGTTTTCGTCACTCCAATATTTGAAATTATGGCGATTAACTTTTCCATTGAGTTCGAAAGTTGCTTCATCTGAGAAGACAAGTAGCGATGACAAAAAATTTGGATTTTGGTTACTCTTTTCCATCATTAATTCACTAAATTCAAGTCGCCTATCAAAATCATTTTCATTTAACTCTTGGTGAAGGTGAATTTTGTAGGGATGAAATTTCAAAAGTTTCAAATTCTTATGAACTGAAAATGCACTCATATCAAGCTGTTGACTGGCTTTTCTGATTGATAACTTTCGATTTTCAACAAATGCCTGGGCCACTTCCATTTGTCGAGCTTCCGATGTTTCAGATTTTGGTCTTCCAGATTTTGGGCGATTTTTATTTGTCCTTGTGTCTAGGAATCATTTGATGGTACGGGACACAGTAGATTTCGAAATTCCCACTTGATCTACACGGAAAGTTTCGTTGAATAAAATCACAACTTCATCATAGGACCTTTCTTTATCGCCCCACCCTCGCATCACTAAAAGAGAAACTCTCTCTTCCTCTGTTAAAGTAGCCATTATGCAGAAAAAAACGCGAGAACTAATGAAAAATGAAATAACTTTTTCCATACAAAAGTGCGCTCCTGCCTCTACAAAAGTTGGAAGGAACTGAACGTTCTCGTAGAAATTTCACAAAACAAATACTGTTATTAAGAACACTTAAAAAAAAAAATTCATAAAAACCAAGATATCACAGATATTGTTTTTTAAACTAAATGTTTTTTTGTCAACACGAGTAGCTAGAGTTTGTAAATATTTACAAACTTATGGACGCTTAAGGTTTATATCAATTTTGTGCGATTGCAGCGACACCTTGCGAGAATCGAATCGGCCGTAGAATCCAAATCCGCTATAAAAAATAAGGATTTTTATTACAAATTTCAACGTTGCCCCCCGCCCCACCCACTGGGTTAGGGGTGGGAGAGTCGAATCCAATGTCATTGGATAGATTTCGTAAAAATAACAAATACGTGTAGTTTTTGAATTGGACGTTTTTTTATGGTCACAAACCGCTACTCTTGAAACAGTAATGTTTTCTTTTTATTTTTTGCGATTACAACGACACCAAGCAAGAATGAATAAAATTTACGTATTTTTGCCGTAGAATCCGATTCCGCAATAAAAAAATAGGGGTTTCCATTTGAAATTTTAAAGTTGCCCCTCTCCCCACCCACAGGGTGGTGGGTTAGGGGTCATTTTGGTATCAGTAGATAGTTTTTTGAAAAATTTTTGACACGTATTTTTTTGTTTTTCGATTTGATGCAAACTGTTCGAGATTTTCCACCGTTCCTATACTTTTCTAACACTCGGTATAGTTCTCATCGAATCGAGTATTCGGAGGGCGGTAAACACGAATACAACTAGATGTACACGACTAGATTTTAGCAAAATACCGTTATTACCGTTATAAGACTTGTCCTATTTTTTTTTACTCACGACCGTACTAACGTAAATTATATACACAGAATTAGCAACAAAACCCGCGCGTTTTATATGGATATCGGTCTTCCGGTGAAATTAGCCAAAAATTTGGTAATTGGTTCATTTTGTATCCCTGATAAATAGCTCAATGGGGTCAAAGCTTGAAATGCCCATCTTTAGGCAGTACGGCTATTTTTAAGGGGCAAAAACGGTAAAAATTCATTTTTTTTATGTACTATGTTTAATTCTTGTATAGTCTGCTGAGTTGCTATATTATTGAGATACTTTGCATGTGTATGTGTTTTTTGAGTCTATGTATGTGTGTTTGTATTTGTATGTGTGCGTGGGAATACACGTATGTACGAATGAATGTTTGTTGCATTTATAGTCTAGTATACTTTAACTTGGCGTGTGTATGTATGAGTTAATATTTCCGTACGATTTCATTTTCTCAAAGACACAAAGATCCAGAAATATTGTCCACGTAGACAATGTTTCTAGACTATTGCTTTACCTTTGTGTACAATATGGGAGAAAATGAAATCGTACGGAAATATTAACTCATACATACATACGCCAAGTTAAAGTATACTAGACTATATTAACTATGATATGCACAGATACGATAGTTGCGATTCAGGCATTGCCCATGTGTGAATCACAAATACAACCTGGGAGGACTAACCTAACCTAAACAGTGTGATACTTTCACCCCCCCCCCCCACTTCCCTTAAATGTGCCATTAAAACATGTATTGAAAAAAAGTAGATTATGGTTAGTTTGCACATTATTTGGCCCTGAAAAGGGCCGATTGTTCATTGTAATTAAAAATGTTTAAGTTTTTTTTTGTAAAATGTAATATAAGTGTTTTTACGTTCGGATTTTTGAAAAAGTGTAGTCATATATAATAATTTATTTAAGGGAAGTGGGAGGGGGGTGAAAATGTCACACTTTTTAGGTTAGGTTAGTCCCAGGTTGTATTTGTGATTCACACATGGGCAATGCATGAATCGCAACTATCGTATCTGTGCATATCATAGTTAATAAATGAACAAACATTCATTCTACATACATGTATTCCCACGCACACGCATACATACAAATACAAACACACACACATAGATTCAAAAAAACACATACACATGCAAAGTACCTCAATAATATAGCAACTCAGCAGACTACAAGAATTAAACATAGTATATAAAAAATTTGAATTTTTGCCGTTTTTGCCCCTTAAAAATGACCGTACTGCCTAAAGATGGGCATTTCATGATTTGACCCCATTGAGACTACTTATCAGGGATTATTATTATTATTATTATTTTTTTTATTTTTGTTAGCCGTTACTCGAGTCCGAGTATAAAAAATGTTACAGTCGATAAATTGTGTACAATAAGAAACAAGTAAAAGGTGTAGTCTATTGTAATTCCCATTCATCTACGGTGCACACGACTATGGCTATAGAGGCCAATTTGGGAGAGCACATGTCGACCGCAGTCAGGACAAACATAGACCTGGTTAGGTCTTGGATTCGGCCTTCTTGCAGCAACATTTCCTTGATAGCTGGCCACAACCTCTCGCCATTCGGTTCTGTCCGCTGCAAGTTGTTCCCATTGCTCGTCTGCAATACCGCAGGATTTTAGATTTTCATGGAGAGCGTCTTTGAACCTCTTTTGTTGACCGCCACGCCTTCTTCTACCGCTTAGCAATTCACCATAAAGTGTACATTTAGGAAGGCGGTTATCATGCATACGATGAACGTGACCTGCCCATCTTAGGCGTGCTCTTGAAATAAGCACCTCAATTGGAAGGCTGTTTGCGCTCCTGAGTACTTCCACGTTTGATATGTGATGGAACCAACGGATTTTCATCATACTTCTGAGGTGTCTTTGCTGAAAACGTTCTAATTCTTTCACATGACAACGGTAAGTGACCCAGCTTTCACATCTATATAGCAGTGTTGGAATGACAACTGCTCTGTAGACAGCCATTTTCGTTGACAAAGCAAGGTCGTGGTTGTCAAATACTCTCTCTCTCTAAGTCCCCAGAGTGCTCTAGATGCAGCGTTAATTCTATTGCGAATCTCGCTGTCCATGTTTGCTTTGTCATTAACAACGTTTCCTAAGTAATTGAACTGATCCACCACTTCAAGAGAATTTCCGTTAAGTGTAATGTCTATTTGGTTCACTTGATGAGGAGTTGACATAATCTTAGTCTTTCCAATGTTGATTTTAAGTCCCAAGGAATCATAACTCTGGGCATACACATCTAAAAGTTCTTGAAGCCCTTCCGGCGTAGAGGCTAAAAGTGCACAGTCATCCGCATACTGGAGATCACAAATAAATCGTGTGCGTGTCTTCGTGAAAGCTCTAAAGCGCCCTATGTTAAAGAGACCGCCATCAAAGCGGTATCTGAGACCTATTCCTCTGACTGTCAGTTTGTTGTCAACAATAATTGTTAGAGCAGTGGTAAACAAATTAAAGAGTAGGGGTGCCAGGACACATCCCTGCCTAACTCCAGTGAGGGTTTGGAAAGGTTCGGTTGCCTCATTATTATACATAACCTGGGCGTTGTTGTTTGTATGTAGACTGCGACATACTTCCACAAATTTTCTAAGGATACCTAAGCGGAACATAGTTTTCCAGAGCACTTCCCTGTCCACCGAGTCAAACGCCTTGGTTAAATCAATGAAGGCCATGTGAATTTCTCCTTGATGTTCGAGTGCTTTTTCTTGAAGCTGTTTAAGTGTGAAGATTAAATCCGATGTGCCTCGGTTTGGCCTAAAGCCACTCTGTGTTTCAGGAAGTAACTTTTCCATAACAGGTGTTAGCCTATTTGTCATCGCTTTAGTGAGTATCTTCCCTCCAACAGCCAGGAGAGCTATACCCCTGTAATTTCCACAGTCCGCAGTGCTCCCTTTGTTTTTGAAGAGGTTGATTAAAAGTGTATCACGAAACTCCTGCGGAGCTTGACCACTTTTCCACACGACATCAAACAGTTTTTTGAGGTAGGGTATGAGCTCTGACGACACAGCTTTAAAGATCTCAGCTGGGAGTGAGTCGGCGCCGGGAGATTTGTTATTTTTTAGCTGCCCAATGGCGGTTAAGATCTCTTCCGTTGTTAGTGGTTTATCTAAGTCTTCGAAGGTGTCATATTGAGGGATAAGATTTATAATATCGTGATCGGCTTGACTTTGTTGGTTAAGAATGTTAGAGTAGTGTTCCTTCCATCGGGCTCTTATTTCCTGGTCTTCTTTGAGGAGATTTCCATTTAAATCTTTAATAGGGCACATATTTTTCCGACTGGGGCCGTATACTGCTTTTACTCCTTGAAAGAAATTCCTGTAGTCGTGTGAATCGGCGTACCTTTGAATTTCTCTGGCCTTGCTTGCCCACCACTCGTTCTTTATTCTTCTGATTTCGCGTTGCGTTTCATACTTAGATTGGGTAAAAGCTTCTGCTTTTGATGAGTCGTTGGGGTGGTTGATAGCGTTTTGGAAGGCAGTATGTTTGCGGTCAAGAAGTTCTTGTATAAAAGCTTCATTATCATTGAACCAGTCCTCCTGTTTTTTACTTGCTGCAGTGCCAAGAATTTCCTCACTCGCACTTTTTAAACTGTCTTTAATTTGTGTCCAGGTGGCAGCGACATCTACAGAATTGGTTTCTTCTAGTGCACTCAAATTCTCTTGAACTTTTTGCTTTAGCTGTTCGACAGTTTGTTGGTCACGCAATTTACTAATACAGAGACGGAGTCTACGTTTTACTTGAGTTCTTCGGTGTTTGGGTCTCATAACAATTTTCATTTTAGAGACAACAGGACGATGATCGGTCCAACATTCGCTATCAATGCGCGCCTGTGTAATTTGGACGTCCTTGAGATGCTTCCTACGTACGATAACATAGTCCAGTAGATGCCAGTGACCTGATCTGGGGTGACGCCAGGTGCCTTTAAATTTATCCTTTTGTCGGAAAATGGTGTTTGTTATAACTAGATCATGCTCGGCGCATTTAGTTAGGAGTAGTTGACCGTTATCGTTCATGTTGCCCAAACCGTTCTTGCCTATGATGCCTGGCCAGGTGTCTGCATCTCTCCCTACTCTAGCGTTAAAATCGCCAAGAATAACGAGTCGTTCCGTTTTAGGTATTCTACAGAGGGTTTCTTCCAGCTGTTGATAGAAGCTTTCCTTGGTTTCGTGACTTGCATCTAGAGTGGGAGCGTAGGCGCTTATTAGATTTACCGCGTTGCCATCTGATAGCTCATAGCGTAGCAGCATTAGACGCTCGGATAGGCCTTGTGGTACTTGTGTTAAGTTGGATACAAGTTGATTCCGAACGGCAAATCCTACTCCATGTTGTCTTCTTAAATTGGTGGGAAGACCTTTCCAATAGAAGGTGTAGTACTTTTCTGTGAGAGAGCCTTCCTCCAAAAATCGAGTTTCGCTGAGAGCTGCAACGTCAACATTGAGTCGGTGAAGTTCTCTATCTATTAGAGCAGTTCTTCTTTCAGGCCGATCGGTGCGAGTGCTGTCGTTCAAAGTACGAACATTCCAAGCGCCGTAGATGAAAGAATTAGTTTTGTTGGATTTAACTTGTCGGTGTTTTTTTGACATTCGACGAGGTGTCCCTGTGGGCACCCTCCCCCGGGGATCCGATCGGGAGGGTATTTTACCTCCGGATGATTTTGTCCCACTTGAACGCTCCATCATTTTTTAAAGCCTTAATCGACTGAAAACGAAGCTGCATTTGAAGTTTTAGCTGGATGCAACTGACCAGCTCGGTTGCGGAAGGCGAGTGGTGTGGTCCCATGGCACAGAAGGAGACTGCGACGATGGGGTAACCAAACGAATCCAAAAGCAACCTTTGTGTGCGGTGGGTTATTTTTACCGCACTCTTCGTGAGAAGGTGGAAATTGAACTCATCGCGAAGGTGAGGTTAACAATTGAGTAGGAGAGGCATTTCCCAAATTTTCAGCCAATTTCACCGGAAGACCGATTTCCATATAAAACGTGTGGGGTCCTTTGATCGTTGGTGTGTATATTTTGAGATTTGAATTCCAACAAGTAGTTCTTGGGAGTATCGGTCTGGTAAAAAAAATTAAAAATTTTTGTTTCCTTTTCAAATGTTTCGGTGCAAGGCCCTGCACCTTCTTCAGTGTAAAAAAAATCTTTATTTTTTATAAATTATAAATAATGAAGAGACAAAATTTGCGATACTATACTTCCTTCCACTGAACGTGGAAGTAATATTACTAACTAAAAGAGAATAAACGACACTATGCAAGTAATATGAGTTCCTGAATCTATTAACGTATGGCTTTCTCAAAATTGTATACATTTTTTGTTCTGGAATCAAGTTTGACAGCTAGATTTATGTGCGAAGAAGTAAGCAATCATTTGTTTAAAGCAGAAGTGATAATATAGAAACGAATGAAACGTTGTCAGGGTAGAGTTCTTTAGAGATTAAAATGTTTCCATGAGGATGCAAATATTTAAGAGACTAACGAATGAATCTAATTTATTTCCAATACGGGGGGGAATATAGAGAATGAAATTGAGAAGCATATTTCTATTAATTTCTTGCTTGGGTATTCATTATAATATCCAGTTATATATATATATTCATATTACGAATATATCTAGCAACAAGTAAATTCTGCAAAAGAGTAAAACAAAAATGTGTTTCAATATGAAAATAATTTTCATATATTTTGCTTACTCGAGCATATTAACATGGAGTATAAAAGCATTCCTATGTCTTCTTTCTCTCTGTTTCAGTTTAGTCATTTTAAAAGAATTCTTAAAAACAGAATTCATTTTATGCTCCTACCTTTAAAATGGGTTAAATTTAATTATTTTGTACTCTTGTTAATATCTTGCACTATGACAAGTCCCTTGATGATTAAAATAATTATTATCAGAAAGTTAACTAACAGTAATATGAAAAAGAGACTATGTTATTTTATTTGGGTCTTTACAACAAACTTACGGTATCACGTGTATAAAATAATTGATATAGGTTACAAATAATATATATGCATAAAAGTTAAAGAACCAAAAACTATGTAAAACATGAAACATTTATTTAATCATTTTTTCTACCGAAATATACATAGAATTGTGTATTAAGAATTGCTAAGATTGTGAATAGTTAATCGAGTAAACAGAAAGTTATCTAAAAATATAAAATACTAAAATACATAAAATGTCCGTCATAATTTTCAGTTCTACCAAGCTATATATATTTATGTGATATAAAAAATAAATTTGAGGGTAACAAAAGCGTTATTACTTTTTTATGTTGCTGACTGCGAATTGATAGTTTGGCGTCTTCTTTTTGCTATACTTCGTCTTTTTCTTGATGTTACCCTGTCAGAGTTGAGGTTAGCCATCAACAGTCATCTGAAATTAAAATGAAATTTATTTTCTTTTTCAAAAATGTCAATATAAGGTGTTAAACCACAGGAGTTGGTAGATAATGTTTTATTAGTTCCAAGTAAGTTACAAAAAAATGCAAAAGTACAAAATAGAAAAATTTACAACAAAATACTCTTTGCGGGTGTGGAACATGTCAAGGAAAGAAAAGATCGAATGGAAAATAAAAACATGTCATTAATAGAACAAACAAACAATAAAAAAATAATTAGCAAGAACATAAACAGTTAAAAGGTTGCACTAATTTTGTAAAAAGCAATTTTTACACCTCAGATACATGTAAGTATGTAAGAAGTAATGAAATATCACTTACAGCGAAAAAAAATTATGAACTATACTTATACTAAATACGTTAATTCATTGTCATTTAGAAAACCCTCAATATCGTAATACGGTCGATGTAAAAGGTAAGTTTTTGTCTTCTTTTTCAGTTCATTTTTGGGGAATTTTCTAAAAGATCCTGGTAATTTATTAATATTTGAATAGCTGACCAATGAACATTTTTTTAGATTTTTATTTAGCTTTTTTAGATCAGTTTTGTTTCTCGTGTCATATTCATGTTCTCTCTTGCCATTTGCAAACAGACACTTATTTTTCACTACAAATAAAATAAATTCGTATACATATTGACTAATTATAGTTATTATTTGATATTTTACAAATATTGGTTTACAGCTGTCAGTTTGCTTCATTTTAAACATGCTTCTCAAACACTTTTTCTGCAACATTAAAATTCTATTTTGCAGCGTTGTATGAGAAATATCGTTTGAAAATTTCTTTGCGGTGTTGAGAAATGGTAAGTATATCTTTCCTTCGAATATTTATATTGTACGTCAGTTCTAAATTTTAGTTTATCACGTAAATAAGGTGGAGATTTCAATTTTACAATTTTGAAAAATAAGCGTTTCATGTGAAGTTGCCGTCGATTATACATACTAATAAGGCGTAAACAGGAGTTTTCAAGTTTCTGTATGCGTTAAATGTTAATGGTGTCTCAACAGGGTCCGTAAACACTATCACAATGGTTGACTTGGGATAAGTCAAGAAAGTCGCATACATTGTTTTTAATATCATGGTCTAGAAAGTGACACTGTGTATATATCATTTTCAGAGATAGATATGTTTTCTCTAATTTTGTTGTTCATTAAATCGAAGTTTACTATCAATTATGAAACCCAGACCTTTGGGGTAATTTTCAAACGGTATTATATTATTTCCAACAGGCAAAGTGAAATAGTTATAAATAGTATTTCGTATATTTTCAGTACAAAATAGTATGGCACAGGATATACTAGGATTAATCTTCAACAAATGGTTAACAGAAGTAGTAAAAAGTGCATCTAAATCTTTATTGATCAGTTGGTTTGATTTCTTTAAGTCGCTCAAATTGAAGGAACAATATAATTGTGTATCATCAGCGTAAAAGTGAAATTTACAAAATTTTAATGTTTCGCAGAAAGTTGACGTATAAACTGTGTACAAAAGTGCACCTATGATGCTCCCTTGAGGAACACCTACTAAAACATTACGTGATTCTGATGTGCTATTGTGGAAGTAAACTTGCTATATCCGTTGGAAAAGTGGATAATAGTGTGCATGCACTGTCATTAAATCCAAGGAAATGCAAGATAGATATTATTATATGATTTATCACATCAAATGCTTTGGAATAGTCTAATAAAATTAAAATGCTAATCCTATTTTCGTCGCTGTCTTTAATAATGGCATCTGTTATATCCAAAAGAGCTATAGCACAACAAGTTATAACCCTACCTAAACCCGGATTGTCTAGATAGTAATATATTATTGGTATTTAAGTACACTCTTGTCTGTAATTTCATAACTTTTCCAAATACTTTTGACAAAACAGGTAAAATACTTATGGATCTCAGATCACTGAAAACAGTCGGATATCTGACATTCAGTAGAGGTATAACCTCAGCTTGTTTCCATTCCACGGGAAAATATTCAGTTGTGATAAATGGGATTATAAAAGGACACCAAAGTTGAACAAGAGTTACATTTAACATATCTAAACCGAATACTGTTCACTTCATATTCTGTATTATGTTAGTCGCGGTAAATTCATTTGTTAGTTCGAAAGAAAATAAAATAGACACACCCTGATTTACATTGTTCAAGTAAAAGTTTATTAAGTTATCATCAGGCAAGGAATTATGAATAGCTGGGTTAACAAAGAAATTGTTATTTGCATCAATATCTTTTAAGTTGTGCTGTATATTCAAGATTTTATTTTTCGCAATATTCAGTTTTTTCAGTTTATTTTTCACTTGTCTTTAATATTGTAATTTTGCAGTTCAGATCTTAAATATACCTTTTTTCGTATTTATGGCAGTTTGTCAAGTTTCTTAACTATTTATAATATTAAAACATAATATTTTTAGTCGCCAACTCCTTTATAAAATCCTTATTTTACTATAAGAAACGTAGCCAGACTGCGACCAACAGCTAAGTTAAGTGTAATAATTGCATATTACCATCAAAACGGTAATGCTTCGATTGCAACAAACACCAGCCGAAAGACTAAAATATTATGTTTTAATATTCCGCCCTCTAAAAGCACATTTGAACTATGCTAAGCCCAGTCAGGCTATTTATTTTTCGATTGCAACAGACACTGGACCGCTAGATGGTGCATGCTGACTAGTTTACATGTCGCTATCCCAAAGATACCGAAATGTACTAAATGGTCAAGTGATCCTTGTGTCGGTCGTCACATGCCTACCTTGCACTGACGAGAGCCAACAGCTCGAAACTGCAGTCTACAAGTGGTGTGTGACGACTGGGACGAGAGCTGCTTTAAGTAGGATCAGTCTTTCGGCTGGTGTTTGTTGCAACCGAAGCATTAACGTTTTGATGGTAATATGCAATTATTACACTTAACGCGCCAGGCTTGTAACTTGTAATTCAGCACTCGGCGGGGCACATAGCCTGGAGAGTAGCTGTTGGTTGCAGTCTGGTTACGTTCCTTATAGTAAAATAAGGATTTTATAGAGGAGTTGGCGACTAAAAATATTATGTTTTAATATTCCGCCCTCTAAAAGCACATTTGAACTATTTATAATATCCGATGCTCAGGTGCACCTGTTTACTTATATTTTTTTAACACCTTTTCCCTTAATTCCTGAATTAATTTTATGTTTTATTAAAAATGTATTGTATATAAGGTATTGTTTTAAATTTTAAATGCACAAAACTCCTGTCCATTTTTATTATATCTCTAGGTACCACTATTATACATTATTAAACGTGAAACCTCATTTCGAAACACTGGTTCTATAATAACACAAAAGTTTGGCAGCAGTTATGTTCTGCGCGCTGTATTATCTTCAACAATATATAGAAATAATGTACTCTATTTCTTTTTATTTGTGAAAATAGCTGTAATGAAGTGTAGTCAAACTGTTCTTCTTTAACCAAGACATTCTAGAACTTCCAACTACCTTCCTTCATCAAATTTCTACTGTACTATTAGCTGATATACATAGTATTCATCATAACGTATCAACCTGTTTAGTTATAACATATCAACTCCCTCTGTTTGTTCATAGGTCAGATTATTTCTTATTGTTTTCCTATTAGATATTATTTAATTCATCTATTAAATACTGCGCTGCAGTTTTCCTCATATTTGGAACTACTCCTCTAGACTGTCCGGTGTACAAAAAGGGAAATAATAAACTTCTACCCAATAATTGTAATCTGTAACTTTGGCAAATCCTTTGAAATCTTACTACATAACTTTACTTACCCTAATGTTAAAAATATCATTTCCAGTCAGCAACACGGATTTAAGACTGGTCGCTCTACTACTAACCATCTCATATGTGCTACACAATTAATATCTGAGTCCAACGATATGCAGATGCAAACGGATGTAATATACTTTGATAGGTTTAATCAACATTTGTTGATTGCAAAACTTTCCAACTTCACACAATGTGGGTTTCCGTCGTCACCAGATGGAGCTATTCGCAAGTTGCGGACACCTCTTGACTGTAATTTGATGACTATAGAAGGCCATTGAAGTGTTGTTGTGCATTTGCCTATATCGTACTGATGATAGCTAACAGGCTCGAAACTAGTCTGCGGCTGGCGATGCACAACAGCACTGCACTGGAAATCTGCCTGCTGGGGACTTACTGGAATCAGATTTTATTTTACGTTTTCCGATTGAAGACGTAGTATGTCGCAAGTTATAAGACATTATTTTCAATTGATTTGGAGACGCACATTGTGCACCTTGATTGGTGGCAATGAATAGATTTCCTTTCATAGGAAATAGTGGAATACTGGACTATCGTAGTAGGTATATTTTTAGTTTACTACACTTTTATTATTTTTGCAATAATTTATCCACTTTGTGTTGGCTTATATATTTTGTTAAATAAATATATAATATTTCTGATTCATAATTCTTATTAACTCATCTGATAGTACAGCCAATGTTCTGAAGGTTCGAGATAATTGTTTGTTAGGTATGTTGTCTCAGAGTTAAACCTATCATTTCATATGTGTTACAGCATTTTAATCATTTAAACTTTTGAGAAAGCTTTCTCATATGACAACACTCTTACCTGTTCGATTCTTCTATTTGTCTTTTTGATGTTATCGTTATTTATAATTTTTTCGTGATTCCGTCTGAAATGATTAACAGACAAATAAGATAAAAGATAAAAGTTTGATTGAAATGTATTTAATGTTCAATTAATATCAACTAATATGAATTTATTGAAAAAAGTTTAGATTCTCTGTATTATCGGCAATACCAACTTACGTACATAATGAATTTTCTAATAAAGCTTCGATTTCGATTACATCAGGTTAATCAGCTAACAGCTGGAAGAATACTTTGGAATAGTATATATTTTTGCATGGTTTACAGTAAAAAAGAATGGGATGCGTTTTTCTTCACCTCGCACGTTAACCTGGAGAAAAGGCGGCCACTCTTTGACACACGAGCTTCGGAAACGAATTTTCGAATTACTCGGGCGCCAGTCTCAATTTAAGTGATAGAACACACTATCCTCAAGCCGACTGAAAAAGACAAGGTATGACTAATAAATACAAATGCAACTCTTAGAACACCAGCGGGTGGTATCGAGAGCACCTACAAGAAGCAGTTCCTTCTGGCAGCGGCTGAAAAGACAAGGTATGATTAGTAAACACAAATGCAACTTTTCAGTACTCTGAGAACCCCAGCGGGTGGTATCGAGAGTACGTACAAGATGCAAAATGGCTGAAAAGGTAAGGTATGATTAGTAAACACAAATGCAACTTTTCAGTTCTTTAAGAACCCCAGCGGGTGGTATCGAGAGTACCTACAAGATGCAAAACGGCTGAAAAGGTAAAGTATGATTAATCAGTGGCGTTGCAGCTTTTCAATACTCTGAGATTCCCAGCGGGTAGTATCGAGAGTATCTACGAGATGCAATTCCTCGTGGCAGCGGCTAAAAAAGACAAGATATGATTAATAAACAATGTTTGCACTAGCCAAGTTTTCCTACTCCGTTGACTCTCTTCTCTTTGGTCTTACTTACTTGTTGCTCTGGACTCAGGCACGCTCCGCTTGCTGGAACGGTCAGAGTGGACTGACACACTTGCTTGGTGTACAGGGACTTTTCTGGAGTTCCATTCTCGGAAGAAACACATCTGCTTGCTTTGAGTCGATCAGGCTGACTGCCAACACGGTGTGAATTTAATGATTTCCTTTAGATAGGAAGAAGTGGGAAAAACAGATGCGCGGTGAATTTATGTGATGTCAAGCGGACTTGACAAAATATTTGAAATATTTTGAGGCTTTGAAAAATAATTCAGATACAGATTTGGACTTTGGATATTTCGCGACTTAGAAAAGTACTTCAAATATTTATTTGTGGACATAGATATTCTTGTTGTAACGCTGGAGCAAGCTGCAAACACGTGCACCTCGTAGGACGGCAGCCAGAAGACTAAATGCGGAATAATTAAATTATTCCTGTGTACTGAAGGAGTGACGTCGCACAGGTGACGTCAAACGGACTTATACAATATTTTTGGCCACGACGAATTTGTGGACTTAGCAAATTTACCTTACTCTGATACCACAGGACGCAGAGCCCTGCACATCTAACGTGGTCGGTCGCTGGGGAGGCACTGCTCCGTGCGTGGTTTGGCTTGTCTGAAATGTCGACAATCTTCTCGTCGCTTCCCCACCCGAGTTAATCTGTACTTTACAATCTAGTATACCTACGCGGTTTTTCTAGAAATTAATTAATTTTAAATTATTTCGCCTATGGCGGTACTGTATATTTACAAAAATAAATATAACATAACAGTAACTATAAAATATTCTTTCCTATTATTTGGGTTTTCTACCACATGTATTATTATCCTCTTCAAAAACAAATCACCGAATTACAAAATAATAGAATTATTGGAAGAAAGCCTCTGCGCCCGTGACGTTTACGCCAAAGGAATAGTCAAAGGTTATGTTTTGCAAATAATATAAATCGGAATAAACACAGTAATAATGTATCTCGGTGATTTGTTTTTGAAGAGGAAATAATACATGTGGTAGAAAACCCAAATAATAGGTAAGAATATTCGTAGAATGCCACAAATAACTTTCAGACAATAGTAACTATAAAACATTTTCAAGAAAATAATTATATTTTATACAAATTTCGGTAATGAAAAACACTTCGTTACAAGAAATGTACGCTTATGTTCGTTTGACTTGAAAATCAGTTAGTCTTGTGTATTTCCTTGGGAAGGCCTATTTAAGTTTCCTAGAAGACTGGCTTTCAAATGATCAGATTAATAGAAGATAATGTGCGAAGTTGTAGAGAGGCTTAAATCGTAATTCAAACTTTGCACCCACGCAAGTGCTAAGGCACTTAACAAAGTTTTTCCTGACTTCAGTTTTATAAAATGCCTATCTTAAAAGTTTTTAAGTTACTTTGTCCGCCAAATCGATCAGAAAGGTCGTTTCTGCAGTTTCTATAACACATATCAGCAATACCTTCATTAATTAAGATTTTAAAAATTAAAGAATGGGGCATTCAGCAGAATTGAGATACATGTTGCTAACAATTTCTATAGCTTACTTAATAACTCTCTTACATCGCATTCATCTGACGTGGCCATTTTGAAAAAAGTTCGTAATTCACTTACTTTTTGTCGTGCCATATAATTAGTTCAATAATCCCGGACATATATTACTCATTTCTCGGATTTAACGGATAATTACAATAATCATAAATAAATCTGAAGTATGTAAACCGGATTATCGATCAGCTAGGATCCGAAATCAGACTGATCAGCACACATGCTGTTATATTGACATGTATTTAATATTATAAAATGACACGATATGTTACGGTTCTGTGGTTTTATTTAAACATGGGGTCTATCCATCTTTCTTTTAAGCCCGGGATGCCGATATTATCAGATTATCCGACACAAAGGGAATAATCTTAATAACTTATTAGATTGTTTGGCGCAGGTGAGAATTTTTAATATCCCATCTATCATGATGAAGACATCAAGAGATTTCTGCTTTTCATACCACGTGACAGTGGCGTGCTAAAAAGAGAAATGAGAATCGTTGATAAGCTTTTCTTTATAACGAAGAAGTTACATCTTTTACGAAAATCTGTGTGAATTCTTATTTCGAAAAAATGCATTAAATTGATATTCATAATGCATTTTAGAGATTAGTAGTATTATATCTGATGAAATTATAGCTTATATTTAAATAATCAGTATTTTTTGCATTTGTTAAAGAAGTATTTGTCTTCAGAATTTTATTGTCAGCCTAGTTATTAAGGGTAATATAACAAGGGGACGGTAGCTCAGGGTGCTAAAGCTAGCAAACTGAGTATGCCTAACGAAGTGGGATCGAGGCCCGCAAAGCGAAATAATTTTTCATAATAAAAAATTGCCCCAAAAATGGTTCGGACTCCAAAATAAACTGTAGGGACTCGTATCTCTTTACCTAGCACCACAAAATCCTTCACACTAAAAATTTGTCCAGTTAACATTAAATAGACATTTCTAATTGTAGCGATTTTATTTAGTTTTCTGTTTAATATGACTCAATTGTAATTGAAGTCAAGGGAGTTGACCGAAAGCAGAGCTAGACCTAACTATATTGCTCTAGTTAAAGTATTAAACTACTGAATATCTAGTCAAATCGAACCGATCGTGTAATTACACTTACTTGCGACTAGATTTCTAGTTGTTTCGATGGAATTGTAGTTCGGCGTAGGGGAATTACCGTTGATATCGCATTTGCGCTCTGATCTAGTCATGTTAATATCATCGGACTTCATTGTTTTTATGCGGTCACTGTGCTGATGCTGCATTGTTTTGTATAGGAGCAAGCATATTGGGCCATTTGTTAACCACCTTCGCCAAATTTGTTAGAGGAACTTTTTTTATTATAGGAAACAATAATTTATGTATTGCATCACGTTATATCATAGAGGGCGCCGCAGGACCTGTATCTGATATAGAATTTTTTTCATATTTTTTTTGACGAAACGTTGTTTTGTTTACTAAATATTACAATTTTTATCGATTCATTGGTAAATAATTATTGTACTACCAAATTTTTCTTAAATTTTTTGCGCACCAGAAATATCTATTGAAAATTAAGGACAATTTTTGTATCTTATAACATTTATCGTCGGCCTGGTGGTGGGATGGACAGTGGCGCGTTCTTCCGTCCAGACGGCCCGGATTCAAAACCGGGTCACAGCAAGTTGATGAGATATAGTGGATGAGCGGATCTGGTCGCGTCACCATCTTTCGAAAGAGATGTAAAACTGTGGGTTCCGTATATCTACGATGTGAGCACGTTAAAAATCCCTACCCCACGACATACTGTGGGGGTTCGGCGGCAAAATTTCCAGGTTAGGGGTCCCAGTGCTACACAGACACTGATAAGCTTATCCCCTGGCGGCGGTGATTGGCCTTGGTAGCGGAAATAGGCCGATGTTAAATAAATGATTAAAAAAAACATTTATGAATTATTACTAGACACTTATTTTAGATCTACTCGCAGTTATCTGTTTTCTGACGTTAAGACGGTAAGTTTCACGTTATTATTTTTGCGGGTGGCGCCTAAACCTACATCATTATATTTTTCAAATTAGTTCGGCTAGACACTTCGAGAATTTCTAGTTTGACCTTTGATTCCCCTAAAACAGAACCCCCAAACCCAGCTCTCCCAATAGATCGGCTTGTCGTTATCCCTCTTGTTTTCACTATGTTTTAAACTATTTTTAATTTATAACAGAGAAAGTAAGAAGGAACATTATATGAGTATATGCGCGGAAGCTATGCAACCATAGGCGAGGATGTAAAGCCGTGGGTCCCTTGTCTATTAAATGTTAGGCAAGTAAAAGATCCCTACTCTTCTAGAAATAAGAGGTTCCGAAAAATTCTTGGTTGGGGGTAGTTAGTCTACAGCAGTCGGTATTAGGCGTCAGTAGCGGAAATAGGAAAAGTAAAATCTCGAGCTAAAGATGTCGGATTAACTCTAAGTTAGCGTAATGAGAGTAGTAATAAAATAGGGAAACTACTACTATATGTATTATTAAGAAGAATCATTAGTATGGAACGTAGTATTTAATTCGGTTAGAAAAAATGTAATTAAACCACGAGGACATGGAATCAAGCCTGCAAGATTAAACCAGTTGTATAAAGAGCAAACGGTTTACGTCCTTGGTTCTGATAGGGTAGAAGATAAAAGTAAATGACGTGTAAAATTATTATTGAAATTATTGAAAAATTGGCTTAACATGGTTATTGCTCTCAAGAATATAGACCATCAATTCCATCATTATCTTTATACACCATACTTTCCTTTCATATTTATAGGTAAAATATTTTAAGGAAATAAATGTGGTGTGAAATATTTTACATTTTTTAAGGCCTATATAATTTTTCTCTCAATATAATATTGACAAATTTAGGTCATTGAACATTAGTAAACAATTAATATTTTATATATAGTATCAACGGCGTAAAGTGAACGTTTTCATTCCGGGTTTGGGAGTTAAGGGGATTCAGAAGAGAGCTGAAAACTCTACGCCAGAGGCGCATACACTGTTTTTTGTAGGAGCACGCGATATTATTTTAGTACCCAATAAACTTGTAGTAACTATTTCACAAATTAATCAAACCAACTGAATTTATTAATCCAGTCAAAGTAGTGCTATTGGACATGTCAAGATTTTTACAATACATATAATGTATAAGCAAACATAAATATATATCTATATATACAGGCTGTCCATTTTATCAGGGCCCTCGAGAATATTTCATTTAATATCGGTCGTACAAAAAAAATATTTTTACGAAAATTATGCCTATTTATATAACCTACAAAATGGTTTAAAGACATTTGATTTCCATGGCCTTCTTTAAGAGTTATGGCGGAAAATATCAAAAATGCGGAAAACGTCTAGGCCAAATATCTCAGTTATTTGAAGAGATACAAGAAAAATTCTAAGGCGAAAATTTTTTGCAAAATAGAGTGTTTCAATGAGGTTTTATCTAATTTTTTCACAACCGCTGTATTTTGAGATTTACTCTTCAGGCTGGTTAAAAAAAATTATTTTGAAACGGGCGGGAAATGGCGCCATTAAATAGAGTATTTTCTTCCCTTTTCAACGATATATCATATGCCATATTTATTCATTGGTACTACGTTAGTAATTATGAAAACATATTGTAACAAGCATTATACTTGCCGTGGAGAAGTATGATTAAATAAAACGATAAAAAAATTCAATAAGTTGTTCAAATCTTTCCTATAATAAAACATTAACACAATTAAGAAGAATAAAGCAAATTCAGGTAACAAAAACAAAATAATAATCAAGAAAGCAATATGGAGCAATTATGGAAAGAGTATTCGCAGTTATGCCAATGTATAGAGGTCCTCCATCTTTGCTCAGAAAGTTAAAATGTCTTTACCAATTAATTTAAGTATAATATCCATTTGTTTTTATTTCATGATTTCACTATTATTTCAACTATTATAAAATAGTTGGCTATGAACAAACTTGACAATTCAATTTTTTGACAGATCATCTCAGTTAATACTTAAACTCTCACTCAATCACACTCGTTTAAGAATTTAGAATTTTCAAAAATGATTTTCACTCACATTGATCGTTATAATATCTTCGTTACATATTGCCAATGCAATTTTAACTCTGGATTAGCTCAAGTAGAATATATAAACAGATTTCCACAAGCACTGCAGCCGAATAAAACCCTGTTCAGAAAATTAGCTACAAAACTGAAAAATAATGGTTCATTTTTAAAAAAGAAACCAAGGTTGAACAGTGTTACTGATAATGTAAATAAGGTAAACCGAGTTATTAATTATGTAAGAAATAAAAATACAGAAAATTTGGAAACATCATTAAGAGAAATTCAAATTGCTTATCATATAAATAAAACAAGTGCTAGAAAAATTTTAAAGAAAAATGGTTACCGGTGTTAAAGCCAAAAAAGTTTACAATTTACAACCGGGGGACAAACCAAGGAGGACGACTTTTTGTAGGTGGCTGTTGGAAAAGAAGCGTGCCGCCGATCCATTGATATGTAGTAAAATACTTTGGTCCGACGAGGCAAATTTTTCCAATAATGGATTTTTTAATCGCAATATTCATTACAAATGGACTTCTGAAAATACACACTGGCATAGACCGACTGGGTTTCAAAATCGTTTTTCACCTCAGTGGTCAAAGGTACCTAAACTTTTTGAGAAATGAATTTATGAATTATTAGATGACAGACCTTTAGAGAATCGAAACAACTTTCAATATTTTCAACAAGATGGAGTTCCTCCCCACAATTCCCAGATTTGCCTAGATTATTTAGACGAAATTTTGCCTCAACATTGGATAGGTAACCAGATATAACCCCAATGGATTTTTTCTATGGGGGTATATTAAAGATAAGGTGTTTTCGACGACACCGCAAAATGTAGAGGACCTAAAAGCTCGAATTCAACAGGCATGTATTACAGTTACCTCCGAAATGCTGAGTAATGTTAAATGCACTGCCTCGCCGCGCTCGATTGTGCATAAGAAATCGCGGTGGACACTTTGAACACTTGATAATACGTTATCTTAAAAATTATTTTGAGGATAGGTAATTATTAACGTTCTGTGTGCTATATTCTTTTTATTATTAATTTGTTTTTGTTACCTGAATTTACTTTATTCTTCTTAATTGTGTTAATGTTTTATTATAGCAAGGATTTGAACAACTTATTGATATATTTTATCGCTTTATTTAATCATATTTCTCCACGGAAGGTATAATGCTTGTAAGAAAAAAAATTATTGGTTTAAAAAAAATGTTTTTATAATTACTAACGTAGTACCAATGAATAAATATGGCATGTGATATATCGTTGAAAAGGGAGGCAAATACTCTATTTAATGGCGCCATTTCCCGCCCGTTTCAAAATAATTTTATTAACAACCTGAAGAGTAAAAAAAAGATAAAGATAAAGAGTAAAAATTAGATAAAACCTCGTTGAAACTCTCTGTATTGCAAAAAAATTTCACCTTAGAATTTTTTTTGTATCTCTTCAAATAACGGAGATATTTGGCCTAGACGTTTTCCGCATTTTCGATATTTTCCGCCATAACTCTTAAAGTAGGCCATGGATTTCAAATGTCTTTAAACCATTTTGTAGGTTATATAAATCGGCACAATTTTCGTAAAAATATTTTTTTACGACCGATATTAAGTGAGATATTCTCGAGTTCCCTTATAAAATGGACAGTCTGTATATATAGCACCTTAGCACCCCCCAACAGGATTGAACCATAAAATTGCTTATCGAAAAAGTTCCTATTTTAACTGCAGTATTATAAGCTGGACAAGCTTTGAATTTTATCCATATATTTTGATTCAGTAATGAGTAATTAAGGATTTAAATAGTTTAAGGAGAACGATTTTTCGATAGGAGTGTGTCTTAATTACTGCTTTTGCGATACATCTAAAATTATATCATAAAATTTTCCTTGTTTCTGAAGAGGTAAATAAAACCAAATAAAATCATATTTAAGAAACAATAAACATTTCTGAAACTGACGAGAACTATGTCTGTATCCTAGAGACGTATCACAGTACTACAAAAGGATGTAAACCGTGTCCTGAAATATGAAATGTTCAGATACACTCAGTCACAGAGATTTGAAAAGCCTCACCTTGGTATAAAGTAATTTTTTATTCAAAAACCTGAAAATACACAACACTACATGTACGTGACAGATAACCTTATACTGTAAGAATATTCATTTTAAAATAAATAAACTCGGAGTTTTGTAGTTGATGGCGTCTATATGCTAAGTACTTTTCAAATATTCTACATATGCGTTGCCGCGAATTCTGTATTTGCAGTGTCTGAATAACATTTAATGCATGTTGTGCAAATCTCTGGATAGCTCTAAAAATACTGCAGTGCATGCCAGCGCTTTAATGTATCTTTACTCTGGTGGAATTATTTATGTCAGAAATTAGTTTTAAAGCGGCAATTAATTGACGCCAAATGTTACCAATATTTACTTACATGGAAGAATTATTCTACTTAATTTATGTTTTGTTGCGTTTTAGACCTCGTAACGAAATTAGTTTTGTAGAGACAATTATAATTATTATATGAAGTGAGTGGTTTATTTAATCATTACTCTTTGATTCTAGCATAACAAATTAAACAAATTAAAACAAAAAATAATTCTACATCCATCCCTTCATCTTTAAAATATGAAAATCAAGTTATTGAAAATCCCCAATTAATTGTTTATAGCGTCGCTGACTTTTTCTCAAAATCCTTCACATCTCCCAATTAAAGCGTCAATAATTTTAACGATACACCTAAGATTAACTTCAACGTCTTAAATCTGTTATCACTGAGGAAGATATAATTAAGGCCATTTGTTAAGTTAATTTATATTTTTTATCGAAGATTGCATGTTTCATAGATTTGGAGAAATGTCAAACAATCATATGACAGTAAATAAAAATAGTACGCATCAAAAATTGTCAATCGAATTATATTTTGTAAAAATCAACATTAATAATAAAGAAATACAGTCCAAACTTTCATCTAAATCAATAAGAGAGAATAAGGGCAATTAGCCTGAACATCATTAAAAAAATTAAAGCCCCTATGTCCATGACTCCCGACCTAATTACTGCATTTCCTATTAAAGATTGTGCGAATGCATTTGCCAAAGCATTATAATTATCTATAATGTAATAATAAGAAGTGCAAGTTTTCCTCAGAAGTGGAAATCTTCACGTGTGTGTCTGGCATTCAGAAAAGTTGACTTGAGTGAGACAATATACTATAGACCAATTACTATCATTTGTTACACTGGAAACATTTTTAAAGTAATTCTTCCTCCATATATTCTCATGTCTCTGGCACAATATTTATCGATCAATATGTTTTATGGAAGATAGGTCAACTGTCACCTTGTGAGCAAAACGCAATTTCTTTGTGAAAGTCTGGATAGAGGTGATCTAGTTGATATTATCTACATGGATTACTCCAAGGCTTTTGACAAGCTAGATCATAGTACTTTGATTAGGAAACTGGACACATTCGGTCTTACTTATTCGTTACTACAATTAATTGAATTATATCTGCAGGTTTGATATCAATTTGTTCAGTACCGAGATTATAAATCTGGCAGTTTCTTACAAAGATCCCGTGTACCACAGGGGTCGATACTTGGTCAACTTTGTTATGTTTATTAACGACATTTTGAAGGGCTTCGATATTAATATCCATTTTCTCCTGTACGCAGTTGATTTAAAAATATATCGATTGATTGACTCCATTGATGATTCTGTTAATCTTCAAGATTGTTTAAATACCGTTAATACTTGGTGCAATCACATCTCTTTAGCTCTTAATTCCAGCAAATGTAATGTAATACCATTTGGTAGTAAAATCAACATAACAACATAACGTTGACAATGAAAAGTTACAAAGACCCGATTTCATTAAAGACTTTGGAGTATATTTCGATCCAAAATTCTTTCAATAAACATGTAGAAATGGCAACTGCTTTCGCTTTTAAAAGCCTTGGTTTCGTGATACGTAACTCTAAAGGTTTTAAAAATATTTCCATTCATCGGCTACTTTATGTGAATTTATTCAAGATGTCCCAGATTTAAAGTGACAGATTAATGAGATGCAGAGTACAGTTTGCTGGCTTCAAAACATCCTCAAACTTATTCAAGGATCGCAACTGTTTTTGAGATTCAATACGTTTTATTTATTCAAAGAAATGAATTGTTAGGATATGGCAATAGATTGGAGAACAACAAAGATTTATGAGTTAAAACCTGTAGGAAGACGAAAAATAAGAAGATCTTGGAGGAGATGGCTGGATGATACAGAAGATGATTTGGAAACTATAAATAGTAGTGGCTGAAGGCAAAAAGCTAAAGAGAGAACGAAATCGCAGAAAATAGCCAAAGAGGAAAGGACTCATTAAGAGTTGTAGTGTCATAGGAAGAAGTAAGTAAGTACTAAGGAAGTATATTTATTAATCATATTGGTAGCGGTTTTTTGAATTAAATTTTCTAAGATACCATAACATTAAAAGGAGGGGGGTTACGAGGAGTTAAACGCATTAGATATTTGGTTCATGAAAACTTTTGAAACTTGTGATAAAATCATGTAAAGTTGTGAGGAAATCATAGAAAATCGAGGAACTCTATAGAAAATTTTAGCAAAGGGTGAAAAATCCAATGGATCAAACAGCTTTGATAAAAAAAATGCAATAGTGGTGCACATCTGAAACCAAAGAGCAGTTTCAGTGCGACAGGATTTTTGTTATGAAAATTTGATTTTTCTATTAAAATTGTTAAATTAGATTAAATCAAAATGCATATTCACAGAATTAAACACTCGATCAAGTAAAACTAACTGAATAAAATAACAAACTGGTCAGATCACATACTTACCGATTAACTAGTTCCTTCTATTATTATTATTGTTATTATTAAAAACCATTCTCTATTGGTAAAACCCACTTTTTTACCCGACAAATGAAAACCGATCAGTTAAATACAAACCTTAAATAAATATCTCTCTATCTAATCTATACATACCTGTACTAAATTGAAGTGTCTATCTGTAAATTCAAATTATTTACACGTTAAGCAATATATTGAATTAATTTTATGACAGCTAAGAGTAGAATAGAATTTAAAAAATTGCCTGTCTGCCTCTTTGTCTGTTTGCTTGATCGGTTTTGCCTCAAAACCAATTAACCAATATTGATGAAACTTCCGCAATTTATAGACTATTTTACCGGTACCAATTTCATGTTTCTTTCATTTTAATACTTTAATCATTCCAAAGCTACCTACAAAGTAAGACTTGTAAAAAACGACGCGCTAAAAACAGAAGCACAATACAATGCGTCTCTTGGTGAGGTGCGAGGCAGAAGAGCTGGGCGTGTACGGTGGACGGCTGCTAGTATTGCGCCTAAATTATTGTGACCTAAAGTCACATAAAGAAACGAGGTTCCAGGTATTACAAATCCTTGTAGTGAGAGTTTTACAATAAAAGAACAAGTAAAAAAATACAATTTATTATAACAACAAGCAAATACAATACAAATAGAAAAGGATTTAGGGTACAAGTCTTACAATAAAAAATATATATCAAGATATATCAAAGTCTAGAGTTTTGTAAGTTAACGCTAGGAAGAAATAATTAGAGATTTAAACAATTATACGAGAAAATAATATATAGAAATTACTTAACTCTTGCAATAATTTGGAGATTTTTCTAGGCGCTCCAGACTTTAAGGTTTCCCCTTGTTGATCGAGGTCCTTTCAGAAATTTTCACAAATCTCACGTTGTTCGGAATATCCAGAGGGGAGATTTTCAATACTATTAAATAAGGTTTTTCTCAATCGTAAGGTGCAAATCATGGCCAATTCAAATGCCAAGAATCGTGTTCAACGGAATAACAAAATGATCCAATAGTTCAAATCCAAAATAATCAAAATCAGAATAGTTGGTAAGTTCTTACTGAATCCAAAATCTGCACTACCAAATCGAAACCTAGGCATACCAAATCATCTGTAATTAGATTTACAGAATTAGTCTCAAAATTAACGCCTAACGTGAGCAAGTGTTATTACGACCTATAGTCGGGATAAGTATACGAGGTCCCAGATCTTACTAATCCTTGTAGTGAGAGTGACAAAATAAAAGAACAAGTAAAAACAAATACAATTTATTATAAAAATCGGTAAGACAGTACACAAAATTTAACAATAAAATATTACGATAAAATAATACAGACAAGTCTAGGGTTTAAGGTTAACGCTATGGAAAAAAAAAATGATTAATAAATTGAAACAATTGACAATAAGAATGAGATACAAATGGTTACTTAACTTTTACACAAAAAAAATGGAGAGTTTCCTGGCGCTCCAGACTTGAAGGTTGGTCGAGGAGAAGTCTTCACAACACCATTTGATAGGTTTCATAAAATCTTCACAATGGTTAGATAAGTTTCTCTTAATCGAAATGTATGAATTAAAATGCAGGGCCAATCGTATACCAAAATTCGTGTACCAAAGAATAGCAAAGATCCAAAGTCCAAAAATACAACAATCCAAAAATAACCGAACAGTAGGCAAGTTCTGTGGTCAAAATCTGGCCTATCCCAAATCGTCTACAATTAACCTTCTTAGAGTTAACACCAAGACCATCACGATTTACTTTATAGCCTAAATATTCCAGTTCTTCTCTACAAAATTGACACTTTTCTCGTTTTAGCGTTAAGCCAGCAGACTTCAGACGGTTAAAAACCTCTTTTAGTACATGGATATGAGGGTCAAAATCACTTGTTACAATTATTAGATCATCTAGGTAAGCAAACACATATGGCTTTAACTCTGGCCCAAATAAGCGATCTACCAATGCTTGAAAAGTGCCTGGGGCCCCATGGAGACCAAATGGCAAACGTTTAAATTGAAAATGACGCCAAAGAATTGATTGGTCAATATCATGTGAAAGATTTAAAACCCGACTTCACATTGGCCTCTGATTAATTTTGAATTTTGGGAGATATTTTTTTTTTTAAATTAGTTTTGGTCAAGATTTTCATTATTGGTTACTTTGGATATTTAAGATATTTATTTTGGATATTTGTTAGATGTTTAGTTTGGCGATTTACCATTTAGTTCACCGCTACTTGGTATTTCGGGAGAAGAGAAAATCTTGCATTTTGTAATTTTCTTGGGTGGGATCTTTTTATGGAAAAGGACGAACAACGTATCCTAAATTCCAGTTAGCGATCGAGTGACCGAACAACTTCAACTCTCCTTACTGAATGCCAAAAACTGACCAAAATTTTTAATTTTTCTTTTTTTGGCGTTATTGTATAGTTTTTAAGATCGTCTTTTGTTTAAATGTTTTAGTAATTGTCTTGATGCATAGTATATCGTAAGAATTTTTGAACCTTGTCCGTTGTCTACTTTTGCTACCACCCTTCTAGTGTTTGATTTTTTTTTCTTGTCGCTTCACGACAAGTTTAACATTATTTTAGTTTGGTACATACTACAATGTACTGAGATATTTTGTTGTGTATCTCTCAGCTTCACGGTAAAGTTTGTACAACATTTTACTTGCATTCTGATATAGATATTTTAATTTGTTTAACACTTTAATTAGGTATTTTTCAAAATGTTTCTTTTCTTAAACAAGAATTTCTTGAGATTTCACACATTTTGCATTTTGGGGCTGTTATTCTAAATTTGAGATCTGAGTTACATGTCGCCAACTAGTACCAATAAAAACCTATTTATTTTGGACACAATTTTTGCGCTTTAATTATTTTGCTTATTCTTGGGAAAACTTTTTTTTTGGTAATATTATATTTTGCTATGTATATGTAGATATCTTTCTCTTTTGAGAAGAGTTTATTGGTATATTTATCACCTTTAAATACTTTGGTTGTTGTAAAAAAAAAAATTCCTTCAGATTTTCTTTTATTATTTTGGTAGGATGGAGTTGTGACGTGCCGCCATCTTCCGCCGGTGTCCGCAAGATCATAAGTACATAAATTCATCAAAATTACCTATAGTAGAAATTACCTTTAGCGATAAATGTCACCACACTAAATATTGGGTGCAAATTACCACTTAAGCTTTTCTCCAACAGATGGCTCTCCGTAGAGAATATATAAATTTATTAAATAATGGTATATTATTGTGTATATTTTAGGAGAATTTACAATATAGATTATTGCAATAATTAGCGTATAAAAGTTGTTTACAAAGTAATAGAGTAAAGATGGTTAATGATCAAAAGTCCATAAAAATCGATTCAGTTTTTTTCATTTCACAAGTTGGTACCCTGACTGTCGAACTGTCAGCTGTTGTCATTTCCTTTTGTTTTTGTGAGGGACCAAATGTTATAAATCTCTAAAATTGCCTAAAACTTCCTCTTTTTAAATCAAGAATTTGAACTGAAAACTTCGCTAAGGATTTATTTAGTTAAAAGGCACGTGATTGCTAATCGGTTTAATACCGGATTAATAACTAGATTTAACCTAATATTTCAATTTATATTTTGGTTTGATAAATTGAATTTTCGAATTATTCGGATAAATAAGCAAGTTATCGTCTAGAAGTAATATTCTAGGTACGTTTGAATTTCTTTGATTTATTAAAGACACGTGCTCACGTTAGAAGTTAATCTTGAGAATAATTTTGTAATTTAATTGTAGACGATTTGGGATAGGCCAGATTTTGACCACAGAACTTGCCTACTGTTCGGTTATTTTTGGATTGTTGGATTTTTGGACTTTGGATCTTGCGGACACCGGCGGAAGATGGCGGCACGTCACAGTGTCTATAATAAATCTAAGAAATTATAACTTACCTAGAAAGCTTCTGGACGATACGCGTTAATTAAATCCGAATTAATTGAAATTTCAATTCAAATAATCCAAAATATAAATTGAAAATACATGAAATCTAGTTTTTGATCCGGTATCAAACCGAGTAGCAACCACGTGCCTTTTAACTTAAATGTTTTCTTAACCACCTCTCAAATTACGGAAGTAACCCCCTGGAAGGTCTCAAGGATTTTATGCTAGGAGAGACAAGGCCCTACAGTTTAAATTAATCATTTAACAAGGTGTTCAGTTTCATTTCTTGATCGAAAAAATTTTGAAGGAACTTTGCTGACATGTATAACATTCCTAACTTACAGAAACAATAGGATAGGGCATAAACTGAGATTTTGACAATCCGGCAGTCATACCGTACCGACTTGAGAAATTTTAAAAGTAAATCGACTGTTATGGACTTTTCGATCATTATCTACTCTCTTCATACTATTGTTTTATATACAATTTTATGCACTAATTATAGTAATAGTTAACATTCAATATTTTTATGATATACACATCTATTTAACAAATTGGTATATTTCCCCAGTGAGAGCCATCTGTTGGTATAAAGCCTTTTTTTTTAGGAGGGGAAATCTTCAAAAAGACATCTCCGGTGACGGGGTAGTGTGAGATTTTTACTCACTAAAACCCCTCCCCTCTTCTTTCTGTGTCCCCACAGCCCTGGAACCGCTCTCGCATTACATCAGGACCCTAGTTCACTCATTAGTAGTAGGGGTAGCAATCATGTTCTTCACCGTGACAGATTGCCCTATGCCTCTTTCACATCCTTCTCTTTCCTCGCTCCATCTTCTGCAGTGGAAAACCGAGTGATCCACACTATTCCTACTCCCACAATACACACACTCACAATCCTCCATCTACCCTATATCATAGAGATATTCCCTAAAACATCCGTGCCCCTATATTACCTGTGTTACAAAATAACTTATCTCTCCATGGTCCCATCGTAGACCTCCCCCCTCTCCTTCACTAAGAGCTCTATTGGGGGTACCTTAGCGATAGCCGCTTCTTGTGACACCGTCCTGTAGACACTAGTTATCCTTAGTGCCATATTCCTCTGGACTCTACTCCACGCTTGTTGTTTGGACGTCCATCATCTTTCCCCACACTGGGGCTGCATCTAGCATTATATAGTGCGCAGTACTACATAACACCCTCCTTTTGCCCTCCTTCGGACCCTCCACATTAGTCATCAACCTACAAAGCGCTGACGTTAGTCTCCCTGCCTTCTCCGCTGCTCTATTAACGTGCTCTATGAACCTCAACTTTTGGTCGATTTAGACCCCTAAGTACTTGATAGCCTTCTTAGGGACGATTCTGGTGCCTTCCACCTCAATTTTCATCCTCGGAAGCTTCCTTTTGTTGGAAATCACGACCATTTCGGTTTTCTCGGGGGCAAATTCCAGCATCCTCCTCCTTAGCCAACTCCCTACCTCCCCGATAGTCTCGTTAACATTATTCTTCATCTTCCAAGGTATTCTTCCCGTTTCACCACAGCTAAATCGTCTGCGTATCCCAACATTGATACATCCTCTAGCATAGGCACCGCAAAAATGCCATCGAACATTCCATTCCACAGAGTCGGTCCCAGTACCGATCCCTGTGGAACACCACTTGTCACCTCCCTGATTTCTGTCACTCCCTCAGCCTTCATCTCGATCTCTCTGAATTCGAAATACTCCATCAGCACCATTATTAGATATGGTGCCACCTGTTTTTCCTCCAGAGTCTCGATTATCTTATTCCACGCCGCAGTGTTGAACGCATTCCTCACGTTCAGCGTCACCACTGCACATATCTGGCCTACTCTTAATGTTTCCTCGGCTATCTGCCTAAGCTTAACCAGGGCTCCCATGGTGGATTTCCCTTTTCGGAGTCCATGCTGACTCTCAGACAATATCATATATTCTAGGATCTTTCCCAGACAGTCTAGCAAACATGGTGGAAAGCCTAATTTAGGTGGTAATTTCAATAGATAATTAAGGTGAAGTGACAACTAACGGCGAAAGTGCAATTCATTACTCCAGATTGAAGAGAGTTCATCGACTAAAATCTTATTTTTACATGTGACTATTAATTTGTCGAAACCAGAGAAAGATGGCACGTCCCAAATTATATCATGCACAATGTCACGTGGGGATGCGTAATCCAAAATATGTCCCTTATATAATGCACTATAATTTATACCTATTTAATATCGTGTAATTTTATTGTGGCAAATAGTTTTTCTGGCTAAAATTTAATAAACTTAAATAGCTCCTAAAAGTTATTAAATAATATCCAAACTGACTCTGCATTTCTCCTTTACACGACACCAGCCTTATTTACCATTTCTTAGTTCACAATTAAAATGAAACAATTTCATTAATAAGTTAAAGGGTTACGACATTTCTGAACAGACTCACAGCATAATAGCATAGTCCTCTAGAAACTCTCCAACTGGTAATGGAATTGGTCATAAGTTTGTTGTCGAACTTTGGGGATACTTGACATTCACCTAATTGTTCCTTTTTGCCAATGAAATTTTCATTTTCTGTCCCACTTTCCTCAGGATTATAAGTGAATATTTGTTCTTCATTTTTCTTAAACGTAAATATTAACTTCTCTGTAACTGTGCCTAATATTATTCTAAATCAACTAACAAATTCAAATTCAAATTGAAAAGTAAGTTGGTCCACGACTGTTTTATAATATATCAATTATTATACTTGTGTTTCTTTAATTATAATTATGTACACTATTCACTACTAGCAATGATTGATCATTAATAAAAATTAATACAACTAGCAGGTACCTACATCTTCAGTTTAAGTGCAATCTCGTAACTTTTTACTAGAATTTGTGGCCAGTTATTAGTTAACTGTCATAGTTTCAGCTTTTACTGAAGAAATTTCTTAGTACCATTTTGAGGATATGAAACTGGCCTACTTGCAGCAATATGTAGAATGTAAGCAACATAGTCCTGGGTCCGATGCCCCTTTTCTAAAGTGATTACTAACAGACTGAATTTTCGTGAGTGGCTTTATTTTGACGAGTCTCCCAACTTTTATCTCTGCGAAATTGACAGGATTTTGGATGGCAGCAAACAATAGATAATGGGCTGATGCCGATAAGGATTGATAAAGCTCCTCTTCCTAACGAATTACTCGACATAACTGCTGGTGATCGTACGGTCGGTTGCAAATCTAAACGTTGCTCATGCAAATCCATTGGCGTCACATGTAGCAATTTATGCCTCAATGGAAGGAATAATTTCTGTCAAAATGCGGAAAATATTGTTGACGAAGCTGTGGTTGATGAAGAGCCTGAGCAATTAGAAATGAGTCCTGATATTTATATATTGAAGAATTTGAAGAAATTGATAATTATGAAGATGTTTGTACTTCAGAGAATATCTCAGATTTATGCAATTTTAGTGATGACGAGGGAGAAGAAATATTCCAAACTCAGTTTTACCGATTCGGAAGTTGACACTTTTTGCAGTAGAACATCTAGTACAAGTACTAGAAAAAGAAAGCATGAATAAAATAATTATCAAAGTATTATGTAAAAATTTAATAAGAATCAAGTGAATTTTCGAAAAAAATAAATTATATCTTACCTTTCAGATTTTTTTAATCTAAATATTTAAAAACTGCTCACAATCACTTTTTATTAATAATATTGAAATTTTTATTATGAATAAGTACACATACACACGTACACTTGTGCGCGCATATGTATAATATCGAAAATGGCGGGAAGTCACCGCACGCATATATATAATAATAATAATAATAATAATATCTTTATTTATAATTCTTTGATATACATGAATAAGACTGTTACAGAATAATGCACCTAAGGTCTAAAAGACCTTGTTTTGTGCGCTTTATATTTGATTCACATATCATAAGTTACAATACAGTCACAAAAAGAAGATATTATACTTTTATGGATTCACTATAGGTAGATATCCCTCTAAAGAAAGGTAGATAAATTATATTACGAGCCATTATAAAACTTTTATGTTATGTAAAATATTTAAATTATCTAACACATTACAGTAATAGTTGAGTCAAACAGAAGGTTATATTATTTGTTAGTAATTAGTTATATTTACATTTTTAATGTATTTTTAAAACTATCAATATTTTCAGAAACATATCTAATCATGTTCTTTTTAAACAGTTTGCAACTATTTGATTCTTTTATACAGCGTGGCAGTAGATTAAACAATTTTATTCCACTATAATCTATAAATATAACATATGCAGTTTTAGAGGGTTTTGGTGTTAAGTAGTTTTTATTTGTTTGAGAGCGAGTGTTACAATTAGCTGTCCTTAAAATTTATAATTTTTTATTTTTTTTTATATAGTTTAATAACGAGATTATATATATAGTATCAATATCCTGCAATTTCGATTCTTTAAATAATAATTCAGTACTATATTGTTTAGGTTTTTTGAAAATGATCTTGATAAAATGTTTCTGAATTATTTTTAAGTTTGTTAGTATCGTATCATACGCTGACCCCCAGATTTCTATTCCATATTTTATTAAAGATTCAATGAGCGCTTTGTAAACATTGACTAAGACTTTCACATCTAATATGTTCTGGAGTTGGTAGAATTTATATAATAATTTTCGTAATTTTCCACCTAACATTTCAACATGATTGTTCCATTTTAAATGTTGATCTACACAGATCCCCAGGTACTTTATTTGTTCAGTTCTATCTATAACCTTATTACAGGAACAAGTTGCTACATTATTACATTCATGATATTTAATATTTAGATCTGTTTGACAAACGACATTTAGGGAAAAGGTGATAAATTTAGTTTTTGATTGATTTAATGTTAATAGATTAGCGTCTAACCACTGTTTTATTTTAAAAAGACCACGTTCTGCTTTAATTTTGACATTTTGCCAACTAGAGTCTGAAAATATTAATACGGTATCATCAGCATATGAAACGATTTTCCCAGATATTTCTAGTTGTAACATATCATTCATGTATAGTAGAAATAGGATAGGTCCTAACACAGTTCCTTGTGGAACTCCGTACTCGATAATTCTTTCTTCACTGTAGACCGAATCAATCGACACAACTTGTTTTCTGTTTGTTAGATAATTTCTGATCAGATCGTTACATATACCGCGAATACCATAATTATTTAATTTTTGAAGCAGTTTATTGTGTGAGACTGTGTCAAAAGTCTTTGCGAGATCCAAGAATATCGCCAAAGGCTTCTGATCAGTGTTTAGTGAATTGTATATTTCATGAGTCAAAGTATATGTTGCATCAACCGTGTACATTTTCTCTCTAAAGCCAAATTGAAGTGGTGATATTAAATTATGTTTATTGATATGTTCCAATAACCTAGACTTGATACACTTTTCTATGATTTTAGCAAAATTACTGATCAACGAAATTGGGCGATAATTTTTTACGTCAAATGGATCTCCAGATTTTAGAATGGGTTTTATGACAGCCTTTTTTAGTATTTCTGGAAATTTTCCAGTCTCAAAAACTAAATTAAGTATATGTTTTAATGGTTTTAAAATATATTGATATGTTTTTTTTATATCACTTGCTTTAATATTATCTAGTCCTGGGGTTCCATTAGTTTTTAACTCATTTATGCAAGAGATTATTTCATTTTCTGAAACAGGGTACATAAAAATTGAATTTAAGGTAGGGTTAGCATTTTGCTCACGGAAAGAATTTAGCGGATTATTGCTCATTATTTTTTCAGCCATCTTACGTCCAATTTCAGAAAAATATATATTATATGTGTTACATATCTCTGTTTTATCTACCGATACGGTGCCATTTTCAAGATTAATTTTATCAATTTTATTTTGGGTTTTATTTTCATTTGTTGACTCTTTAATTATTGTCCACATTTTCTTAATGTCGTTTTCAGCTTCTTGTATTTTTATTTTGTAGTAGTCATGTTTTGTTTTCTGTATTAATTTTGTCGTTAAGTTTCTAAATTTTTTATATTTACGTTTTAATATAATATTATTTGGTTGTTTTATTAATCTTTGTTTTAGTTTATCTCTCTCTTGAATAGATACTATTAATCCTTGGGTGATCCAAGGTTTCAGTTTTTCTGTGTTTTTGGTTTTATTATAGAAAGTTTTTGTACAGGATCTTATTGTATGTTTAAATTTAGCTATAAATTTATTTGTGGCTTTTTCAATGTCAGGTTGATTACATACATCATCCCATTTTTCTTTTTCTAACATTTTTATTAGCTTTTCATGATCTACTTTTTGGAATTCAAAAGAGTGGGTTTTAACGTGTTTATTAAATTCTATTTGATTTTGCACCAAAGTTAAAATAGTTGCATAGTGATCTGTGATACTGCATTTTAGAATACAAGGTAAGCTGATAAGATTAATATTTTTTTTGTTTTTAAAGAAAATGTGATCTAAACATGATGACGATATTTCTGTTTCCCTAGTCGATTTATTTATTTGGGTATAATATCCTGATCCACAAAGGTCGTTGAGATATTCTTGTACTAAATTATTATTTGTGTCATTTATGTCTAAGTTAATATCCCCAATTATAAATTCTAGGTCATATTTGTCGTTTGCTTTTATTATCTTATTTATATCTTCAAGAAACGTAAGTGTATTTGTGGATGGTGGTCGGTAAATTGCAGTAATATTAAATTTTATGTTACATTTTTCGCCAAGAATTTTAGTAAATGTTACCTCGTTATATTTAATATTTAATACATTTATTGTTCTTATAGAATTATGAACATATATAACAACTCCATCATTCTGATTAAAATTAGCATTATTATAATAAAAGGAGTAGTTAGGAATATGAAAGTTGTTAGTTGCCTGAAATTGCCAGGTTTTTGTTAGTATAATAATATCAATATCCTTTTGACAGTTATCTATCAATATTAGCAGTTCTTCAAAGTTTTTCTGGATACTTCTTATATTCATTTGAAATATATTAATTAACGGCACACCCTGTATATTAGATTCATGTTCTGATAAATTATTAATATATTGTGTGTCTATAGAATTATATGGCTGTAAATCAGTTAACACTCTTTCTGTTGAATTCATATATCTACCTAATTTTTGAGAGAAAAGAAAAAAATAACAAAAAAAAAGATCTATAAAATGAATACTGTTATCTATAAAAACTTATTAGAAGAAATATTTTAAAAAATACGCACTGTCGTACCTATACATATATTGCCAGCCTGTGCAATGATTGAATGTGAATGAAAAGAAAACAATTTATTTATAACATTTTAATAATGATCTACTGATAGTTGTTTATGAAATTTAATATCAAAATTATACATTTTCTAGGTGATAGGATTAAGCTATAGACATATTATACTTAGAAATCATTATCTGATTAAGGACAAAAGTTCCTCTGCATTCTTGATATAATGTTTTTTATTATTACAATAAATATAGACGTTACCATTTTGTGTCCAGACGCTCTTGGGTCCAAATTTCTCTACCGCTGTTTTTATTATTTCAATACGTTGTTTTGTTATATCTTCTTTGATTGACATTTTCGTACCTTTTAATTTTGATTTTGAATAGTAGACTTCATTTTTTATTTTATTAGACATTAATTTTACAAATATTGGTCTGTCTTTATTATTAGTTTTAGTACCCACGCGGTGGCAGACTTCTATATCAGACACGGTAATATTGACATTTAGTTTCTCTTGGCATAATTTAACTACCAAGTTTTCAGTGTTTTCTTGATTAGCCTCTTTTATGCCAAATATCCTCACATTGTTTCTCCTGGTATATTGCTCTATATTATCCTTATCTGTTTTAATTTGTTCTAATTCCATTTTCAGATTACTTACTTCTTTTTCCATTCGATTCATTTTTTCTTCATGTAATTTTAGCTTATTTTTAAATTCTTCACCAACTTTTTCAGTAATTTTTTCTATTAAGTTAGACATCCAAACATCATCAAATTTATTTATTATAATATTTGTTACAATTTGTTCAATTTTGTCCTCTTGTTGTTTATTAAACTTAGACATTTTATATACTATTTCTTATGTTGTTTTCTATTTATTAATATTATATATGTTTTAAATTGCACAGTGCTAGGAATTAACGTCTACTCTCTACGACTGTACATAATAGAATATATACCAATAATGACAAAAAATCAGCAAAATTAAAGTTAATTAAAAGTCATTTTTTAGTTACATCACGTAAAAGTATATAAGAAAACCTTCATTTTGGTAAAAAATATTTCGTACGATCATTTGGATAAATTGAGGAACGTTTTGAAAATTTTGTGGAATTTGGACTAAAAATGGGATTGCGGCCAAACTATTGGATATTTTTTGCTCAAATTTGGCAGGCTATTTCCTGCTTATATGGGTTACCTTTATCAAATTCTGTTGAATTTTGGCCAAGTTAGCCGTTATCAATTTTTTTATGTTTTTTCATAAACATATTGTGGCCCTGTGCATCGATTTTCACAAAATTTGAACATCGAAAATAAAAGGGTACCATCCTCGTTTCTGAACTAGCATTGTAAAGAATTAAAAATAAATTAAAACTGAAAAACCTCCCCTAAAAATGAACAATTTACCCTGCTTTTCCCGAAAAAAAAAAGAGTTCCCCCATCTAATCGATGTAGAAAACTCCGGTTATTTTTAGTTTCTTCAAAACAAACTTATTTTTCTAGATCGCATTGCTCTATGTAAAATTTTCCCTCAAAATTTATCTTTACTCCACTAGTATGCATAGTTCTACGCAACCGCTAAACATGTTGATCGTGAAAGTGACACCTTCATGGCGTAGGACTGGAAAACCTGCCGCAAAATTTATAGGACAATTTGACCATTCGATTTCAAAAATATTAATTAAACAATAGTGTAAAAATCAAGCCGTTGTTAATAAAATTTCAGACCTCGATATTACTTCCACGTCCAGTGGAAGTTATAGTAACACAAAAAAAATAAATATATATATATATATATATATATATATATATATATATATTTTTGATGAAATAGGCTTAAAATCTTATGAAACGTCGAAATTTTAATTTTGAGCGAAAAAATTTCCTGTCTGCCGGTCGGTCTGTCTGTCTGTCTGTAACTTATTTATGAGCACGTTTACTCTGGAACCGTTTACGTTTACGATATTGACTTGAAATTTGGTACACTTATGTATTTTAACGAGATCTGGAACTAGATTATATTTTGATCTAATTCCGTTGAAGGGTTCGGGGGTAAATGGGGTAAATAAGGGTAAATAGGCGAAGCAAGTAGGTAAGAGTGAATAAAATTGCAATTTAGGGCATGTACGGAAAGTCAAAGTCTTAAAATTCTTTTTTTGCAATTGCCACCCCCCACCTCCCACTATCACCCTCAATACCACCCTCACACTATTATGAAGAGGAGTGAAAAAATTAAAATTTGATTTAGTGTGTATACAAGAACGAAACCTCTCAAAAAATTTTTTTGGTGTGAGTAGAATGCTACACTTTTCCCAGCATTCAATGTCAGTAGATAGGCTATGTGCGTTCTAGACCACTGAGTGAGGAACACTGAGGGTTCTCAATGTCATAAGGTAGATGGCATGTGTTCGTCCGGAGTGGCCACGGGGAGGTTTGAAAGGGAGTTCTTGCGCGAAGGAGAAGAAGAGTCTGGTAGATGGTACGGGGGTGGTGGAGTGCGGGGGCGGCCTTGGCGAAGGAGAACAGGTATCTGGAAGCTGCCGAATAGGTATTCATTAAATCCTACAGATCTGTTTAAATTTATACAGACATGTCTAAGATCTGCCTATATCTGTTTAAGACCTCTTTAAACTTGTGCAGACCTGTTTAAGATCTGTTTATATCTGTCTAAGACATGTTTAAAACTTCCTCATGTCTGTTTATCATCGGTTATATAGCAGTTTATAGCTCGTATAAACATGTACATATCTGTTTAAGACCTATTTAAACTTGTTCAGACCTATTCAATATCGGTTTTATGGCCGTTAAAAACCTATTTAAATATGCACAGACCTATCTAAAATCCGTTTATATCTGATTAAGACTTAGTTCAAATGTGCTTTTAGAGGGCGGAATATTAAAACATAATATTTTTATCTCGCAAACTCTACAAAATCCTTATTTTACTATAAGGAACGTAACCAGACTGCAATTAACAGCTATTCTCCGGGCTATGTGCCCCGCCGAGCGCTAAATTACAAGTTACAAGTTTGGCGCGTTAAGTGTAATAATTGCATATTAGACTGATCCTACTTAAAGGAGCTCTCATGCCAGTCGTCACACACCACTTTCAGACTGCAGTTTCGAGCTGTTGGCTCTCGTCAGTGCAATGTAGGCATGTGACGACCGACACGAGAATCACTTGACTATGTAGTACATTTCGGTATCTTTGGGATGGCGACATGTAAAATAGTCAGCAAGCGCCATCAAGCGGTCCACTGTCCGTTGCTATTGAAAAATAAATAGCCTCACTAGGAGTAGCATAGTTCCTTTAAGTAGGATCAGTCTTTCGGCTGGTGTTTGTTGCAATCGAAGCAATAGCGTTTTGATGGTAATATGCAATTATTACACTTAACGCGCCAGGTTTGTAACTTGTACAGACTTGTTTAAAATCTGTCTATTTCTGTTTAAGAGGTAGGATGTAATTAACACCTGTTCGGTGGTTTCCAGACACCACTTTTCTTTCGCAAACTACTTATTTTTGAATTTCGCATTCAGACTTAAATTCTTTTACTGATATTTTATTTGAAATATTTAAATACACTGTAGATTCGATAAATGCATAGAAACTATAATTAAATTCGAAAAAAATAATTTCAGCCTTTTTAATAATGCAGCTGAAAACAATTTATTAATTGCAGAAAGTAATTCACGAATAATAAAGTGATTATATCTAGAAATAACTTTTCATATAGACCTTTAGAGACACCCCGTATATCGATACAATGACATGCCAAGAACCTACTCCTAACGATTAAATAAATTGAGAATAATTTCTTTTCAATATTTATTTACAGTTAAAATATCAATGTTTACACAGTAATTCGTTCCCACGTGTTGAACGAGGAAGATATCTGCATAATTAAAACGGATTAAAATTTCACTCTTGGATGACCCAGATAAAATACACTAAATCAAATTATATATATTTTTATGATAGAACAGGGATAGAGGAAAACCCGGGAAAAGAGTAAAGTTCTGTCAGATATCGTACATAATTCATCTGCTACCTCCGGATTCAGTAGTTTTCCTTCCGGTTACATTTCCACTCTTGCACCAAGTCTAGACGCTTCCTCGATTCCAAAGAGTATTTTTCCCCTTTTCCGATACGTGAAGTAAATAATAAACACATCTAAGCAATGGATTAAATGAAGCACAATAATTGTTCGATATAAATTTAGCTAAGGTTACGTTGAAATAATCTCAAAATGTAATTGAATAAGCCAAAACAGCTCACACATCAATTTCCATATTAATAGGATAATCTTAAAATTATTAATTTGTAGTAAATAGCAAGAATACACTTAGATTTTTAAAAATTACAAGACACGGAATTGTATGGAACCACGTTCCTGAAACTTTCTATAAATATTGGCGTATTACAGTAAATACACGAATCAAATTACATAAAAGAACTATTTTATTTATGTTATAAACATAGTGGGGTGGATCGGAATTTTCAATTCGTAGTCCTCAAATTGAAGAATTTTTTTTCCCAATCGAATAAGTCGGGTCTCGGCATTGTTTCCCCACTTACGTTCCACAGATCTGAGGGTAGAGGGGGGGGGCATTTAAAAATGCGGGAAACCGGTTTTTCATCAATAAGTCAACGGGTGTTGATTCCTCAAAAAATATGTACTTCCCCAAAAATGAAGAACTTGACAAAACATGTAATTTTAGTTTTCGGCCTCATCGACGTCGGACCATTATTTAGCGAGATATCGCGAATTAACGTTACAGGAAAGAAAATTTTTCAATTAATTTTTTCTCGGCTCGACATGCACGTAGGACCTTTATTATATTTTTCATAGAAGCGTAATGTCATCCATTTTAAGAGGCCGGAGGGAGGTAGGGCAAATTTCTTTTAAACACCGATAACTCGTGACCGGAGACGTGGATCGCAAGAAATCGAAGTGACATTTATTCAGTTTTTCACGTAGAACTCAATAAAATTGGCAGAAATCGACTTTTGCGGAAGAAGTTTTGACCTTTTTTCAAAAAATGAAGGGAAGGGGTGGGGGAATAATTTTTATGTCAATCGATGGCTTTATACTTTATCATCAATAATTAGGAAGGGAGAGAGGACAACTACTAACAAACACGGCAATGGAAAGACCAGCACTTTGACAAATTTCTTTTCGTTTACATTCCAAAACTGTAAATGGACGGTTAACCATATACCAGTAATTCTGCAAAAAGAGCGTACCAGATTGCTATTTGTTAGAATACTAGGAAAAACCGATTCTATCTGGTCCTCAAGTGACTCTCAAATAATGACTGGAGAATTATGACAATCGGAGTAAGTGCACGCGTGTGTGAGTCAAACAGGAGAGAGAGAAGTGGAGAGAGTAAGCTCCGCCCCCGGCTGCTCGTCGCTCCGTCGACGGACTCGATCGCCCGTTTTCATTCGTTTCTTCAATTGTAACTCGCGCGGGCGGGCAAGATACGGACAGGGGAAATTAAAAAGTTGATGAATAAAAGAAAACTGTTTGCCCTCTCTTTTGAGCTCTGCTAGAATCCCCCACTCTCTCCGTTCTCCCGTTATACAGCAAAAACTTTGCACTCTCCTCTCTTCCTTAATAATTATCGGATTTGGGTCTAGTTGAGCGGAAATTGAAAATAAAATATGAAGCTATCGATTGACATAAAAATTATTCCCCCCACCCCTTGCCTTCATGACAAAAACATTTTTTGAAAGAAAGGTCAAACTTCTTTCCTGCGCCAGCGACATGTTTTTCTCAAAAGTCGAGCCGAGAAAAAATTTATTGAAAAACTTTCTTTCTTGTAACGTTAATTCGCGATATCTCGCTAAATAATGGTCCGACGTCGATGAGGCCGAAAACCGAAATTACGTGTTTTGTCAAGTTTTTCATTTTTGGGAATTATATATTTTTTGTGGAATCAATACCCGCCGACTTATTGACGATAAACCGGTTTCCCGTATTTTTAAATGGTCCCCTCCCCCCCTCTCAATCCTCAGATATGTATAACTTAAGTGAGGAAACAATCCCGAGACCCAACTTAATCGATTAGGAAAAAAAAATTCTTCAATTTGAGGACTACGAATTGAGGATCTTTTTTCTGCCCGATCCACTCCATTGACAAGAATTATTTGTTTGATGAATAGTCCAGTAATTATTTTATTTCGGAATAATTTTCAGAGAACTGAATTTTTATGCGCACATTCTTTCAAATAGTTATAAATAGTTTAGTTAAAAAGTACCCTAAAATTTAAACTTGGAATCCTATGAAAGTCGACAAGAAAATGTTAAAGGAACATTTGGTTTTCGACAAAAGATGAGATAAACGCACGTTCTATAAATATGTAGAGAATATATATTGATATTTAAATAATCTAGCAACACATTGTGAACCATTCTAAGTATGCTCTATGGATATTAAGAATTCAATTCAACAAGACTTTATTATAAATTAAAAATACAAAAGTACCCCCACAAAACTCATCCCGCGACCGACCGTGCAATCACTGAGTTAATCGCAGTGGCGGATTGCAGGATCGAGTGGAATAAACCTGGTTCGGTTAAACAAAAATTGATAAAACGTAACCTAGACACCGTCTGCAAAAGCATATAAAGAAGGTAATAAAATTCTTACATGTCTAATTACAAAAAGACTTAACACAACTAAAAATACACTTATTTAAAAGGAGGCGAGCGTAGGTGCGTCTTTACTATGTACATACTTCGGTATGCGATGTAAAGCAACGACAGGCGCAGTTAGTACTTGGATTGGTGACCATTCCAACGGAAACCGCGTTCTCGCCTCACACATCTTCCAGCGGCTTGTATATCAGTGTATGCGCGGAAGCTATACAACCTTAGGCGAGGGTTTTATAGGAGATATACCATCCTTCGGAGGGGATGTAAAGCCGTCGGTCCCTTGTCTATTAAATGTTAGGCAAGTAAAAGATCCCTACTCTTCTTAAGGGAAGAGGTTCGGCAAAATTCCTAGTTGGGGGTAGCTCGTCTACAGGCGTCGGTATTAGGCCTCAGTAGCGGAAATAGGCCGACGTTAAATAAATGTATAAAAAAAAAAAAATTATCTAAAAACTGGGGCACAAACACTTTTTATAATTTTGCAGCTGACGTAGGCACCTCAATCCAAACGAGGATCTTCTGCGAGATGTTGTGAACGCCGGGCTACGCAAGCAAAAAATTTTTGACACGAGGTTTCGATTTTATTAAAAGTTGATGATGAGAAAACGAATTTAGAGACAAAAATGTACAAAAAGAAATCAAGAGAAACAAACGCGACAAAAAGAATACAAGCAGAAAGGAAGAGGGATACCGGAAAGATTTAAAGATATGAAATGTCAGTAAAGGTGGATAGGGCAAGAGGAAGTTATAGTTGGTGATGGCTACAGAGGTTGCCGGAAAATCTGTAACGTCTGGTACGGTAAAGGGTCTTTAATTCGAAATACGGCATTATGCTGTCTAATTTGTGTTATGTGTCATGTTAGCCGACTATCGCCCAGCTTAAAGGGGTAGTTTTGAGATACCTGCTGGACATAATCCGCTATAGGATGTTATGTCGTTGCAACGTGCGTATAGGTCTCTGAAGGAGGTGTACCTTCCAGAATTTGATATGAGGTGCATTAATTTGTATTCAAATACTTTTAGCTTTTTCATTGTCGTGGTCAGTATGCTGCACAACACCGACACCGACGTACGATTTAATTAAAAATCAGCTGTCTATGGTCGGTCACTTTTACTTTAAAAAATTACGAACAATTTGCTATTCGTTTGAATAACTTGATAAACACTGATATTTTAAGATGATTAAGTGTTGTTTTTGTAGTACGGTGCCTAAAAGTAGTTATAATGTATCAATTCATAAGGAAATTACGAAAGCTCTGAAGGGTCACATTATAATTTTTTAAAAATTTATCCATCTTGGTTGGAATCTTGTTTCCCCTGATTGAAGTGGGTGTTATGATCTTATTTTCGGTGAAACCACGCGTGAAGAGTATCGCCTCGGACTTTCCCGCTTTCACCCGAATTTTCCACTGGTCGTAATAAGCCATGGCACGAGCCATGTGCGCCTTCAACAGCATATTCGCTGTTTGTGAGTTCTGTGAATGCGCATGCATGGCTGTGTCATCGGCATACTTGACCAGCTTCGTATCCGGGAACTCTGGAAAGTCAGAGATGTATCTTGTACAACTTTGGTGACAGGCAAGATCCTTGCTCGCATGTCCCACCGTGTTGACAGTTTGTTATTCATTCGAACCTGCAGTCTATGGACATTAAGAATGAATTGTTTTAAATGATCCTAGAGTCATCATAAACCATTCTTGAGAATGTTTTTAGTATATTCTCTAAACTGTTTTGGAATTTGCCGAATGTATTATTTAGAATATTTTTAGCACCTTCACGAAATTTTGAAATTATGATAAATAAGGGGATCTTCCGGAGATAACAAAATGTATATGAATTTAGACACTGAACATTAAAAAATACTTAAACTTTTTAAAATTAAATGGTATGTGAAGATACCTATATTGTTGCACCATCAGCACGGGATATTTAATTGCTGATTTGATTATGTAAAAATCAGACAGAAATAAATGTATTTGTGTTTAATTTTTCCATAATCAAAGCCTCAACAACTTTGCTACGAATTTTCAGGTATATTTTTCCACATTATACACTTGAGGAGAATAATAATCTACCAACAGTTTTAAGAAAAATTATTGATTATCAGATGCAGTTATTTAAAATCAATTTGTTGCAAATTTGGATAGAAATTAAAAACATGATTTTTTAATTGAAAACGAGCAAAGGAAGAACTGAATATCACACAGCTCCTATTTTTTAAAGTTCCCTTGCTGAAATAACTTAATAACAGCCACAAGAGCTGATAATCATTTTGTGTGTCAAATGTTGTGCAACGCGTAAAGCCGGGAGTAGTATAAACCTTCTGCCTCGGCCTAATATTTTCAAAGATATTAGCAGAAGCGCATTTCTTTAGCCTTTTACGGGTGAAACACAGAAAACCCAAGCTCGAATATTATTTACAATTCTTAAAAGAACGTGTGCACAGAAATTGATATATATTATTTGATATAACTGGATTAGAATACCAAGAATGAAATTAAGCACTCCACATTAATGTGTTACATATAAAAGCAAGACTTGTCAAGTAGTGAACAGGAAACATCAGACCACCTAGAAATAATTACAAAGTTCCAGATTTCATATCGTGGAACATTTTATGTCTAAACCATTTTCAAGTTTCATCTTGCCGTGTAGTTTTTATTAAAATTGTACTTTTATATATCAACACATTTTGTATGTGCAATCTGGAAGTTATCAAACTTCTTCATCTCCCAACTTCATCCTAACTTGATTATTACCAAAGAAAAGACTAAGAAATACAAAAGAAAATCTTCGTATCCTCACAGCGAATTTAATACAGAATCTGGAATATTCCCTTTACTCAACTTAGAAATAACAATTGGAAGACCATTATAGGAGACACATTTTATGCTAATTTTAATATCAAGTTATGATTATCTTGTACCACATAAAGGTGACTGAAATGGCACTAAATTGCGTTAAAAAGAAATCGTTAAATCAATTGCTTCTTTTCATAAAGAATATTTTTATTAACGGGAGTTTCACCAACCATGACGGTATCATCAAGAGATTGTCAAAATTGAAGTATTAGGGAATATAGGGTTTGTGGGAGGATTTTTAAAGATGCTAAAGATTGTTACTTATTTCAGAAATATGTCTTTAGTACTTTCACAATAAAAGTTGTTAAAGTTTTCTTCCAGTGTATTTGATTGCTTACCAAAAATTTTTTTTTCTACGTCATAATCTCTTTGGTCTTGCTAGTTATTTCTTTAATTGTGCGCCATATCCTATTGTTATCACTTCTACATTCATTAATGTTCTTTTCATTCTGTTTTAATCTTTCTTGCCATATTACTGTTGTCACCCGATTTCTTGTTGAATTATATTCGTGACAGTCCGTCAATTTCTTATTGGTGCATTCTTCGGTAGAAGAGGTCAGATAATTGAGCGACCACCTCGGTCACCAGATTAGACTCCTTTAGATCTTCTTGTACAGGTAACTGAAGAAAAAAGTCTATGCAACTTAACCAACGTTCACAAATGTCACTTCACTTATCTAGATTACAGTCCTGGCGGAGTTCAGCATTAGCTATTCCATCACTCTACAAGGACACATGCACAGAGACCATCCCCTACTGCATTGCCATCTGCCGCATCTGAAACTCGAATTCAGGAGTAGTACAACGACTAGCCGTGTTGCCACTCACACAACCCCGTCTAGTTCACTCCTTAATACAACGCCACTAAACATCCATACACTCGCTAGGATTAGAACCCGTGACTCCTTAATCTAAAACCTAAAACGTAAGCATTGAGACATTGAGCCGGCTAGGCTGGCTAGAGTTCATTAATATGCACTGTATTATTGTATAGGTGTGCATTACAGATTTTTTAATTTTTTTTGTAAAATTCTCTGAACCGTATTACACAATTTATTCTTTAAATGAGAATTTGAAAAATCGCTATATAGCTTATCGAAACAAATTAACCAATTTGATTTACAAAACGAAGATATTTTATTTCAAATAAAAAATAAATCTAAATAAAACATGCACAAAAATCTCTGGTCTACAGTAAATGAAATGTGTAATTCCAGCAATTCACAAACAAATATATCAAAAATCTATAACGAAAATAACGCAATAATAACAGACGAATTGGAAATAAGTAATACATTTAATGAAATGTTCTCTAATATGAGGGAAAACATGGCAAAAAAAAATAACAAAGAATAACAATTACAAAGAATTTCGTATTCTCTTTAATAATAGGGTGGGGTTGGCAACGGGGGTGGTAGAGAGTGTAGCTAACGCCAGAAACGTGAAACGTCAAGTCAAAGTATTGTAACGCAAAAAAACTTTAATTATTTTTTTGTTGAAATATGCTTAAAATGTCATGAAACGTCGAGATATTAAATTTGAGCGAAAAATTCCTGTTTGTCGGTCTATTTGTCGGTCTGACTGTCGGTCTGACTGTTGGTTTGTCTGTCTATAACTTTTTTGTGCGCACGTTTACTCTGGAACCGTTCATGATATTCACTTGAAATTTGGTACACTTATGTATTGTAACGAGATCTGGAACTGGATTTTGATCTGATTCCGTTGCAGGGTTCGGGGGTAAACGGGGTAAATAAGGGTAAATGAGCAAAACAAACAAGAGTCCATAAAATTGCAATTTAGGGCATGCACGAAAAGTTAAGGTCTTGAAACTTTTTTTGGCATCAGCCCCCCCCCTCCACTATCACCCCCAATTCCACCCCACACTATTATGAAAGGGAGTAAAAAAATTAAAATGTGTTTTAATATGTGTATAGAAAAACGGAACGTCTAAAGAATATTTTTTGGCGTTAGCTACCCCCTCTACCACCCCATTGCCACCCCCCCCACCCTTTTATTAAAGGGGGTAAAAAAGGTTAAAATGTGATTTAGTGCGTATACAAGAACAAAACGCCTAAAAAAATTTTTTGGCATTAGCTACCTCCTCTACCACCTCCATTGCCACCCCCACCATATTATTAAAGGGAGTAAAAAATTAAATTGGGATTTGAACCAAGGGTCTCTAAAATTTATTTTGGCATGAGTTACCCCCTCTACCACCCCCATTTTTGCCCCCCTATTGTTTAAGGGAATAAAAATTAAATAGGGATTTAGTGTGTATACGAGAACCGAGGACTTCTAAATTTTTTTTTACAAGCCACCCCCTCTACCACCCTCACCCCCCGCTCTATTATAAAGGGAATAAAACATTGCATTGGGATTTAGTGTACATAAAACTTGAATACGAAATCTGGATGTGGAAGCAGTGATTCCTTAGGCAGCGGTTTCTTGTCCAGAATAATGTATTGTATTAGTATGAAATGATTCTACAACAAAATACTATTTATTTAATAATGCAAAAATTATATTTTGTACATACCTACCATGTCTCTAACAAATAATCTTCAGTAAAGAACTAAGTAAACCATGGAAACAAAAATTATTGCAAGTGTCTATGTATTATTGAACGTCAATAAGTTAATACGTTAAAAATGTATATAAATGCTGGTTTAATGTTACATGATAAATGAACTGAATTACTTCCACGTCCAGTGGAAGTATAGTAACGCAAAAGAAATTTTTTTTTTTGTTGAAATAGGCTTAAAATGTCATGAGACGTCGAGATTTAAAATTTAAGCGAAAAAAAAATTTCTGTCTGTCGGTCAGTCTGTCTGTAACTTTTATTGTGCGCACGTTTACTCTGGAACCGCTTATGATATTGACTTGAAATTTGGTACACTTATGTATTGTAACGAGATCTGTAACTAGATTACATTTTGATCCTATTCCATTGAGGGGTTCGGGAGTAAATGGGGTAAATAAGGGTAAATAGACAATACAAGCAAGTAAGAGTCTATAAAATTGCAATTCAGGGCATGTACGGAAAGTGATGGTCTCAAATTTTTTTTTGGCATCTGCTCCACCCTATTTTTTAAGGGAATAAAAAATTAAATTAGGATTTACTGTGTATACGAGAACTAAGGACTTTTAATTTTTTTTACATTAGCCACCCCCTCTACCACCTCCACTCTATTATTAAAGATAATATAATATTACATTGGGATTTAGTGTGCATAAGACTTGGATACAAAATCTGGATGTGGAAGTAGTGATTCATAGGGCAGCGGTTGTTTTCTTTATGATAATGGCTCGGCGTTTAACAATGCAAGAAAAATTGTAATTGGTTCGTTTAGTCGGAGTAATAACAAATCATTTAGAAAAGCTGCTGGCATCCTGGCCGTCAGCCTCCCATTCACCATAAATTGGTAGCAACCATCAATAAAAATTTTGACAATAGAGAAAATGTATGTAAGTTAAGACCAAAGAATTATAATTTACAAAATCGGCAAATTCAAAACGAGGAACCCATTTTACAATATTTTACAGAACATCCAAGATATAGCCTGAAGCAAGTAGCATTAAATGTAAATATTAGTAAGAACATCGTTTGGTGTTGCTTGAAAAAACATAGAAAAAAAGCATTCAAGCCAAAATTTTTACATACCCTAGAAGATAGTGATACAGACAGAAGTTTGGGTTTCTGTTTTTGGGCCCAGGGTGAATTTTTAAACAATGTAAATTTTCTGGAAAACGTCATATTTACTATTGAAGTAACATTCACTACCAATGAGCTAGTACGCTCTCAGAATTTCAGTTTTTGTGCTGACGAAAATCCCCACTGGTTTATCAGTACCAAAAAAAAAAATGTGCCGAAAACTTAACTTTTGGTGTGGTTTACGAAATGACCAGATTATTGGGCCTTTTCTATTCCGAGATTGAATGAAGAAACGTATTAAATTTGTTGCAAAGCGAAATTCAACCCTTTCTCAATAATCTGCTTCAAGATATCAGAAGAGGTTTGTATTATCAACTTGATAGTGCCCCAGCTCATAACATTGCAATGGGTTGGCTAGAAAATAATTTTCCAAGTAGATGGATAGGTTTAAGAAGTCAAGTGCATGAGTTTCCCCGAGGTCCCCTTACCTGACACCGCTCGATTTCTATTTGTGGGGTCGTCTAAAAAATATAGTGTATAAGAGCATACCACGTAGCCAAGATGAGTTATTGATCAGAATTAGACAGGCATGTTTTGAGATCACTCCAGCTGAGATTAGAAAAGTTGTACGCCATGTAAGAAAACGGATTGAGCAATGTATTCGGAATGATGGTGGTTACATAGAAACGCAAAGAATTATATAATTAAATTATTTGTAGATTATTTGTTAGAAACATAGTAGGCATATTCAAATTTTGCTTTATTAAATAAATAGTAATTTTGTTGTAGAATCATTTCATGCTAGTACAACACATTATTCTGAACAAAAAATAAAGAATACATTTTTTTCATATGAGAATCCGTTTTAAAGTTACAAATTATTTTATGTTGAAAAAAGTATTTTTTGACGGCCCGTATCTCAAACACCTTTGAACCCACGATGATGTAATCTTGTACAAAGGCGTTTCTAAAAGGGCTGATTAAGAATATCTTACTAGTTTTGCTCTAAAAAAATTGCTACTACTTTTTTTCAAAAATCGACCCCCCTTTTTCTATCATAGAATCGAACGCCTCTGACTACAGTCGAATGTAGTTACATCTAAAGACTCACTTTATAGGTATATATTCACCACCAAAATTTCAAAATACTCGGATATCAGGTGAGCGAGATATGAGGGAGGGTCCATGAAAATTGGGAACACATTGTATATTTTCTCGTTGTTTCCTTATGTTTTACGTATCTCATGCTCAAGTATTTTCTAATACTTATGTGAGTATCTATTGTTTATTTATATTGCCTTTTTATAACTGTAAATTGTGAAATTATGAAATGAATAAACATCTATCTATGTATTATATTTTATTTGATAAAAATAAATTAAGTTTGTTTTAATTAGGTTTTTTACACCTCAAGAACAACATTAAATTAAGGAGAAGTTTATTTAACAGTCGTCGGGTGATTTACTCATTAGGCATACCCGAAATTTAAAATACACAAGTTGAATACTAAAATATTTATCTTGAATTACCTTCTATAAAGCTTCCATAGTACAGTATATATAATTCAATTCCTTAGACGCTTTCCCCAGCTCAGAGTATTTCTCCCTTTTTCCGATACGTGGCTTAAATCCTAAATAGCTGTAAGCAGGCTTAATAAACAGCATTAATAATTAACCAGACATATGTGCAGCACCGATAAAATCGCCCTGTGTAAACTTACACCGGACTTGTATGCGAAAGCGATGACTATTGGAATACATAAAAAATGCATTAGCCTAGATATTAGTCGATAATCTTGCAACATCGGCAGCTCGGGTCGTTTAATCAGACTTGATGGATCGCAGGGTGCTTTTCCCTCGAGAAATCAATCACTTCTCTCGACCGAAAAACTGCTGCCAATTGCCTACACTACGGCCGAAAAGCGTAACAAACTTTCCAGTTAGATGCGTAGGTTTGATTTATTCAACGACGACAACTTACATCCTAAGACATGTGCATTTACAAGTTCTAATATATACGGAAGTTTCTTTGGAATTTCCGTGAGTAGACGATTCACGAATGGGAGGTTGACTGGGAAAAGTTTAAATAAAAATTAAAAATAAGTTTGACTTTTGAGATTGAGGAAGTTCATTCGGAGTCACTTTTACCAACAATAAAGAGAAATCAGTGTTCGATGGGAACTCGAAGATATAAAGAACCGATGAGAGTTTGTGGAACTTGGTTGCTTTTATAGTTTAATGTTCAAAAAAACTTAGTTTTATATGAGTAATAAAATCATACAGAAAGTCCATATAATAAAGTGCAGTCACATTTCAAACATTCCTTTACGATTCACTCACTCTAGACTTTGAATGGAAATATCTGGAAAGGGGAATTATATTAATGAAATAGGTTCGGGTAGGTATAAAAATATTTTATCCAATGCTAAACACCTTTCTCTGAACAATTCATTATTTGGACCACTTTTTTCTTCTTTTTTGTCGATTATTTTTGTTACATTTTTCATGTCAAAAAAATAAGATCAAAGCTTTCTTCGCAATTAAATTTCAAATAAAATTTTGACAAAAAACATCCAGGATTCTTTTGGAAAAGTTGGGTATGAGGAATTACCATTTGGTTGTAATAATAAAGAATGCTTCTGTTATCATATAACAAGTTTTACAAACATACATACAAAGATTGTGTGTTAATTGACTGATTGGACAGGTAAAAATCCAATTAAAGAGCAGAAAGATACAAGTTATTACTTATATTAATAAATAAATGAAAAGCGTCATGCATTCTAAATAAGTCCCTAATGAGAATCAGAGAACATCTTTATGTTGTGCATGGCCCTCTAGAATAATTTTTGACATGTACTCTATTTGTAAAAATTATTAAATATTTTCTTATTTAGTTGGAAAAAATTAAAACTAATTTAATTATAAAGGAGAATATCATAACTTGACAGCATACATTTTCTGTTTTGTATAATAATGATTAGAATAAGGCTAAGAGAAGGCGGTACCTAAAGTCAGTTTTAACAAAATTTTTACACTCTATTTTAGGACCACGAATTTTTTCTTATATAAAATGGTTCTCGGTTAAATCTTCTGAATTTTTAGTATGTTATACATCTCAATCTCTAACATGGGCTCAATCTAATAATAACTAGTTTTTGAGATACAGGTTGTTAAAGTTAAAAAGTGACTATTTTTATAAAATATATTGATGATAATTGAAGGATTCGATTTTTTTTGCGAATATCATTCCTGTAGCGTCAAATAATATATTGTGATAAAAATATGTGCGTATATACAGGGTGAGTCACCAATAGCACGAAGTGAATTTTTAAAATCGATGTGTTCATGCTGAAACAACAAAATTTTGAGAAAATTATTTTTGAAATGAAATGTAATATTTTATAATTATCGAAATTCCCAATTGTATTATATTACACAATGCAAGTCAAAAATATGGAAACACGTGTGACTCATTCTAATAAGACGCCCTGTATATTTTAATATATATATCGATTATCCATTTATCACATTATCCAAAATTTTGAATTTTTGGTTCCCTATTAATGTATACTCAATAAACCCAATTTGAAAGAATTATAGAAATTAACGGACGAAATTCTGAATTACAGGACAATTTAAAGAAAAACAACTTTTTAGGTATTTTTCTTGTGTTTTATCTTTTGTATCATCCTGTAGATGCCTCTAAAATTATATATATATATATATTTGGTATCAGCTCTAAATGGACAATTAATATATATTAAAATATACGTCTTATTAGAATGAGTTACACGTGTCTCCATATCTTGTGACTCGCACTCTATAATATAATACAATTGGGAATTTCGCTAATTATGAAACAGTACATTTCATTTCAAAAATAATTTTGTCAAAATTTTGTTGTTCCATAATAAACACATCGATTTTTAAAATTCACTTCGTGTTATTGGTGGCTCACCCTGTATATAAGCGCATATTTTTAACACAATATATTATCTGACGTTACAGGAATGATATTCGCGAAAAAAAAATCGAATCCTTCAATTGTCGTGGATATATTTTACACATAAAAATAGTCACTATTTAACTTTAACACCCTGTATTTTAATAACTAACCATAAGATTAGATTGGGCCCATATTACTTTCAATCAAGAGATCGAGATCTATAAACATACTAAAAATTCAGAAAATTTAACCGAGAACCATATTATATAAGAAAAAGTGCGAGGTCCTTTATTTCTTTTGGTTGCAATCAGTCTAATTTTAAGAGGCAGGATATTATAAAACTGATATGAGAGATATAGGTTATATACCTTTGAGTGTGTGATTTTACTTGAAATGGAACTTTTAGTGATTTGTTAATTATCATTCTAGTTCCATAATTATGGATGACAGATTGATATAAATGTTGATTTTGATCTGTAAAATTTAAACAACTATAAACATAGCGACTTCTAATATTCATTATAACTGTATTCTTAAGTTCATTAGTGGAGTACATTCAATCTTTCTTAAACATTATTTTTATTACAGTATTTTGACACACAGCAAGATTATTTAATGAATTGTTGTATAATCCACCCCAAATTACAATGCAATATTTTAATATAGACTCGAATAAGGCGTTGTATAAAATCATTAACAATTAATTTTTTTATTTAATATCCTCTAAAGAAAATAGTAGTGTCATCTGCATATGGGATTACAATTCCTTTATTTGGTATGATTCCAATTTCATTAATATGTATATATATATATAACCAAAATTAAACACACGTGGTGTATCTTGAGGTTGCAGTCAGAGGTGAAAAGTTTACGGCCACAAAACAGAAAAAGAAAAACTCTTTTGTTACTTTGTCAAGCTTTCGGAAATTATTTATTCCCTTTATCAAGACATCTATAAATAAAATTATTATTTAATCAGAGTCATATAATATAGTTCGCTAAAATACTTACTAACTTGAGGTTAAAAGTTAAGGTCACATGTATTATAAAATAGTCGCATTTTTTAACTTAATGTAGACAAATTCATACACAAATTCCTTTACAGGTACACAATTTAAGGTAAACAATTACTGATTATTTAAAATTAAGGATTAAAACCATGATTAAAATAGATATAACCAAATGAACATGAATAACTATCACATGTGAGTGTAGAACTAAATTTCTTTATCAAACTGTATACAAAAAATTTTTAAAATGACAGAAAGGTATTACAATTGGCTGGCTTGTACTAGGAATTAAGTTAGGAACATTAATTCCAACGTGAATGTTACCAACTGTGATCCAGCGGGAGGTTTGAATTTTGAAAAATGCGAAAATTCTCTTTTTCTAATTTGAGGATGTATGTATAAATCTTACTTAAATTATCGATATCAGATTTTTTATTTAAGCTATTTGTCTCATTATTAATATGGATCATTTCAAGGAATGATCTTTTTCTAAAGTTACTCTCTACAGCCAAAACCTTAGCACTTTCATAATTCATTTTATGACTGGTGTTGATGACATGTTCTGCTAATGCACAAGATTTTACGTTTCTGTTACAATCACTTTTATGTGAAGTTATACGACCATTAAGTGTCCGAGAGGTTTGACCAATATAAGATTTATTACATGTTACATTCTATTCTGTATACCACATTTGATTTTTCTTTATTTTTTAATGGGGTTTTCACCCGACTGAAAAGTTTACCAACAGTTAATATGTTTTTTAATGCAATTTTTATGTCCATGTGTTTCACTAAGTTTATCAGCTTAGGAGTAAGATCTTCAATGAATGGTAATGACATATATTTAAGTGGACTCGTATTGGTTATGTTATGGTTTCGCTCAGTTATATTATTATTTACCAAATTAGGTATGGTATTATCGATATTATTATTTATGTTAGGTGCGTTATTATTATTTAAATTTAGAGAATTATTATTACTATTATTTGCATTATGTAAATTATTATTATTATTTGACAAGGTTCTAGTAGTGAAAAGAATTTTGTTTAATAGATGTACTGGGTAGGAATTTTCCACTAGGATACCACGTAGTTCTCTCAGTGACTCGTCCCTGTATTGAATATGTGAGAGTTTGATTACTCGATTTTTAAGGGCTCGGATAAGATTTATTTTCATACGTGCTGGATGGTATGATTTATAGTTTATATACCTACCACTACTCATTGGTTTTCTGTACCATTTGGTACAGAGGATGTTTTGTTGTGTCCTGATTACTTTCATGTCGAGGAACGGTATAGTGTTATTATTTTCAAATTCAACTGTGAACTGTAAGTTCGAGTTGTAGCTGTTGAATATATTTAACACTTCTTCAGTACTGTTTTCAGGTACCGAAAGTAGGAGGTCATCGACATACCTTTTCACAAAAGGTAAATTAAAAGGAATCCTAGTCAGACAATTCCTAACAAGGTCATCCAACACAAAATTTACTAATATGGGAGAAATAGTAGACCCCATAGGGGTACCAAAAATTTGTTTATAATAATTTTGATTAAATTCAAGATAGTTAGAATCAAAAATAAATTTTAAAATTTCTATGAAAATATCTAGACTTAAGTTGCAATGTTGTGAGATTATATTCCAATTATTTGTTAACGATGAAATAACTAATTCCAGAGGCAAATTAGTGAACAGGGAAACCACATCAAAACTTACGATTATATAATTAGGAGGTAGCTGATAGTTATTAATAAATTCACTGAATGTGAAAGAGTCTTTGACATAAAAATCATTAGTTTTATTGTAGGCATTAGTAAGAATATCTGTTAAAAATTTTGAAAGGTTACCATTCGGGCAGTTAATAGACGAAACAATAGGTCTCATCGATAATGTAGGTTTATGAATTTTAGGTAAGGTATAGAATCTGGGTGCTATTGAGTTATAAAAGGTCAACGATTTGGCTGTAGTTTCATCAATTAAGTTATCTTTCTTTAATCGGGAGACTAGTTTATTAGCCTTTTGTTGCATTGTACTAGTGGGATCATTTCTAAGTTTTTTGTAATATTTATGATCATCTAACAATTCTTGACTTTTCAGGAGATATTCCTCCTTGTGCATCACCACTGTTACATTGCCTTTATCACTTCTAACTACATATAACTCAGGATGTTGTTTCAGAAACTTTTTACAATTATTGAATAAATTCAATACAAAATGCTTAGTGCCATGATTTTTATGTAAATAGTTGGTAATGATATTAGTGTATTGCGATCTAAAGAAATTTTTATTTTCCTCGTTAAGGTCTTGAATGATAAGTTCTAGGTCTCCCAAAAGAGAGGAAATTTTAATATCATTAATCGAAGGACAAATGCTACATTTAGGACCTAACGCTAAAATTTGCTCAACTTCAGAAGGAATTTGAACTGTTGTAAGATTTTTTATCCATTTACTGTGTGTTATAATTTTATTCATTTCATTATTATTTAGTCTATTTTTTTTTTTTTTTTTTTTTTTTTTTTTTTTTTTTTTTTTAAGGGCATCGACTACTTCGGTCATTAGCCCTATCATAGTGTATCCTTATTGGATATGTAAATTTATTACCAAGGTGTAAACAACCTGTGGCAACAACATGTGCTATGCTTCATCTCAATAAGGTGTCATTCATCGCATATGTGTTTACGTGTGGGCATCAAGTAATACGATGTGAATACAAAAGAGAACAAAAAACAGAAGCAATCAAGAATTGCCTGCATTCATTAGATCCGACGTAGTAAGTTAGACTTTTCAAAAAATTTTAAAACTTTCCGAGTTGATTCTTTGTCATTCGCTAAGGTTTGCTGTAGTTGATTTGGAATATCCAACTGCGATCGTAAGTCCAAGTATCTTTCACATTCTTGTAAGATATGTTTTACAGTGAGTTGCGTTCCGCATGTTTGGCATATCGGTGGTTGTTCCCCTCTTAATAGGTGGACTGATGTAAGGTTGGTGTGCCCTATCCGAAGTCGACATAATGTGACTTGTTCCCTTCTAGTTAATTCACATGGCAACTTCCACTTATTAACACAAGGTTTTATAGGTTTCAATTTAGCATATGTGCTATTCCATTCTTCTTGCCAGGCTTCCTTAATTTTAGTATCCACATGCGTCTTCAGGTCTTGAGGATGTAATTGTGTGTGATCTACTGTATCTTTTTCAGCCGCTTCGCGTGCACCCCTATCTGCGAGATCGTTGCCTCTGATGCCCGCATGGCCTGGCGTCCAAACGAAGGTAACTGTTTTATCGTTAGAGTGTAACCAGTCAATTAACGAAAGTATTTGCTGCACCAATGGATCTTCAGAAAATCTATTTTTTATGGCCTCGATCGAACTTAGCGAGTCAGAGCATATCAAAAATATATAGTGGTTCGTCATATCGCAGTATCGTAGAGCCTGCCAGATAGCGTAGAGTTCGGCGGTAAATATGCTGCATGCTTGATTTAGTGTCCACGAGTAAACTTGATTTGATACAGAGATAGCGCTGCCAACTCCTTGTTCCGTCTTTGACCCGTCGGTGTAAATTTTAATATAATTTGGGTATTTACTAAGAATTTCATAAAATGTTTTCTCATATATCACATTACTCGTTTCATTCTTCCTGTGGTAGGTGCATTCTAGATGACATTTAGGCAACTTTATGGTCCAGGGAGTCGTTTCGTATTGTCCGCGTGGAAGTATATCTGGTAGTGTAATTTTAAGTTTTCTTATGGCTTCTGTTGCTCGGACACTTACCGGTCGGGTTACTGTGGGTCTCTGTAAGTAGGTTGTGTATAGGTCTTGATCTGTTATGATGGCATAGTTTGGATGCGTAGGTTGTGAGCGAATTTGGATTGCGTAGTTGATGATCATTTGTGCTCTTCTGTATTTCAAAGGAGACATTCCTGCCTCGCAGCATAGTGATGATAGGGGTGATGTCCGGAAGGCTCCAGTAGCCAGTCTTAGTCCAGTGGAATGAATCGACTCTAGGGCATGTAGATGCGTGGTACGGGCTGAGGAGTACAATATACATCCATAATCCATCTTCGCAAGCACAAGGCTCCTATATAGGTTTAGTAGCACTTCTCTATCTGCCCCCCAGGAGATATTAGATACACATCTAATGACATTAAGGGCTTTCTTGCATCTACCGGTAAGGTCTTCGATATGTGGCCCCCATAAGAGTTTCGAGTCAAGAGTAAGGCCCAGAAATTTCGTTGTATCTCTACATTCAAGGCGTGAACCTTTAAGGAAAAGTTCAGGGTCATTGTGTGGTTTACGCAGCCTACAAAAGTGAACACAGTGGGTTTTCTCTGTAGAGAAACGAAAGCCTTTTCTTTCTGCACTAGCCGTGATTTCATCAATCCCTCTCTGTAGCGTGTGTTCCATATCATCCATACTTTTTGAGGAATAAAACATTACCAGATCATCAACATAGATGCATTTTTTTAATTGAGGATTTATCGTCTCTGTCAGGTCATTTACAGCGATAGCGAAAAGAGTGACGCTGAGGGTGGATCCTTGCGGGACTCCGTTCTCCAGCCTGTAAGCGTGAGATTCTGTATCATGGATTCGAACTTTAAATTGGCGACGGTTGAGGAAGCTTTTTATAAAAGAGGGCATATTTCCTCTAAGACCCCAGTCATGTAGTTTCTTTATGATTCCATACCTCCAACTTGTGTCATATGCTTTCTCAAGATCGAAAAAAATAGCGACCAAGTGGGATCTTTCAAAAAATGAATTTTGAATGGCATTCTCTAAAAATACCAGCTGGTCGATCGTGGATCTATTCCTTCGAAAACCCATTTGATAGTTAGAGAGTAAGTTATTTTTCTCAAGGTACCATATAAGACGTGTATTCACCATTTTTTCAAAAAGTTTGCTAAGACAACTAGTTAGAGATATAGGGCGGTAGCTTGTAGTTCTGCGGGGGTTTTTACCTTGCTTTAATAAAGGAATTATAATAGATTCACACCATTGTTCTGGATATTTTCCTTCCTGCCATATTTTATTGTAGAGGTCGAGTAGTTTTTGTTTTTCAGACAAAGGTAGCTGTTTCACCATCTCATACATTATGGAGTCAGGCCCTGGAGCTGACTGTTTTGCTTCTTGAAGTGCTTTCTCCATCTCGTCCATGGAGAAAAGTTCATTGTAGGTCGGATTTTCAGGCGATGAAAAGTCGAGATTTGATTCAGAGTTTCTCTTAATATCAAGGAATACTGGATCATGGTAGATGGAGTTGTCGTGAAATTGCTTGGCTAACGATTCAGCTATTTCTTCTTTACCAGATTCCAGACGGCCATCGATTTCCATTACAGAAAGTATTGTTGGGTTATTTCTCCCGGCTATACACTTAACTTTCCTCCAGACGTCACCGATGGGTGTATCCGAATTAATGGATGATACGTATAATTCCCAAGACTTTTTCTTCGCATTCAAGATCAGCTTACGAGCTTTTGCACGACATTGTTTAAATACAATCATGTTGGCTTGAGTGAGATTGCGTTTAAATGAAGAGAACGCCCGCCTTTGTTCTTTTAGTGCTTCTTTTATCTCCTCGTTCCACCAAGGTACTTTAGCTCGCAGCCGACGTCCTCCAGACCTCGGTATAGTGTCTTTGGCTACATTTAAGATGGTCTCAGTATATTCTTCCACTGTGGTATCAATGTCATTATTTAGAGCTGGAAGATGTACATTATCTCTAAAGGTAGACCAGTCTGCTCTATCTAGTTGCCATTTTTGGTATGTGTTAAACTGATGGGTGACTACATCTAAATCGATATGAATAGGAATGTGATCTGTATATGTATGTTCTTCCAGAGTTTTCCAAGATAACACAGGAGCTAGCGTTGCACTACACATTGATAGATCTATAGATGAGAGGTTAGATGATCTGGAGTTTATATATGTACCTTCACCGGTGTTGAGTAATACCAGATTACTTTCATCCATAAATTGTTCTATTATCCTACCGCGTGTATCTAGTCTAGTGGAACCCCACATGGGGTTGTGAGCATTGAAATCTCCGACAATTAGAAAGGGGCGCGGTAACTGTGATACTATTTGTTTTAAATCGTCAATTGTCCATGTGAAGTCTGGGAGATATATGTTGCATATAGTTAGCTTCATAGGATAATCAATTTCTATCGCAACGACCTGGAGTTCACTCTGTAACACGATCCGCTTGGCCAACGAGTCATTTTTTGCAAAGATTGCAACTCCCCCTCTCGCTCGTTGGTGAGGGATGACATCTTCTCTAAAAACAGAGTATCCTCGTAGTGTAAAAGATTCCTCTGGTTTGAAGTGTGTCTCCTGTAGACATAAGCAAAATGGAGATTTTTCAAGGATGATAGTTTTCAGATGACAGTAATTATTTTTGCATCCATTACAGTTCCATTGTAAAATATTTTCTACTTTTAAAGGCATTCTGTTAAATAAATAAACAAGTAAACACAAATAGTACACTATCTTGTAAAAAGAAGAAAAATATATATATCTATATAATAAAATTTGTATATGGGACATAACAAACAATGATGTATAGATGTAGAAATATAAATATGAATAAATAAGTAAAATCAATTATTTGGTCGATCCATGGATCCCTCTCCAGGATCATCGGGGATCTTTTTATTAAGATTTTGGGAATTTCTGGGTTTGCCTTTAGGCCAACCCGGCTTACTTTTTAGTTTTTTGTTTTTGTTTTTATTTTTGTTCAATTCTGTTTTATCAGATTGTGAAGTCTGGCTAACGTCAGATTCCTCTGACTCGTCTGTGGGCGAATTATGTTTCCGCTTATCCTTACTTTGCGTTGAGGAATCAGATACATAAGATTGGTTGTATAATCTACTGTTGTAAGCTTTATCAGGGGGTGGCATTAGAGACTTTTCTTTACTAGCAGTATTTTCTTGACAGTTAGAAATTTTTTGTTCTATTAATGCACTGCAGATTTTTGTTATTTCCGGGATCATTTGCAAAATGATGTCTTTGATATTAGATGCCTGTGTTGGAGAAGGTGTAGCGGTTATCCTGGCATAAGATCCACTAGTTGGAGGGGAGTTTGCTCTTACACGTTTCCTTGCTTCACTATAAGTGACTTTATCTAGGGTTTTAATTCTTTGAATAGCAGCTTCTTCTTTAAAGATTGGACAATTCTTAGAACGAGTAGAGTGTTCACCATTACAGTTAACACATTTAATGGGATCGGAGCATGGTTCGCCCTGGTGTATTGCTTTTCCGCATATGCAGATCGGTTCCTTATCACAACTTTGTACAGTATGACCAAATTTTTGACAGTTAAAGCACCGCATTGGTGCTGGGATATATGGTCGTACCGAAAGTGATTGGTAAATTCCTGCTTTGACTTTTTCAGGTAGTTTTGGAGTGTTAAAAGTAAGTATAAGTGAAGCTGTATCTGTCATTACATTATCCCTCTTAGTGCTAATTCTTTTAACATCAATTATTCCTTGATCCTTGAGATTTTCCATAATTTCTTCCACAGTACAGTTCAGCAAATCACGACACGTGATAACGCCCTTACTGTAATTAAGGGAAGTGTGTGGAGTGACCTCTATGTCGAATTCGTGAAACTTGGTTTGGGTTAATAATCTTTTTGATTGGTTGGGGTTGCTTGTCTCGATTAACAGTCCTTCTTTATTTTTCCTAACCGACTTAACTTTTCCTACTAAACCGCTCACCACTTTTTCAATAAGAAAAGGACTTACTTTTGAGAAATCCCCTTCTATCCTTTTAACGATCAGAAAACGCGGTGTAATTTCCACATTTCTCTGACTTAACAACGTTGCCGCCTTACCGGCAGTTTGGTTGACCTTTGTCTTTTGTGTTTGGTAGGGATTTAGATGGACCACCATTACCATCACCTGTGTTTAATGAGGTAGGTACCTCTTGAGAAAAATCTGTTTCCATATAGTTCCCACGAGTTGGGCTGATCTACATTCCACCATGGCAGTGCACCCTTACCATGGAGGGGGTATATACTCCGAAGGTCCCCAGTTATTCGGAGGCGGCCGTTTGCGACTCACTAACTCAGAGTCATTCATCCCTCGGCACGGCGAACACCTTAGATTTCGGATTATTTTTTCAGGGTTTACTCCCATAGATCCATCGTGTTCTGCGAGAACAGGGTAACCTCTAGTCGGATGTGGTTCTTCACCACGCACGATGGTCTTGCAAGTGCAGAGGCTATGTGTTGCGCGTGACACCTGCCTGGACTCATTTTCGTTTCTCCCCCACGGTCTTACCGGCAAGGGTGGCCCTACCAGGAGCTGAAGCTCCAGCCGGCATTGCCCGCAGGTTCATCGAACTTACTTGAGTATCCTTTACCCCATTTAGTCTATTAAATTTATTTATATTTATATTCTTTATTTTATGGAAAATTCTATTATATTTTATCTTTAAACGCCTTTCATATTCATTGATGATGTGCAATGGTAAAGTTAAGTTATTTTTTATTATTAATGAACTTTTAATAATAAAAATAACTTAACTTTACCATTGCACATCATCAATGAATATGAAAGGCGTTTAAAGATAAAATATAATAGAATTTTCCATAAAATAAAGAATATAAATATAAATAAATTTAATAGACTAAATAATAATGAAATGAATAAAATTATAACACACAGTAAATGGATAAAAAATCTTACAACAGTTCAAATTCCTTCTGAAGTTGAGCAAATTTTAGCGTTAGGTCCTAAATGTAGCATTTGTCCTTCGATTAATGATATTAAAATTTCCTCTCTTTTGGGAGACCTAGAACTTATCATTCAAGACCTTAACGAGGAAAATAAAAATTTCTTTAGATCGCAATACACTAATATCATTACCAACTATTTACATAAAAATCATGGCACTAAGCATTTTGTATTGAATTTATTCAATAATTGTAAAAAGTTTCTGAAACAACATCCTGAGTTATATGTAGTTAGAAGTGATAAAGGCAATGTAACAGTGGTGATGTACAAGGAGGAATATCTCCTGAAAAGTCAAGAATTGTTAGATGATCATAAATATTACAAAAAACTTAGAAATGATCCCACTAGTACAATGCAACAAAAGGCTAATAAACTAGTCTCCCGATTAAAGAAAGATAACTTAATTGATGAAACTACAGCCAAATCGTTGACCTTTTATAACTCAATAGCACCCAGATTCTATACCTTACCTAAAATTCATAAACCTACATTATCGATGAGACCTATTGTTTCGTCTATTAACTGCCCGAATGGTAACCTTTCAAAATTTTTAACAGATATTCTTACTAATGCCTACAATAAAACTAATGATTTTTATGTCAAAGACTCTTTCACATTCAGTGAATTTATTAATAACTATCAGCTACCTCCTAATTATATAATCGTAAGTTTTGATGTGGTTTCCCTGTTCACTAATTTGCCTCTGGAATTAGTTATTTCATCGTTAACAAATAATTGGAATATAATCTCACAACATTGCAACTTAAGTCTAGATATTTTCATAGAAATTTTAAAATTTATTTTTGATTCTAACTATCTTGAATTTAATCAAAATTATTATAAACAAATTTTTGGTACCCCTATGGGGTCTACTATTTCTCCCATATTAGTAAATTTTGTGTTGGATGACCTTGTTAGGAATTGTCTGACTAGGATTCCTTTTAATTTACCTTTTGTGAAAAGGTATGTCGATGACCTCCTACTTTCGGTACCTGAAAACAGTACTGAAGAAGTGTTAAATATATTCAACAGCTACAACTCGAACTTACAGTTCACAGTTGAATTTGAAAATAATAACACTATACCGTTCCTCGACATGAAAGTAATCAGGACACAACAAAACATCCTCTGTACCAAATGGTACAGAAAACCAATGAGTAGTGGTAGGTATATAAACTATAAATCATACCATCCAGCACGTATGAAAATAAATCTTATCCGAGCCCTTAAAAATCGAGTAATCAAACTCTCACATATTCAATACAGGGACGAGTCACTGAGAGAACTACGTGGTATCCTAGTGGAAAATTCCTACCCAGTACATCTATTAAACAAAATTCTTTTCACTACTAGAACCTTGTCAAATAATAATAATAATTTACATAATGCAAATAATAGTAATAATAATTCTCTAAATTTAAATAATAATAACGCACCTAACATAAATAATAATATCGATAATACCATACCTAATTTGGTAAATAATAATATAACTGAGCGAAACCATAACATAACCAATACGAGTCCACTTAAATATATGTCATTACCATTCATTGAAGATCTTACTCCTAAGCTGATAAACTTAGTGAAACACATGGACATAAAAATTGCATTAAAAAACATATTAATTGTTGGTAAACTTTTCAGTCGGGTGAAAACCCCATTAAAAAATAAAGAAAAATCAAATGTGGTATACAGAATAGAATGTAACAACTGTAATAAATCTTATATTGGTCAAACCTCTCGGACACTTAATGGTCGTATAACTTCACATAAAAGTGATTGTAACAGAAACGTAAAATCTTGTGCATTAGCAGAACATGTCATCAACACCAGTCATAAAATGAATTATGAAAGTGCTAAGGTTTTGGCTGTAGAGAGTAACTTTAGAAAAAGATCATTCCTTGAAATGATCCATATTAATAATGAGACAAATAGCTTAAATAAAAAATCTGATATCGATAATTTAAGTAAGATTTATACATACATCCTCAAATTAGAAAAAGAGAATTTTCGCATTTTTCAAAATTCAAACCTCCCGCTGGATCACAGTTGGTAACATTCACGTTGGAATTAATGTTCCTAACTTAATTCCTAGTACAAGCCAGCCAATTGTAATACCTTTCTGTCATTTTAAAAATTTTTTGTATACAGTTTGATAAAGAAATTTAGTTCTACACTCACATGTGATAGTTATTCATGTTCATTTTGTTATATCTATTTTAATCATGGTTTTAATCCTTAATTTTAAATAATCAGTAATTGTTTACCTTAAATTGTGTACCTGTAAAGGAATTTGTGTATGAATTTGTCTACATTAAGTTAAAAAATGCGACTATTTTATAATACATGTGACCTTAACTTTTAACCTCAAGTTAGTAAGTATTTTAGCGAACTATATTATATGACTCTGATTAAATAATAATTTTATTTATAGATGTCTTGATAAAGGGAATAAATAATTTCCGAAAGCTTGACAAAGTAACAAAAGAGTTTTTCTTTTTCTGTTTTGTGGCCGTAAACTTTTCACCTCTGACTGCAACCTCAAGATACACCACGTGTGTTTAATTTTGGTTTTCTTAACTAGTCAGTCAAGACTACCCTTCGTCTTTATATATATATATATATATATATATATATATATATATATATATATCTGACTGCAACCTCAAGATACACCACGTGTGTTTAATTTTGGTTTTCTTAACTAGTCAGTCAAGACTACCCTTCTTCTTTATATATATATATATATATATATATATATATATATATATATATACAAGAAATAGCAGAGGTCCCAATACAGCATCCTGCGGTAGACCCATTGATCCTGTTTGAGAGTTACTGAAAGCTTTCTGTTGGTTAAATAATTCTCAAATAGTCTAACTTCCAACATTTTTCAGTCTATTAAATAATGATCTATGGCATATAAATGTACGTATACTACAAGACTCTTTTTATTCTTATTAAAATTATTTATTACTCCAGTAGTTAGATCACAAACGACATCCTCAGTACACTTTTACCTCTAAAACCATATTGCTTTCTGTAAAATATATTTTTTAAAAGATGAAAATCCGTAAGCTTTTTTTCAAACATTTTTTGAAGATCTTAGCAAAGTTGTTTATTACCAAGACTGGCGTAACAACGGAAACTTTAAATTCTACAGGTATTATAGAGGTTGTAAAAATTAAGTTAATGAAATGTAATAGTGATTTTAGGATGTATCAATGAATATTTTTTATTAATTTAGTAGATATTCCATGAGGACCCAGTGCAGAGTTTTCTTTCAAAGATGCAATGCATAATATAAACTCATTCTCTGTTACCGGGTTTAGATACATTGAGTTACTACATACCATCAAAAAGATGGAAAGTTCTTTTATCCAGTATGTATTTTTGTGCCATTTTCTTATTTGTAAAGAGGTTATTAAAGGCATTTGCATTTTGTTTTTTAATTATTTATTGCTATATCTGATAGGCATAGTGCCCAATTATAGGATGAGGCGAGAACAATTAAGATTTCAAGTGTCATTAAATATAACAGTATGTTAAATATAAACAAAGTTATACATTCAGTAGCTATATAAACTTACAGTATAATAATAATATAATAGCAAGTACATGGTTTTTTTTGTTCTAATCTCACAATATCAAAATCATATATTGAAAATAATGAAATTACATAATATAATGAAAATGGGAAAAGTTCGTTTCGTATGGGTAAAAGCACTTATTGACATAAAATATAAAGAAATTGTAAACCTTTTAACCAAGAAAATTATCAACTCAGGTGTTTCATCAGAAACAAACATATGTCAATCTGACTCTTTCAACATTTTAAAGTCCAAATTGCGAGATAGGTGGTTGAGGATATGGTGAGAGCACGGAAATTCCAATCCTAATAAAGTTGAGCCAAAAAGAGTACCTCCATACTAGAGCAATACATCAGCGGCATTCTCGTCAAAGGATTTAGCTGCCATTTAATACTGAAGCGACACTTCGTTCTATAATAGAAATATATTAAATTTTATCAGTTTTTGGCTCCTACCTGAAATGAAAGCCACGGCTAGGACATTCTGTATAATTGCCATAGTCAACCAAATGAGCTGAATGTGTGAACTTATCGCATTTATACCTAATAATTTATTGACTGCTGTGAAACAGGCGGAGTTTTTATAGACGAAAGTAAAATATTCTGATAGGCGTCCAGTGGCGCCACATATATATTTATATAGGTATATATAAAATAATAATATTGTTCATATTTTATAAAATAAAACAAAAAATAAATATAATTAAATTTGTTGTAACTCATGCATAATTAACACATTCCGAAGACATTTTTTCTCAAAACTTTTTCAACTTGCAAAACAGTTACCCAAATTGGAAAAAAATTCGTCATTTTTTGTTCAGAGCAATATATTTTACTAATGTGATTTGGATTTTAAAGAAAATTCATAATTTTTTAATAATGCAAAAATTTGAATATAAATATATTTAAAAAACTGCTGAACAAGGAATCACAACTTCCACATCCAGATTTTGTATCCAAGTCTTATACACGCTAAATCCCAATGTAATATTTTATCCCCTTGAATCATAGAGTGGGGGTGGTAGAGGGGGTAACAAATGCCAAAATAAATTTTAGAGACCCTTGGTTCTCGTACACACACTAAATCCCAATTTAATTTTTACTCCCTTTAATAATTATTTAATAATTAGGTGGGGGTGGCCATGGGGGTGGTAGAGGAGGTGGCTAACATCAAAAAAATTTGTTGAGCCGTTTCGTTCTTGTATACACACTAAATCACATTTTAATTTTTTTTTACTCCTTTTCATTGCAGTGTGGGGGTGATAGTGGGTGGTGGTTGATGCAAAAAAAATGTTTGAGACCTTGACTGTTCGTACGTGCTCTAAATTGCAATTTTATGGACTCTTACCTGCTTGCTTTGCTTATTCACTCTTATTTACCCCATTTAGCCTCGAACCCTTCAACGGAATTATATCAAAATATAATCTAGTATAGTACATAAGTGTACCAAATTTCAAGTCAATATCATAAACGGTTCCAGAGTGAACGCGCGCACAAAAAAAGTTACAGACAGACAGACCGACAGACAGACCTACAGACCGACAGACAGACCGACAAACAGGAAATTTCTTTCGCTCAAACTTAAAATCACGACGTTTCATGACATTTTAACCCTATTTTGACAAAAAATATATATATATTTTTTTCAATTTAGGTAACCGTTATGCAATTAAAAATTTGTTTTCGCTAAAAAGGTTTTTTTGAACAAAGGGATTTTTAAAAGTGCTGATTAAAAATATCAGAATAGATTTTTTTCTAAAAAAATCGCTAATATATATTCTCAGAAAATCCACCATTGCGTTAGCCTATGTAAAGGTACGCCAATGATGATTCTCAATTTACTACGTCATTAAGTTCTAATTGGGGCAGTAATCAACCACACAAATTTCAAAAAAATCGCGCTAGCAGTTTCTGAGAGTGGCTCCATGCAACTTGCGACACGATATACAGGGTGTTGCATCATGAGAGGGACATAGCTTAATAGGAGGTAGAGAATATCAGTGGTAACCGGAACCTCCCATAGAAATGTCTCATTGGGCCTTCACTACGAAGTTACAGGGCTTTTTATAATTTTTGGCCAAACCTGTTTTTTGTCATAACTTTGACAGGAAATGAAATAACGGATTCATATTTGGTACGGCTAATGTACTAACGAGTCCCAAGAGGTACATGTATAAAAAAAAAATATATCCAGGTCCGGACTCACTATAATTTATGTTTCTTCTTTGCATCAATAAAACATCACCCTGTATATATTTTTTTGAAATTTCGATACGATATTCGAAAAGAGCAAGAAAAAATAAACAAAATGGCCTATTTCATTTTTTTGTTACACCTTCGTGGTTATTTAAATACGTTGTTAAATGTGCAAGAAAATGGATTACAGAACCCTATTAAATGAGAGGCACGTGAAATAAATAGTTTTATAACTAAAATTTGCAAAAATTCTATTGAGCCTAGGTGGTCTGGGCGAATCCTAATTCCGGCACGTTTTAAAGGTCCATTTTGGTAAAAAACTGTGGTCCTAATAAGTAATCGGGTATGAAAATTTTTAATCAATCACAGTAGGCTTGTTCAAAGAATAAAAGTGACAGATAATTTAAACCATTTAGGCCTAAGCAACCAGTTACTTTGATCAAGAAAATCATCAACATTTTATACTTAATAAAAATTGAAAGAGAATAAATAAAATATTTTCCATTCAATTAACAATAAATAACAAAACAATAACTAAATGTGTTTAAAAATAAAACGTAATTGACACTAAAGTAAATTTTCAAAATGTCCTCCCCCACATTCTGTGCATTTTCTTGCGCGTTTGGAAAGGTCACCAATTGCTCGACGTATCATTTCTGGATTATTCCGTATTTCGTCGCAGGTTGTAACGATGCGCTGGATTAAATGTTGTCTACTTTCAATTTCAATGCTATAAACCTCGTTTTTTAAGTGGCCCCATAAAAAGTAATCACAAGGGTTACAATCAGGAGATCTTGGTGGCCATTCATGTGGACCCCCGCGTCCAATCCATCTATTAGGATACACATTGTTTAAGTGTTCTCTTACTTGAAGGTTAAAATGTGGTGGGGCCCCATCATGCTGAAACAACATGCCTCTTATACCGATATTTTCTAACATATTCGGTAAAATGTTTTGAAGAAAATCAAAGTAAATTTCACCATTCAATCTTTCTTCAAAAAAATGTGGCCCTATCAAATGTCTATTCACAAGTCCGACCCAAACATTTACAGAAAACCTGTGTTGCGAACGGCGTTGGCGTACCGCATGTGGGTTTTCCTGTGCCCATTTATGATTATTTCGTGAATTGTTTACTCCATCCCTTGTAAATTGTGCCTCATCCGTAAATAAGGTTCTGTAAATGACTGGGCGATGGTTAGACAACCAATGACAAAATGCCAGGCGGGGGATATCGTCGCCTTGTTGAAGACGCTGTACCTGCTGGATATGGTATGGATGGTAACGTTCTCTTTTTAGGGTTCTCCATACTCGCCAATGAGGAATACCAGTTGCCAAACTGATTCGTCTAGTGCTCATATTTGGGTTTTCTTGAACTACGTTTATAATATGGTTTTGTTCCTGCACACCTTGTTGTAAAACACGCTCCACAACTGCAGAATTAGGAACATTTCCGTGTTGTCTTGCATACTGGAACACCGTACTAAAGGTTTTATGATTAGGGCATCGACGACCAGGAAAACGCAGCCGATATTCTCTTTCCGCCGACCTACCATTTCCATTACAGAAACCATAGATGAATATTATGTCAGCATATTCCACGTTTGTAAATTTTACTGGCATAGTTAAAATATTTTCACAAGTTTTCACTAACTAAATGCGGATTATTGACACATTAAATTACTAACAAACAATTATTCAACTGTTTAGGAGATTTCTTTTTATTATCTGTCACTTTGAACAAGCCTACTGTGATTGATTAAAAATTTTGTTATTTCATACCCGATTACTTATTAGGACCACAGTTTTTTACCAAAATGGACCTTTAAAACGTGCCGGAATTAGGATTCACCCAGACCACCTAGGCTCAATAGAATTTTTGCAAATTTTAGTTATAAAACTATTTATTTCACGTGTGTCTCATTTAATAGGGTTCTGTAATCCGTTTTCTTGCACATTTAACAACGTATTTAAATAACCACGAAGGTGTAACAAAAAAATGAAATAGGCCATTTTGTTTGTTTTTTCTTGCTCTTTTCGAATATCGTATCGAAATTTCAAAAAAATATATACAGGGTGATGTTTTATTGATGCAAAGAAGAAACATAAATTATAGTGAGTCCGGACCTGGATATATTTTTTTTAATACATATACCTCTTGGAGCTCGTTAGTACATTAGCCGTACCAAATATGAATCCGTTATTTCATTCCCTGTCAAAGTTATGACAAAAAACAGGTTTGGCCAAAAATTATAAAACGCCCTGTAACTTCGTAGTGAAGGCCCAATGAGACATTTCTATGGGAGGTTCCGGTTGCCACTGATGTTCTCTACCTCCTATTAAGCTATGTCCCTCTCATGATGCAACACCCTGTATATTTCATAAGAAAATGCCACATGTTTCTGTTCACCCTGTATATTATTGATATTAGAAAATTCATTTTCTGCGTATTTGAAAATTAGGAAGAAACCACATAAGAAAACAAACAAATTAAATAAATAAAAAAGTGGCTTTTTTATCGTGAGACACCTGATACATTACTTCATTGTGTAAATATTCTTGCAATTTCAATACCTTAGGACATAGAAAAAATATCCTGACGTAGTATAGCTTTACATAATACTCTTATTTTAAAGAAGGAATAAAATAAAACAGTTACAACTATTTCTTCCACCAGTTTAACGGTAGCCGTTAGAATCGATAACATCTTAGCAACCCCTTTCTGACAATGATTGATTCAACTTCTTGGTGTAGGTCTGGACATGGAATATTTAACAGCAGTAAACTTTCGAGCTATATAGCCACTTTATTGTTTTTAATAGTACCAGCTACAGTGAATAATGATTTTCGATATAGGCAGTGGGTAGCATTTTTAAAACTATAGGAATCTAATCTGTTGTAAATGAAAGAAGTGGCTTCAGTTAGACATAAAAAATTGAGCCGAAACTATTACATGTAAAACCATTTCCATCTCAACTTGAATATTTATTTCTACAAAGAATTGTTGAGGTGATAGAATGTGAATAGGAGCAGCAACGCAACATTTTTGTTCAATTTGATAGAATTTAATTTACAATGGTTAGAGACATTGGCATGGTTTAAATCGATTCAATTCAATTCAAAACTTCTTTATTAAAATTATTTTTACAAATGTACCTCACCAGAACCTACCCCGGGACCGATCGTGCAACCACCACGTTGGTCGCGGTGGCGGATTGCAAGATCGGGAGAGGTAGGCCTGGTTCGGTTAAAACGACAATTCAACTAAACTAAACCTAAACTCCTTCTACGAAGAATAGATTAAAAAAGGTAATAAAATTTGACTATAAATATACTTGAAATAGGTTTATGGTTATAAACTGATGATAAATAAAAATATAATTAAAATGTATTTAAACATCACGGAATAAGCAAATTTTATAACTGAAAGAAATTTTTCTAAAAATACGAAAATAGGAATTATAGTATTCCAACCTATCTGCACCTACGACCTGCAAATACCTTATATATAAAAAGGACTAAATAATTTAAATTTAAGCAGCTATCCTCCCAGCTACATGCCAACGGCGAGTGCTGAATTAAATGGTGAAAATTGCCGTATTTTGTTTAAACACAGTTAGCACTAAAATACAATAACTTGGATTGCTCGAATGTTACGAGGAGGATGCGAAGCCTCCTTCATCTCAGGATGTCACTAACTGCAGACCGGTTTCGACCTATTTTTGAGTCTCGTCAGTACAGTGCAAGTGAGCATACTTTCGATAAACGGGGGTCGCCTCTCATAGATACTGTCAAGTCCTACAGCAGTGGTAGAGCGTAACTAGCGCCATCTCTCGGTGGTGCCAAAACTGGTTCATTTTAATATCTTAATATTAATATAACTTAACTAAATATTATTAAACAGATGTCTTATTTATGAATAATATCTATAAATATCATTTATTAATTAGTACATAACTAAGGTTTCTTAATAATTGTAATATTTTCAGTAAATAATTAACATTTTAAACCCTAGTATGTACTATGTATTGGATTCCACAACTAACTTAGCGTCATCATACACACGGCTAAACACTTCCCACTCTTCGCGCTCTATCTCGAGAGCGATTAATTGTATAAAATATTGCTTAAGACCGAATTTGTAGAGAATTTTACTTTTCTGATAACTCCAAATGCCATTTAGAGCAAAGGAAGCAACTTGACTCGCGTACACGAGATTCTATGAGACTTTTGAGTTAACTTATAAAGATTTATACAAGTTTATAGCTTATTATCTTTTATTCCGTGGTTTACCTATTTTCTTACCGTATTATAGGTAAGTATTTCTCTTCGATAATGGCCATAAAATCGATTGATGGAAATAGCCAAATCGAATTTAAATATAAAATAAACCTCTCTATCCACCTTTTTATTTAAATTAGAATCGTTTGAATTCAATAGTAGATTATTTTATTTGTGAATAAACACTTGAATTGGCCGCAGTTACACCGAATGAAGAGGCGAGCGCTGACACTAAAATCTTGTAGTGATTCAATGGGGTGGTATGTAAATGTGTCAGTTTTCACGCCCTGATTGACTTGAGAAGGGGATTTCTCCCTGTGATAAGCACCCTTACAACCCTCTCAGTTACACACAATGATACCCCCACCCTTTGTGCTAATAATATTTGGCCCGCACCCTGACACATGATGACTGTTCATGACATACTACGACTGGACTTAGTGACGGCCTTTGTCAGACGTTCGACAGAGAGTTGCTAATCACACGGAATGCTTAATTCCACTGGGAATGCGTTGTAACTTTACGCATGGCATCAATTAAATTACTATAGGGCGAAATAAGTAAACAACATTTCTCTGTTGAAGAGTTTTTTTATATTAAATGGAATGAACAATATACACTGACACTAAGTAATAATGATATTAATGAGTACAAGTTGTAGTCTGTTAATATATGTTTCAACTAGATATAGGCATTATACTTCTCGACAGTTTGTATTTTCATATAATTGTTGAACATTCTATAAGATACTATTCGTAGGTTTAATTTCTTGGTGTAATAGTTCTGACCACAATTAAAATTAATATACATTAAAAGTAGTGCAAAATAAAGATTTTGACCTAATAATAACAATATTACAATATTAGAACTGTGGGTGAGAAAAGTCAATCGGAACAAGAACAGCGGCCCTAGAAATTGCTTGCTTTGTTTCAGTCAGATAAACGTGTATGACGTCACATGCTTGCTGGCTCGGCAGGCGCCAGATCATCTTTACGCTGCCTTAGGTTTATTCCGCAATTTCCGTGTCATTCTCGTTAGAACAAAGTTTGAATTCAAGGCAGTAACAGTAGGTTTACTATCTAGAACGTCAAATAGAGTTTGTTTATTGTTGTCAAATATGGAGGAGGGTTTCCAGAAACGAGATTCACATAATTCCCACAAATCTAGACGTGATTATGGTATCCGATTTTCATTCAAAGCACAGATAAATACCCGACTATGACCTCTAGCTCATGACAATCACAAAATTAACTACATCACTATATGAACACCTAAAGTATCGCAGCAGGGGCGAGCGTAGGTGCGTCTTTACTATGTACATACTTCGGTATGCGATGTAAAGCAACGACAGGCGCGGTTAGTACTTGGATTGGTGACCATTCCAACGGAAACCGCGTTCTCGCCTTACACATCTTCCAGCGGCTTGTATATCAGTGTATGCGCGGAAGCTATACAACCTTAGGCGAGGGTTGTATAGGAGATATACCATCCTTCGGAGGGGATGTAAAGCCGTCGGTCCCTTGTCTATTAAATGTTAGGCAAGTAAAAGATCCCTACTCTTCTTAAGGGAAGAGGTTCGGCAAAATTCCTGGTTGGGGGTAGCTCGTCTACAGGCGTCGGTGTTAGGCCTCAGTAGCGGAAATAGGCCGACGTTAAATAAATGTATAAAAAAAAAAAAAAAAAAAAAAAGTATCGCAGCACATATCGCGTAGCAGGCATGTAACGCCACCCTTCTAGCTTCGCCCCTAGGTTGTGTTTTCTAGCCTCGAAGTGTTGAGGTCACTTCTTTAACTTCTTACTTTCTAAAAACTTTGTAGGGGTTTATAACACCAATAAATTTTATGGACAGGCCTATTGACGTATTTGTAATTTTAATCATTTCCTAATAATGCCAGGTTAGTTGTCGAAACGTTCATTTAGTTCTTGCAGAGTCTTAACAAATGTTGCAACAGTATTCATGTACATTTTTATTTTCTTAAAAGAATTTTTCTGTAACGTGACTGATAAACGAACATTTTCGTTGTTCAAAATTCTGTGACTAATACAATGATACGTTTTTTCTTCTAACAATATTATTGTTTTGCGAGATGTCAGAGACAACAAGTGCATGATCATGTCCAGTCGAGCTCACATTTATCAGTTGACTCATCATACAGTTTTGCAATTTTATCCGATGATGAAGAATATTACCTTTGAAACGTTGGGCTATTAATGAAATATGCTTTCCTGTTTGCTATAGGTACCTTAATTTATAAAAGTTTTATAGTAGTCTTTACAGGAACGTGTTAAATTATTTCATAAACAAAAAGCTATATGTTGGAAATACTTTGAGAGAAAAATTTTTTTTACATCACAAATAATACAGAGAAGAAATAGCTAAGAACTTACGTCTTCAAAAATATGTAAAGTTTATGAAACAATATTATAATTATCGATCTTATGGATAACTACTAAGAAAAAACAAATATCTAACTTCTTAACGCGGCTATAATGTTAAAAAATATTTAGGATTAGTAGAAGTGAATGAAGTCACTTCTTTGATTAAAAACGATCGCCTGCGCCATATTTTAGAAATGTTTTATTATGGCTCATCCGTGAAGAAAAACTTACTAGGTACTGCAGCCCCTGGGTTTACTGCTCTTTCTCTGTCCTAATTGTACACTACTCATTTCAACTATCCTACTCATAGAACAAGATCCATGGCTGGACGTGTGGATGGTTTTTGGTTATTTGCGTTTAACCGTAGGTATTGTATATTGCGCGAGCCAGTAGCTCTTGATTATGTTGTGGTCTACCGCTTCTGGTTCCTTACGGCATAATCTAGTCTAGACCATCCCCACATGACATGTTACAAATCCTGTTATTGTTCTTAATTACAACTTGTTCCTTGTAGTCCTTTCAAATTAGTCAAGAAATCACTGTTTTATGGATAATTTTTCCACAGTTATGAGACCTGTGAAAAGTTAAGTATTTGGGTTGTCTAAACACGATTTTCACCCCCCGCAGTTCTACAAATGGGGAGTTTTGAGAAATATATAGAAGAATTTTTGCGTGTTTTCGTCTTTTCCTCTATTTTCAGGAAAAACTATGTATTTTGGTGAAAAATATCAAGAGAGAAAAGTTATAGAGAGTAAAATTTCTAATGAGTTTTGACTTACTCTTTTTTTTCGAATTCCTCATAGTTTCGCCGCTAGAGGGCACAGAAGAAATATATATATATGTATACAGGGTGTTGCATCATGAGAGGGACATAGCTTAATAGGAGGTAGAGAACATCAGTGGTAACCGGAACCTCCCATAGAAATGTCTCATTGGGCCTTCATTACGAAGTTACAGGGTGTTAAATAATTTTTGGCCAAACCTGTTTTTTGTCATAACTTTGACAGGGAATGAAATAACGGATTCATATTTGGTACGGCTAATGTACTAACGAGCCCCAAGAGGTACTTGTATAAAAAAAAATATATCCAGGTCCGGACTCACTATAATTTATGTTTCTTCTTTGCATCAATAAAACATCACCCTGTATATATTTTTTTGAAATTTCGATACGATATTCGAAAAGAGCAAGAAAAAACAAACAAAATGGCCTATTTCATTTTTTTGTTACACCTTCGTGGTTATTTAAATACGTTGTTAAATGTGCAAGAAAATGGATTACAGAACCCTATTAAATGAGAGGCACGTGAAATAAATAGTTTTCTAAATAAAATTTGCAAAAATTCTATTGAGCCTAGGTGGTCTGGGTGAATCCTAATTCCGGCACGTTTTAAAGGTCCACTTTGGTAAAAAACTGTGGTCCTAATAAGTAATCGGGTATGAAATAACAAAATTTTTAATCAATCACAGTAGGCTTGTTCAAAGAATAAAAGTAACAGATAATTTAAACCATTTAGGCCTAAGCAACCAATTACTTTGATCAAGAAAATCATCAACATTTTATACTTAATAAAAATTGGAAAAGAGAACAAACTAAAATCTAAATAAATAAAATATTTTCCATTCAATTAACAATAAATAACAAAACAATAACTAAATGTGTTTAAAAATAAAACGTAATTGACACTAAAGTAAATTTTCAAAATGTCCTCCCCCACATTCTGTGCATTTTCTTGCGCATTTAGAAACGTCACCAATTGCTCGACGTATCATTTCTGGATTATTCCGTATTTCGTCGCAGGTTGTAACGATGCGCTGGATTAAATGTTGTCTACTTTCAATTTCAATGCTATAAACCTCGTTTTTTAAGTGGCCCCATAAAAAGTAATCACAAGGGTTACAATCAGGAGATCTTGGTGGCCATTCATGTGGACCCCCGCGTCCAATCCATCTATTAGGATACACATTGTTTAAGTGTTCTCTTACTTGAAGGTTAAAATGTGGTGGGGCCCCATCATGCTGAAACAACATGCCTCTTATACCGATATTTTCTAACATATTCGGTAAAATGTTTTGAAGAAAATCAAAGTAAATTTCACCATTCAATCTTTCTTCAAAAAAATGTGGCCCTATCAAATGTCTATTCACAAGTCCGACCCAAACATTTACAGAAAACCTGTGTTGCGAACGGCGTTGGCGTAGTGCATGTGGGTTTTCCTGTGCCCATTTATGATTATTTCGTGAATTGTTTACTACATCCCTTGTAAATTGTGCCTCATCCGTAAATAAGGTTCTGTAAATGACTGGGCGATGGTTAGACAACCAATGACAAAATGCCAGGCGGGGGATATCGTCGCCTTGTTGAAGACGCTGTACCTGCTGGATATGATATGGATGGTAACGTTCTCTTTTTAGGGTTCTCCATACTCGCCAATGAGGAATACCAGTTGCCAAACTGATTCGTCTAGTGCTCATATTTGGGTTTTCTTGAACTACGTTTATAATATTGTTTTGTTCCTGCACACCTTGTTGTAAAACACGCTCCACAACTGCAGAAGTAGGAAACTTTCCGTGTTGTCTTGCATACTGGAACACCGTACTAAAGGTTTTATGATTAGGGCATCGACGACCAGGAAAACGCAGCCGATATTCTCTTTCCGTCGACCTACCATTTCCATTACAGAAACCATAGATGAATATTATGTCAGCATATTCCACGTTTGTAAATTTTACTGGCATAGTTAAAATATTTTCAAAAGTTTTCACTAACTAAATGAGGATTATTGACACATTAAATTACTAACAAACAATTATTCAACTGTTTAGGAGATTTCTTTTTATTATCTGTCACTTTGAACAAGCCTACTGTGATTGATTAAAAATTTTGTTATTTCATACCAGATTACTTATTAGGACCACAGTTTTTTACCAAAATGGACCTTTAAAAAGTGCCGGAATTAGGATTCACCCAGACCACCTAGGCTCAATAGAATTTTTGCAAATTTTAGTTATAAAACTATTTATTTCACGTGCCTCTCATTTAATAGGGTTCTGTAATCCATTTTCTTACACATTTAACAACGTATTTAAATAACCACGAAGGTGTAACAAAAAAATGAAATAGGCCATTTTGTTTGTTTTTTCTTGCTCTTTTCGAATAACGTATCGAAATTTCAAAAAAATATATACAGGGTGATGTTTTATTGATGCAAAGAAGAAACATAAATTATAGTGAGTCCGGACCTGGATATATTTTTTTTTATACATGTACCTCTTGGGGCTCGTTAGTACATTAGCCGTACCAAATATGAATCCGTTATTTCATTCCCTGTCAAAGTTATGACAAAAAACAGGTTTGGCCAAAAATTATTTAACACCCTGTAACTTCGTAATGAAGGCCCAATGAGATATTTCTATGGGAGGTTCCGGTTACCACTGATGTTCTCTACCTCCTATTAAGCTATGTCCCTCTCATGATGCAACACCCTGTATATGGTCGAAAGGTGAGCGCACTTACATCTCACCCAAAAGTTCCAGGTTCGATCCCCGGTCGTGGCAGTGGAGAATACTGTGAGAGGGATTTTTCCACTATACACGCATATTGGGTGTGTGTCCCTTGTCGCTAAATGTTTAGCCCCCTCCTACACAAGGCTCTCCTAGAGCTTTCCGGTATAAAGGGGTTCGTCATTACCTATGGTGTATTTATTTATATATATACTTTTGTTTTCAAATTTTTGGCAAAAAATTCTATTCCTGTGAAAAAGAGTATATTTTAAAAAAAATAAAGCATAATTTAAGTTTAAGAATTTGTCAATAAAGTCGCTTCGTCCAACTGATGGGGCTTTATAAAGCATGCGGAAATGGTCTACCTCCAATGCCAAACCTGGTTAGGAATTTCTCTCGGACCCTGTGAATCCGATTGAAAAAAAAAGATGATATTTTAGTCTCCGAATATTCCGATGACCTATTGATTTCAGGTGAAACCGGGCACTAACTTTCGATTTTTAAATGGAACACCCTATATATTATTGAATTTTTAAATTCTGCATAATTTTCTGAATCCAACGATGTCAAATAAGCGACATTTCAAACATCAATTTTTTTTATAATATAATTTGTAATTTTCCATTTAAGTGTGCCGTGACGGTTCCGATTTATTCTAAATGACCCGTGTAATGCTACAAAAATCGAAATCCCGTTAAAAACACTAAATTACGTGATTTATGATCTAATTAAATATTAAGAAGTAACTAAGGTGGCTTTGAAAACAATGAAATATTTAGCTTGTCAAACATTTGTTGGTTTAACGGTATTTTTATTGTGTTTTTAAAATTCTTGTTAATTGTGTTCAAAATGTCGCAAATTTATACCAGAGATGAAAAAGTGAACATATTAATTCGAAAAAAAGTAGACACAAAACTTGTAGGAAATTTTATGCTCTACAACTTTGTTCTCTTGGTATATTTCACTAAAATGCATAGTTTCTCCTGAAAATAAATTCAGATATATGTATATATTTCTCAAAAACCACCCATTTTTAAACTGTTTAGACAACCCAAATACTTAACTTTTTATAGGTATCATAACTGTGGAAAATTTTTCTTTAATTTTTCCTAATTTGAAGGGACTATTGAGAGTGGTTGCTGTATTTGGTGTACGGTATTTTGATTAGTGTTTTCTCAAGTTGATTTTCTGTGAATTCGTGCTGGAACTTACGAGTATGTAATTCCCAGCACAAATTCTGAGTTATGTTTTCTTTAGTGATAGGTTCTTTAGGTTTTTTATATGTCTCGGTGCACTTAACTCTATTATATTCTTCTTGAATTTTAAGCTCTTTATGACTGCTCCATACCAGTCTGGATGGCACCTATGAATACCAGAATACTTAGTAGCGTCTAACGGTTCGATGCAATGAATATCTGTTCGTTTGCATATTCTAATTGTATTCTCGCATAGCCATATTGGAGTAGCTAGAATATCTGCATGGAAAGTAATGAAGTGGTTTTCCACAGAGAAACTCATACTCTTTAACCTTTCTCTATGAGTTACTTCTCCAGCTGCTATTTTGCATTGCAGTTTGCATTGTCGAACATTTATAACTTCCAGACGGTAACTTATATGCAGTACACTGTTTTAGAAGGTCTTCGGCAACCTTGTTGGCTGATACGGGGGTTAGCCTAACCACTGTGCTACTATAAGGAGATTTGGAATATGGAATAATTCATCTGTTATCGAGGGAACTTGGATGACACTGTCTAGAATAGGTTGAAAACGGCCCATAACATTTTAGGTCATGCAGAACAAATTAACAGAAATATTGCTGTATCGAATAATGATTTTCCATCTATTTTGTTATCAAAAAAATTTCAGTTATTTTCAGCAGTAAGCAATATGAAAGTCACAACTGAAATCTGCAAATTATGTCAAGGTAATTCGATTTTCCAATCATATCATTTAACTTGTGTTTTAAACTCAGGTAGAAAGCATTTCTCTTTCAATGAATTTGCTAAATGGCATTAATAAGTTAGAACAAATCTATATTTGGCTTAAATCAAATAAATTATTAACCCTCTTGGACATTTTCCATCATATTATTTAAAAAAATATTTACTCAACTCCAGAAATTGCCTAGTTTAAACACAAAAATAACTCTCCGGGGCATGAGAAAGTATTTTTAGTTCTATTTGTTTAAAAGCTCACTACTATTTTCTAACCGCTTTAAACACTAAGTATATTAAATTTAATTCATCAGTTCCAGGTTAATTATGATAAGTGGACTTGGAATTAATAACAAAGGATTATACAACATTTACAACGGCTTAAATCGCCCCTGATGAATTAGAACTATTAAATCGATATTCCAACCGCCCGAAGATAGACCGATCTTCATATCAAACCAGAACATTTTTTTTATGTAATAATAAGGATCCTTGGTTCTGCCTAAGGTAATGAGTGGTTCAGAATAGAAGGCTCCAGTATATAATATATTGTTTGACGACGTTTTCTAATTTTTTATACTAATCGTTATTATTTAATAATATATCGTACAAGCAATAAAATGGGTTAGTTTAGAAAAATCTATTACGAATACCGTTAGGCTTAGTTTCTACAATCGGTGACTATGCAGTTGATTCCGCAAGTATTAGTAAATTAGAGCACAATGATGGAATACTACGATCTGCTATAAAAAAAAACCGCTGCCCAAGGAATCACTACTTCCACATCCAGATTTTGTAGCCAAGTCTTATACACACTAAATCCCAATGTAATATTTTATCCCCTTTAATAATAGAGTGGGGGCGATAGACGGGGTGGCAAATGTAAAAAAATTTAGAAGCTCTTGGTTCTCGTACACCCACTAAATTGCAGTTTTATGACTCTTATCTGCTTGCTTTGCCTATTTACCCTTACTTACCCCATTTACCCCCGAACCCTTCAACGGTATTAGATCAAATCCAGATCTCATTACAATACACAAGTGTACCAAATTTCAAGTCAATATCATAAACGGTTCCAGAGTAAACGTGCTCACAAAAAAGTTACAGACAGACAGACCGACAGGCAGGAAATTTTATTTTGCACAAACAAAAAAATATTTTTTTTTGCGTTACTGTACTTCCACTGGACGTGGAAATAATTATCCTTTAACGGGACTTCTGAAAAATCTGTAAAATTTAGACAGAATAAGTGTATATAAGATTTCTTTAACTTTTTTATTTATCAAGGGGCAGTTGCTGATAATCATTTTAAAAATTATATCTAGCGAGAAGTTATAACGTTATCTGGTGGCTTCAAACTGAAAAATTTCTTTCAAATAATGAGTTCTGTTTTGGAATGGGTTTTAGAACTGTCGATCTGTCCATGCTTTCTTAGTAGATGCACGACACAATTTTTTCACAAAAAATATATTTATCAACATTAATGTACGTTAAGGGTGCATATGAGAAGGCAAATTTAGATTTGTTGAACGAAAATGTGGCTAATAGCTTTCGTATATCACGTTATAGAACAATGATAATAGCTTATTTTCTAACAGGCAAATTACATTACAGAGACGAGGACAATAATAATAAAAACCGCTGCCCAAGGAATCGCTGCTTCAACATCCAGATTTTGTATCCAAGTCTTAAACACACTAAATCCAGATGTCATATTTTACTCCCTTTAATAATAGGGTGGCAATGGGGGTGATAGAGGGGGTGGCTAATGTCAAAAAATATTAGAGGCCCTTGGATCTCTTATACATACTAAATACCAAATTAATTATTTAGAGGGGGTAGCTAATGCCAAAATAATTTTAGAGGCCCATGGCTCTCGTACACATACTAAATCCCAATTTAATTTTTTACTCCCTTTAATAATAGGGTGGGGTGGTAGAGGGGGTGGCTAATGCCAAAAAATTTTTAGAATCCCTTGGGTCTCGCATATACACTAAATCCCAATTTAATTTTTTACTCCCTTTCATAATAGTGTGGGGGTGGTACTCCATTTACCCCGAACCCTTTAACGGAATTAGATCAAAATATAATCTAGTTCCAGATCTCGTTATAATACAAAAGTGTGCCAAATTTCAAGAAAATGTTATAAACGGTTCCAGAGGAAACGTACGCACAAAATAGTTACAGACCGACAGACAATTTTGTTTTCGCTCAAATTTAAAATCTCGACGTTTCATGACATTTTAAGTCTATTTCAACAAAAAGATATATATTTTCTTACGTTACTATACTTCAACAGGACGTGGAAGTAATTAGGTCCCGCATCAATTCGGGATCATAAGATTCTATACACCTAGCCTCTTACTTTTGAATTTATACTCAGTAGACATTCAATTTATTAACAATTTTGCGTACAATATTGTGCAATATTTTTATGTTTATATTGTTAACAAAAATATGATAAATTTCTAGAAATTTGGAAGCGATAACATATTGACCATATCATATACTTATTTCTTTAATGCGAAAAGCATACAGAAACTATATTTACTTATTTAGCTACATATATAATAGTATGATAAAATACAGCAACATTTTGATATTCTTCAAATGCGCTTCATCTGTTACCCCTAAAGGAAAGGAAAGTTTTTCATCATGTACTGGATTCTTGAAAGAAACTAAAGTCAAGTTATAGGTGATTTGTTTGACAGAAATACCTTTCAGCATATTAACAATAAATCTGACGTTTGTATTTCACATGAGCACAATACACCTGGTATTGAGTCTACGATATATTGCAATGTCACTGGAATTTTGACCATATACTTCTTTAACATAAAAAGTATACAGGATAACATATAATAATATGATAAAATACGGCAACATTTCCATACCCTTCAATGTGCTTCATCTGTTACCCCTAAAGAAAAGAACATTTTTCATTATCTACCGAGTTCTCGAAAAAAATTAACATCAAGTTATAGGTGACTTGTTTGATAGAAATACCTTTCATCTTACTAATAATAAATCGAATGTTTATATCTCCGATGAACACAATTCACTTTAGGTACAGTAATCTGGTCTTGGGTGTTCTGAAACATGTTCTGATATTCTAGTCCATGAAAAAGTTTTAAAAAACCCAAAAGTCTGTGAGAGGAATAAAACATGGGTATCTTCCTGTTTTCGAGGGCGTTGAACACGATGGTGATCTTTTTGAGGTTCTCACCCGTCAGCAACTACCCCTAAACTCGAAAAACCACTCCTATTTCGCGTTTTCTTCATCGTAGGCATACGGATCGATTTTTTGGGCAGGATTCGGATAGGCCGTATGAAATTTAACCATACAACATCTTATCCGCCCCCGGGGTTGAAACTACCCCCTCCCCTAATACTGAATTATCCCAAAAAAATCAAAATGCACGAAAATTTTTGAAGGTGCTCAACTCGATGGTAATATTCATTTCTCCCCCACCTTCCACCAAAGACCCCTAATTTGAGGAGTGGTTGACGTATAGTAGGGTTGAAATAGTATTGACATCGTATTTAGCGCCCTAGAAAACGGGAAGAAAGCATTTTCCACTATTTTATGTTTTACGGTGGATTTCACTGCTAGGGGTGGTGGTAGTTTCAACTTTGGGGTTGATGGCATGTCTCGTCACTCAACTCCTTTTAGAAATTCGAAATCCCTTTAAAACTGCGACCCAACGAGTCCCCACATGCCTAGTATCAATAAATATAAACAGTAGGTGATTTAAGAGGTGGTTGGTGGAGGATGGAGGAGAAATAAACATTACCATCATGTTGAGCATCTTCGAAAACAGGAATAAGCAAATTTTCTTACATTTTGACTTCTTTCTGGATTTGGGAGAAGGGGTAGTTCGACCCCGGAAGTGGATAAGATGTTGTATAGTTAAATTTCATTCGGCCTACCCGAATCTTGTCCAAAAAACCGATCCACGTGCCTACAATGGAAAGAAACGCGAAATAGTAGCGGTTTCTCGAGTTTAGGGTTAATTGCTGAGGGGTGAAAACCTTAAAAATATCACTATCATGTTCAGCGCACTCGAAAACTCGCGGGGCACTCATGTTTAATTCCTCTCACAGAACTTTAATATATTACCCTCTTGTTTTGCAACTTTTTCGTGGAGTATAACTCTTATTATAGAAGAAACATGTGATCCTTGTATATCCGTCGTTTTATATGGATATTTATATTAGTTATGTTCTAGGATATGTTAATGTACACTTTTTTCTTTTTAGTTTGTAGTTGACTTTAAAAATATACACACCCTGCAAATAATTTTGTTAATATGGGGTTTGAACTCCAAAGTTTTGTCAAAGATTAAACCTTTTTATTTTTGGAGGTTATTACCTTTTTTGACTCAGTATTTCAATACCGAGAGATAATCGTAGATGTTTTGTTGATAATGACGGTCAAAGCGTGATTTGCAGATGTCTCTCTCAAAGCCGTGACATTCTGATTAATAACTAGATCGCAATTAAAAACCAATGCTCCTAGATAACAAATAGTATTGTTATAATATTTCTCCGAACCGCTTCGTAGAAATTGATAAAAATAAATATACGAGACAATTTATTCGATATTTCTGATATTCTATCGCAGACACATCAAACGAAACAAGTTTACAATCTATATGTATCACAAAACAGACTTGTTTACCATGTCAATATGGTTGTCTATAAATTGTACATGATCGGTATTGTATATATAATTATGTGCAGATGCTGAAATGGCGTAAACTATGCCATACATTAAATATTACTATATAATATTCCTGGCAACATCCATCAAGTTGGTTTTCAAATGAGTTGTGTACTGAAATCGATATGAATTATTGAAGAGTATCTAAATTTCGTTCGAGTACAATTCAGTTTTTTAGGCTTGACTTTTCATTGTGCTTGTTTGACGATGCTACAGAGGCGTTTAAGAATTATTGAAAAAAAATTATAACAAATAAAGAAATTCAGGCAACTCTGAGTGGAGTATGATTGTTTCATCGGCTTGTTTTTCTCTAAAGTTCCCTTGTGAACAAATCAACTTTTAAATAAGCTGTAAGATACCAATTTAAGATTTGATAAATATAAAGATAAACTTTACAGAAAATTGATTCAGCGTTCTGAGGAAGGTCGTATTGTTAGTAGTCCTGTGGAAACACATCAATTCGTCCTAGGAAAAGAAATTAATTTGTTATAGTTTAAAGCATTAACGAATAGAAAGTATGGATCATCTAATAATACATAAAGTGGAATATAAATAAAACCTAATTTCTAGAATGATGTTCTGTAAAGTAGAAATTTATCATACTTTTAATGACATTTTTCGATATCTACACTGAGGGAAATATGAGGCGTGAAATAAGTAAGAAGTCTTAGTTTTTTCAATTTAGTAAATATTTATTATCCTTTATTATATTTAATACAGACAAATAATTATTTTTAAAAATTTTATTCCGACAATATATCAAATATGATTTATTTCCGCCGTATTTGTTCTTTCTAAGTAAATTACTGTACGAAAATGATAGATTTAGTTGAGAGAAAGATATTTGCTTCTCCCAAATCTATTGCAATATTACATTTATTTCCTAGAAATAAATATATTATTACGTAAGGAGTATTCATATTTGAGGAGAAAACTATAAAACAGCTTTAGTAGGTTACATATTGATACAAATTATTTTTCCAAATTCTAAATTGATATACTTTGCAATAATATTAAACAAATATTGAGAACGAGACCTGACATTGAGTTATTAAAAACAAACAATAAATACGAACTTGTACTCAATAGGTAACCTGCTAAATAAGCATGTAGTAAAATTATAAATACGAATTTTATTAACGCGGGCGTCAGTCGAATTCTTAAGACAGTCCTATTCTTAAGTGTTAAGAAGTGCGACTCCTTATCCCGACGCATTTCCCCACATCAGTGATATTGGTAAGAGCCCCTTTATTACTATTGTTGTTATGCCTGTTGATACTGTGACACTGTTTGTTATTATTTTGTCAATAAATTATATTTGTTTTAAACTCGTCTTCTACTTTGACTACCCAATCTCCCTCTCTCACAAGCCAAGTGGCCGTCAGTCGTGGCTTCCCGAAAGGGGGGTCGTGACATTATCAGCAAAGAGTTAATCATAATAAGTAAATATTTAGTTCTGTATAGTAAATAGTTACTATTCATTAATAAATTTATTTATGAAAACTAAATGTTCAAATGTCGCCCTCTGTCGTCAAAAAATTATACTGTGTACTTTATCGTTTTCGTTATAGACGCCATTAAGTGATATCAGTTTTCTTCGCGATTCGTGGTGTTTTTAGCCAGTTTACGGTGTTTATTTTTGAGAGATAGTGATTGAATTGAGTGAATGTAATATAATCTTGAGGCCTTGGATGCACGCGGCAAATCTTTTTTAGGTATGAACTAGTCTAGCTCGACTATTTGTGAGGTCGCCATTGTATTCATTCTACTATTAGTAAAAATAAAGTTATCATGCACGTGCATTATTAAATTTTCTATATTATATGTGCATTAAGTATATCATATCTGATTGTCCTAGAATGCGAATATGCATAATTTTATTTATGATGATAAGTACGTTTACGAAAATCGGCCTACTTTGGTAAATTCTATCGCAGTTTTGGGACACAATGGAGTATACTAAAAAAGTTAAAAGTTAATAAGTATTGTGTGTCCGTGTACATTTTAGTAACCTCAATCTACTTATGTGATTATAAATTTTGTTATTATTGTATTGTTTTTGTTCTGTAATTTTTTAAATACAGATATTTTACAATAAAACATTGTATAAGTATATTGTTTTATTTGTTTGTTTAAAGCTTTATTTTAGTATTATTAAATCCAAAAATTTACTCGGTACTTATTGTATATTATTATTCAATTGTTGAAATTAACGCAATATTTCCTCTCGACAAATAATCCGGGGACACACTGTATATTAACATAAAATAAATATTACTATATTGCAACTAAATCGAAAATTACACATTTACTAGCCACAAGTAAGCATATTTACTAGCAATAAATTTAGAGAGTACTCAGTAAAAATGATTTTTGTTAAGAAAGAAATATTTTTTTATTACGCATAAATTGAAAGGCAAATTCATTTACATGAAACAATCTTTGTTAATTACGAATAAATCAATGAAACTTTTGTAAGAAGCTTTGTTTATGAGAAATAAATCTTTATTTCTCAGAACTATATATTTTTTACTCGTGAGTATTTGAATTTATTTGACAATATTAAATATTTAGTTTTCATTTTTAAATAAATGCTTTAGTATCCCCAACTAAATGTTTAATCGGCCAAATACGAATAAATCATTTAGTTGGGGGTAATAAAATTTATTTATCTCAATTAAATCATTCTCTCAGTGTATCCGGCCCTACTGCAATGGAGACTGGATGAATTAGTGTCGCACCTGGTTGGAGTATTTAGGACGTATTTAATACCCCATCATATTACATAGATATGGAGAGAAGTGAAAGTTGTGTTTATCTCAAAGGCAGGGCGGATGGACTATGCCACCACCAAAGCGTATATACCTCGTTTCTGCTCAAGGCTATGGAGAAGCTATGTGAACGGTACATAAGGGATGATGTAGTAAAAGACAACACTTTACATCCTAACCAGCACACATACACCCTGGGAAGATTCACCGACTTCGCCCTCCATGCAGTTGCGACTCGGATTGAGAGATCCTTGGACAATAAAGAATCCACCTTAGGCGTCTTCAAAGACAGGAGGTGCATTTGATAGGACCACCTTTTCAAAAATTACAGCGGCCCTAGTGTAGAAGAATGTCCCTACGATCATGGAAAGCTGGATAACCAACATGATCTCGAAGAGAACTGTACAAATCAGTGTGGGAGATGCTTCTGTATGAGGAATGGTTGCGAGATGCTGTCCGCATGGAGGTGTAGTATCACCACTGCTATGGAACCTCGTTCTTGATAGCCTCTTGTGCCGCCTCAATTCAGAAGAATTCCTATGAGAAAGAATGCAGGAAACCCTAAGAATAATCGAAAAATGGTGCAGAGAACACTTCCTGTTTGTTAATCCCAAGAAGACGGAAATGGTTCTCTTTACAAGGAAAAGAAAACTAAGAGCCTTGAAGGAATCTCCCCTCTTGAATACAACACTACATTTTGCACCAGAAGCGAAATATCTCGGAGTAACCTTCGATGCCAAACTAACATGGAATCAATCAAAGTGGTCACGTGGATATACACTGCCGTCATAAGACCAATGATAACCTATGGAGCTGTGGTTTGGTGGCCTCAGGGTAAACAAACTACGGCTAAGGTCAAGCTCAGACAAGTGCAGAGAGTTGCATAACCGGAGCTATTCAAACAACGCCAACGAGAACTATGGAGGTAATGCTGTGTCTGCCACCACTAGATATATATCTAGGGGAAGTGGCTCTGACAATAATGGTGGCCTGTGGAATGAGGCTGTCTACAGGCGTGCACAGATGGCATTTCTCCCCGGTTTGTCTTTGACAGACCCTACATAATACAGGCGAATAGTGAGAACGAGGCTGCTAGCGAAGGGTGATCAATATCTCCACAGACGGATCAAGAAAGAAGGATGGGACAGGATGTGGAATATACTCCAGAAGTCTGCTAATCCAATACAAATGGGCTATGGATGGGCGAACCAGCGTAGTACAGACGGCACTGGCGGGCATTACCATAGCTGCAAAAGAGATTGTCCGTAGACAAACTACGGGAAAAACAGTCAGGATCTACACAGATTGTAGAAAATCATTACTAACCCTAGGAAGTTACAAAATTACCATAGGAGAAATATGGGAATGTCAAAAAGCATTTGTGGGTGCCTCCAGCATTAGTAACGTACTGGTATACTGGATGAAAGGACGTGCACAGTATAGTGGCAACAAAGTAACCGGCAGACAGGCCAAGAAGGCAGCAGGCGAGTACCTTTGGACCAGACTCGGCCAGCCTGTTACCAATCACGGCGATAACACAAATAATTAAAGAGAACATCCACAATGAATTTAAGAAGCTGTGGGATGAAACAAACAGCTGTCAGCTTGCAGGGAATTACTAAAATATCCCAACAAGAGTAGAGTAGTAGAGTGTAGAGGTTGTGAAAAAGAAGATGAGACGGTTCAACATGTAGTCTTTGACTGTTCTGTCGTCTCTTCAATCAGAGAATCCATTTTGGGAGAACGTTGGCCTACTTTGGTCGATGTAAGGGAGATGTCCCTAGGCAGCATCATCACCTATTTCGCAAGATTAGGTTGGTTGCTTAGGCGAGGGTCTGCCTACAAGAAGGAAGTACATGGAGCCCAATGGGGCCTGGTGCTGTGGTTCAATAATTTTCATTGACCATCTTTCAAACAAATTCCAGGTTTCAATGACATGTTTAGTAAACTACTTCTACTCCTCAGCACCTTTACGAATTCTTAATTTCACAATATTTGTTTCACTCAAGAAATCTTAGGTGGTCTGTATCCGGCTTACTCTTTTCCGTATACCATTTATTCATTCCGCAGCGTCTCTCTACTACCTATCACTACTGATACAAAGAAACCTTCTGTCTCGTTTAATATTAAGAACACAAAAATTATCAAACAGCTAAAGTATCAAAAAGAAAATCTTCTTTGTTGTAATTATTTATGTTGTGTTTAAATCTCTTCTTCTTCCAGATAAATTTTGGTTTAGTGTAAGAATAGTTATAGTGAACTGAACTCCGCCATTGTAGAAAACAAATAAAAATATTATTTATTATTTTATTCATTTATGTACTATTTCAAATTTTTCAGATTAAAGTGGTATTTTTAACGAGCTTTACGACACGTTGTTACGGGAAATGTTTGCTACTAAAAGGAACATCTTTACGTTGTCAAAGTCCAAAAGCTGGCTTTACATAATAGTCGTAAGGGGATATCTTTTTAATAAAAGCTGCTCATTAAACTGTTTTTCTCCCATATTGTTGCCTTATGTAAATATTAAATTATATATACAACAAAAGGAAAAATTATTAACTATGTTCGTTAAACAATGTGCGTTTTGTATTTTAAATTTAAAGTAAATACACTCGTATTGTGAAATTTACAACTGCGGTAATAACATAAATTATATTTTGTTTCATACAATGCAAACCAGTTGTTGGAAATATAATTCAATCCATAATTAACAGGCATACACATTGCTACGTTTAAAGGAATGTTAAAATAATATTTGAGTAATACAAAAGAGAACAATACAGTACAAAGTAATATGAATACTTTAAAAACTAAAAGTTGCACCCATTCATTTCCCGAACGAGATTAATAAAACCCACAACAGTTACGGATGAAAGATAGGTATAGAGGGCACCCACCAAATCCAGAGCGGATGGTATACTGACATGTTAGATTAGCTGCATTTTTACCGTATAATTTACATTATCCATAAATCAGGAACGCATTTACCGGCCGTCCATTCACCGGTAATGTAAACATATTGACGTGGCTTTGATTTATAAGTAGGAGCTTAATGTTGTTGCAGCCTACACCACCACTTTACAGGGTGGTCTGACAATTAAGCCGCCGTTTTTTCACAACTTATTCTATCGTTTCGAGGGTATATGCTTAGAAGGTGATTTTCACTGATATTTCTCTTTTACATATACGCATCAGCTCAGATGGAATTTCAGTTCTGACCCTGATACCATATTTTCCTAACTGACCTAAAATCACAATCTTCCGTTAAATTATTTTTCAACATTCAACAGTGACAATAACAACCATATTACTCGTAACGTCGTAACGTATTAACCAGAAATTATATTAATATAGTAAATAAAGATGTTGATTCAAAATTGTATTCAATTTAATAATAATATAATACGTTCGGGTTATGTAATACCCGCGGAATGAAATTTGCCTCTAAACTTGCACAAACTAATTAAAATGCCTCTTAGTATTACCTTCCTTTCTCGTTCCTCCTACTCAATCAATATAGCTAGGTGCATATATCATGTATTTACCAGAAATGAATATACAATGCGAGAACCTGAAAAAACCGAAAAGAACCGAAAAAAATCAGCAGAACCGGACCGATAAATACGTTATAGAACCGGAACCGAACCGAAACAGAAAGTTTCTTGTTCATAAAAACCGGAACCGAACCGGTCCGGTCCGGATCCCTAAAGAGTACTCGGACATAATTATTAAAAGTTCATTAGCACTAATTGCACTTTCATAGGCTTGTAATGAGCCTCTGAAGATGTGGACTTTCAAATACAGTATTCATTTATAGCTACAAATAGTTTATACTATAACGAGCATTCTAATAAAATTGTTTTATTAATTTTGTTCTCGACGAAAATGATATCACGGATCCTGATTTAATCATCTGTCAGGGATCAGTACATGCGCACAAGTTATTGAGTACGCTAGGGTCTTGGCTTAACAATATATTATAAAAAAGCAGTATTGGTCCAATTAGTTTATTATAGTATACAGGGTGGACCATTAATAATAAGGCCATAGTTCAGGAGTAGATTCTTTGGGCCAAAATATGGGGATATAACCATATCGAACATTTACTCTAAGTTGCAGCAATTGAGTTTTTGCATGGGGGGAAGTTTCTAATGGCATTAAGTCAACTTTTACATTATTTTTTGGTCTTCTAATGAGATTAGATTCTTATTTTAGACAACCTTTTGATTTATGTATTTAGCTCAATATCATGAAAATAATCCATTAGTTCATAAGAAACTAAGAAAGAATTTACACTGCTCTACAATTTTGTTTTCCATTACGTTTTGTACTTTTTTCAATAAATACACTTTTTCATTAAATTTGAATTTGTCTTTCAAAAAATTATTGAAATGTTTAACGGCACTTTCCTCGAAAACGGTTGGAGTTATCAAGTTCTAAAAAGTGTACTTTTTATACGTGGAAATGATGTCCTCATCAGATTTTCTGATCAGAAGTACCACAACGTTTCGTCAAAAAAAATATGAAAAAAATTCGTCATCAGATACAGGTCCTGCGGCGCCCTCTAGATCTAACCTGGTGTAATACATAAATTATTGTTTCTTAAAATAAAAATGTTCCTTTATCAAATTTGGGGAAGATCAATCAAGAGACTGTTGATTTATTGCAAAAAAATGAAAAAAAGAATCTGAACTTTGACACCGTGTATCTTTTTCGACAGCAATATTTTACTAAAGCTTATTTGGTTATATCCTTTTGTTTTGGTCCAAAGAATCTTCCCCTGGACTATGACATATTATTAATCGTCCACCCTGTATATAGTTTATAATATCTATTAGGAAGTTTTCATATTATCGTCGAAACAGACCGTAAAAATTTAGTTTCTTAATTTCAAAAGAAGAAAAAGAGCATAAGATTCGTGGAAGATGGAGATATTACAGACGGCAATAGTGGAATTCTACAAGGACGTGTTCTTGGCCCCTTACTATTCAATCTATATATTAACGCTTTAGGTAAAGTAATATTGTCTGGATTTTAAATTACGTAAATGCGTTTTTACAACCATCTCTTCAATTGAGCTCAAAAGTTACTTTTCTTTGCAAAAAGAAAACAGATCTGGCAGATGCTGCATGATCCAAGACTAGAATTGCTCAAGAACTAGTAGTATGTATCAATCCATAGGCAGTTAGGAGAATTCTTTGTGAGGCGTTGTATGGCAGTCCATAGTATATACAGGGTGTCCCAATAATGCGTTAAGTCCAATATCGACATTATTAGAAGACTTTGGAAAATTATTTTTTATGGAAGTGGTATAGTGCCAAAAGGTGCACATTTAAAAATATTTTGAAATATACAGGGTGACTCGCTGAACGGAACATCTTTGAGGTAATTTTTTTTAATGGAACACCATATACATTTTTATAAGTATTTATGAGTTCAGTGTAAAATCATCTTCCCAATGACCTCCAGATTTTTTGTTTTTGATGTGGTGTTGCTGAGTTATTCGAAAAAATATGAAAATTTTGGTCGGAATAAGGTTTAACAAATTAATTCGCTGTGTGTGTATTACTATTAATTAAGAAGATGTAGACAAGGGATGTACTACAACGACACAATCACCAAATATTGATTATAATTATACAGGGTGTATTTTAGGGTGTATTTTATACTAGCGCTTATTCTGAACATTTCAAAGTGAATTTTCTCAACTTTTTCAAATGAAACACTCTGTATATTATTGTATTTTTGAATAGGCACGTTAATTTTCTACAACTTTTATGATAAATATCCTATACAAAAATCAATATTTCCAGAGATATTTTTACTTTTTCATTAAAAACCGTTAAATTATAATACTTTTCATTTCGAACTGATCTAGTAGCATTGATTTTGACATAAAATGAGTTAATTCGTCTAGAAGAATATCGTGAGGCACACAGTCCAAAAGCTTTTGTGAGGTTCAAGAATTGCCAGTTTGTATAATCCTTTCTCAAGATAACGATACTGACAAATAATCTAACAGAGAGCCATTTGTCGCATATTTTCTGATATATATTTAATACTTTCGATTTAAAATCAAATTTGAAAAATAAAAAACGTTAAAATCGGGGTTCTACAGCACCATAGAATCTGTTGAAGATTAGAGCTCCTTATTGCAGTTGATGAAATATCTCCAACGGTTTATATTAATTATAAACCATTGGAGATGAACCTCCAGTCAACTTCATTCCAATATATTTATTTGTTTGTTTGTTTTCAATATATTGTTTTGTATGTATGACGTCCTGTACTTTTTTAATCGCATACGTAAAATTTTTGACTTATATATTGTCTTACCAGCATTACTTATTTGTATAGAATTGGTTAAGTGATATTATTATTATTTTCAAACTGCTTAGCCAAAATACTATATATCTATGCATGTATAGCGTTAGTTGTTTCATGTTTTCATATTTTCATGTTTTGCATATTTATCATATGTATTTTTATTTTGACATGTCCTTTATCATTGTCTATGATCGAAAGGATAAATACAAGATTATGATATTATTATAATTCGTAGATGATAATAATCTTCAGTTCTACTACACCTGATTTCATCACTTCCGTGCAAAACGTGGGTTCTTCACTGATTTCTTAGCTATTTTCTAAAAACATAACTAAGGAGCATTCTATTTTTAATAAAAATAAATGTTTTGCATATTTATCATATGTATTTTTATTTTGACATGTCCTTTATCATTGTCTATGATCGAAAGGATAAATACAAGATTATGATATTATTATAATTCGTAGATGATAATAATCTTCAGTTCTACTACACCTGATTTCATCACTTCCGTGCAAAACGTGGGTTCTTCACTGATTTTTTAGCTATTTTCTAAAAACATAACTAAGGAGCATTCTATTTTTAATAAAAATAAATATTTTCATTTAATAAAATCTTGTGCATTCGTGTAACGACATATATAAAAGTATACATATAAGATGCGTCGCTAAAAGCCCATTTAGTCAATTTTTTGACGTCACTTTTTTAACTTTCGTTGTATTAGCATATTGATGAATTAAAAGTGAAGTATATAAAAGAACAGTTAACAATATTCGACAAAACAGAAAACATTTTACCCAACTAACGGCCTTGTATTCAATATACGCTTCTTCAGAATTCCGTGAGTAAAAGCGAAAAATAAATAATCACGAAAGGAAGCAAATACATTTATCCGTCTATGTATAAAACGACAACAGTTGATGAAGAACATATCCCCGAAAATTCTTGGTTCACAGCGTAATCATTTAAAGTGGGTGATTTTGATTAATTGAAATATAGCATGAACTTCGAAGTAGAACATTGTTCTCTTGGTTTCGGAGTGTTTTTCTCATATCTCCATAAATTAATAACATCTGATAGTAAAATCTGATAATTTAATTTCGTTATTACATATTTGTTAAACAGTAACTGTGGGGCGTATATCATTTAAATATAAGCCCTTGACAGGAAAACCATATGTGGTAACAAATATGGTAATTTTTGGTAGCTATTTCGGCAGATAATTACGTATGCTAACAGGGAAAGAAAAATATGACTGCGTTGAGAACTAAGAAAGTATTTTGAATCTTAGCGGCCATAAATCGCTTCAGGTTTTCTTGTGTGTTATGATATTATAAATTTTTTATTTTAAAAACTTGTTTCGTACACGTAAATAAACATAAAATCATAACATACGAGAAATAATTTATAAAGTTTTTATATTACGTATATATAATATATTCCTTATAGTGTTAGGAACAAGACCCAAAAAAGTTCCCTTCTAACCAGTGTCCGCAACATCGCAACTAGATAAAAAAGTCTATAACTGGAAATTATTTTCGAACATACAGGGCGAGCCGAGACGAAATTAAAGGACCAAGTGCCTTTTTTTAAATGGAATGCTATGTATATCAGTACATTTTTTGAAGCCTCCTTCTAGGCTCTATTCATTCCTATATTAGCATTGAATAACTCCCAACCACTTAGATGTAATGAATTTTTTTGTTGGCACAATGCAATCTGCAGATGGATATTAAAAAATCACCACAGTCACAATTATGGATTTAAGAAAAATTTATGTGAATACCAGTTATGAGACATATAATTAATGTTTTTGAATCATTTTCATTTCTTAAAAATGTACAGGGTGGCCAAAAATTATTTTTCAATTAAGAACATTTTAAATTGAATTTTTTCAATTTGTTCAAATGGAATGCCCTATGTATTTTACGACGATGTGATGTAGAAATGAGAAACGAACATTTTTTGTAAGTACTTCCCTATGGCCAATTGCAGCCATTTCAGTTTTATAAATAAATAAGTGTCAAATTCAAGAATAAATTTTAAAAAAGAGGTTCCCTTAAATAATTCATTAGAAAAATTTATAGTAGGTGTTCGACGTATTGCCCATTTTGATTGACACGCGTCTTCATGCAATTTAAAATGAGGCCATTTAGTGGGACCATTTCTTCTAATCCATTGAAATGAATAAATAGTATTTAACCGGTCCTTTAAGATAATGTTTTTTTGTATATTTTTTTGCTGTTTTCGTTATTCGACAACCAATAAAACCTCAGTTTGGTATAAATTATCGTGTACAAAGGAGCATTTATCACACTTATCGGTCGTTATAATTTATATTGAATTTAAAATATTTGGAATTTTACAATATGAATTTTAATAAAGCGGAACTTGTAGACATGACTTTTGTTTTGGGCGAGTCAGACAGAAATTGTTTACTTGCCAATAGAATTTATCACCAACGTTGTCCTGAAGGAAGGATTCCTGATGTTAGCAGCTTCCAAAACCTTCTCGATAGATTTCTGGAAACTGGAAATGTCGAATATAAAAAAAGTGAAAGAATAAAACGTGTTGTGAACGAAGAAAATGAGTTTTGTGTGGTGCTGGCAACGGTTGAGAATCCCCATGTTAGTCAAAGAGAAGTGAGCTCATTAGTAGGAATAAGTAGACGGTTAGTAGGTCGAATCTTAAAAACAAATAAGTTGCATGCATATCATATTCAAATGCACCAGGAATTATCTGATGATGATTTTCAAAAGCGCCTACAATTTTTTAATTGGGCCAGAGGTGAAATGCAACTTGATGTCAACTTCTTCAATACTGTTTTATTCAGTGGTGAGGCAACTTTTCATAAAAATTGATTTGTTAATAGGCACAATTTCCATTGTTATGCTTCGGAAAATCCTCACTTTTTTATGCAAGTTGATAACCAACACAGATGGTCTATAAACGTTTGGGGAGGAATTATTGGAGAACATGTGATAGGGCCATATTTCTTTGATGGTACATTAACTGGAGCTATTTATCTTTATTTTTTGAAAAACTATCTGCCACAATTATTGGTAAATCTCCCTGAATGAATTCTAAATAGGATATGGTTTCAGCAAGATGGTACTCCACCACATTATTTAAATGCAGTTAGAGTCCACTTAAATAATACCTACCCTAATCAATGGACTGGAAGATATGGACCTACAAAATGGCCTGCTAGATCCCCGTATCTTACAAAAATGGATTTCTTTTTATGAGGATACGTGAAGGAAATTGCTTATAGAGACACACCAACTACAGTACAAAATATAATGGAAAAAATGACAACTGCCTTTACATCTATCACCCCGCCAGTTTTAGGAATAGTGGGAACCTCATTTCATAAGCGCATAGAGATGTGTGTCAATCAAAATGGGCAACATGTGGAACATTTATTATAATTTTTTCTACTGAGTTATTTGAAGAAACCTCTTTTTTTAAGTTTATTTTTGAATTTTGTAATTATTGCTCAATAAAACGAAATTGGTTGCAATTAGCCCTAGAGAAGTATTTACAAAAATGTTCGTTTTTAATTATTACATCACATTGACGAAAAATTACAGGGTGTTCCATTTGAAAAAAATTAAGAAAATTCAATTTAAATTGTTCTTAATTGAAAAATAATTTTTGGCCTCCCTGTACATTTTTAGGAAATGAAAATGATTCAAAAATATTAACTAGATGTCTCGTAACTGGTATTCACATAAGTTTTTCTTAAAACCTATAATTGTGACTGTGGTGATTTTTTTAATATCCATCTGCAGATTGCATTATTTAAAAAAAAAATTATTACATCCAAGTGGTTGGAAGATATTCAATGCTAATATAGGAATGAATAGAAGCTAGAACGAGGCTTCAAAAAATGTACTGATATACATAGTATTCCATTTTAAAAATAGGCACTTGGTCTTGTAATTTCGTTTTGGATCGCCCTGAATGTTCGAAAGTAATTTTCAGTTATAGACTTTTTATCTAGTTTACTTGCAATTTTTTGAAACATTTCTAGCTATCGTAGAACTCGAGATATTGAGGTCCGATGCACTATCGATCCACCCTGTATATTACAACTTGTAATTACCATTAAAACAATTCTACAATTTTAACGGCCTTATAAACGCTACCCTTAACTTTGAACGCTATTCTCTAACTCAATTATTGTTCCGATTGCTGAAATCGATCTCGCTCAAACACCCGCTCTTCCAGTCGCAATCGTTTCGATCGAACTAGCAATACTGTTTGTTATTACCATCAAGTGTGTAAAGATCGAGCTCTTAAATGCTCTTGGTGTATCTTTAATAAAAATCATTCACGAACTCATAATTTGACAGTTACAAATCCATCATCAACTAATAAATTCTAGTATTCTTCCACCAAATACTAGTCTACTAACCAACAAATGTCCCTTTTTATTTAAAAATTGTTTTTGGCATCAGCCACCCCCCCCCCCCCCCCATTATCACCCCCAATACCACCTCCACACTATTATGAAAGGGAGTAAAAAAAATTAAAATGTAATTTAGTTTGTATACAAGAACTAAACGTCTCAATTTTTTTTAATCGTTAGATACCCCCCTCTACCACCCCCGCCCCATTATTAAAGGGAGTAAAAAATTAAATTGGTATTTAGTGTGTATACGAGAACCAAGGGACTCTAAAATTGTTTTGGCATTAGCCACCTCCTCTACCAACGCCATTGCCATCCCCACCCTACTATTAAATATATATAAAGGGAGTAACAAATAAATTGGGATTTAGTGTGTGTACGAGAACCAAAGGTCTCTAAAATTTATTTTAGCATTAGTTACTCCCTCTACCACCCCCATTGCCACCCAATAAAAAATTAAATTGGGATTTAGTGTGTATATGAGAACCAAGGGCTTCTAAATTTTTTTTTTACATTAGCCACCCCCACTCTATTATTAAAGGGAATAAAATACTACATTTAGATTTAGTGTGTATAAGACTTGGATACAAAATCTGGATGTGAAAGTAGTGATTCCTTGGGCAACGGTTTTTTTAAAATGGTTTTCTGACATAAAATTACCTGTTAAATTTGTAATGGTTACATGCATTTTCATTGCATTTCATTGATTGATAGAATAGTACTAAGACTACCCAAGTAAAACTTCCACGCTAATAAAAAACTACCTAGTTTTCATCTTTATATCGACGTTCTTTCATCTGATCATGCCATATAAGAGTATTAAGTTTTAAAAAAAAATCAATCATAACAAATATAAACTAACAAAATTAGCCAGATTTTCCGCATTTATCATTCTTGCTTCTGAATATATTAACACATCCAAGTTTTAGGCAAAAATTGTTAGACACTTTAAAAAGCAATCATCTATCTTATCCTAGTTAATACTAGAAAAAATTTGAATATATTATCAGTGTAGAGATTTTGCTTGAGAAGTTCAAAAACAATATATTTTTCTAGTATTATTATAGATAATTAGAATATAAACAATATTTGGTTATGTCCTACCCTGTCTCAAATAAGAGTCTGAGTTTGAGACATATGTACATGTTGCTCAAATATTTGACTTTGAAAATGAGCCTTAGATCGCACTTTTAAACCATATTTGACTTTTTATTGAATCTCTAAAACTATTTTAGGAAGTTACCACAATTTTACAGCCACAATGCAGTCAAAATAGGATTTGAAGTGGAACTTTTTCCATAAGCAATTTTATGATTGAATCCTGTTGGGGAGATGTTCAGGAGTACCCAAAAAAAATTTGTACTTCAAATTTGCTTCAAATGTTATGAAAAATTGAATTTTTTTAACAGTTTTTAATTCTAAAAATGTAAAAAACTACGATACGTAGGTCCGATTGGGACAAAAAAAAAAGAAAACTTATGTAATTCAATTTTCTACAAATCTACGTGTAGTGTAGGCCCTAGATCATAACCTACAAAAGTGAAAAATCTGGCCAAAATCCGTTTTTTAAATTTTTGCTGCCCAGAGCCGCTGAGTGAAATGAAATTTAAACTTTCAGAAAATCTCCTTTTTGCTTTAACAAAAACGCTCTGAAAATTTGGTGCAAAAATATTAAACCCAGTGTGGGCAATTGTATTTGTTATTTAAAATTTAAATTTTAGGCCATTAAGTCCAAAATGGATAATTTTTTTTTCAATAGTTAAGCCTCGACCCCAATTTTTTGATACCGTAAAAAAGATTTTGTAAAATCTATTTTGGCCTTTTTTGCATTTGCTTAAAATCCAATTAAAAAAAATTTACTTTGATCGGTCATTTTGAAAAAAATTTTGACCAAAATAAATTCTTTTTGTATTAAAGTAAAGGTATTAAAATTTTCTTATGATCTGGTAAAAAAAAATTCAAATTTTTTTCAGTGGCCGAAAAAATTAATTTTTTGTTTATTGGGTTTTAAACAAATTCAAAAAAATGGCCAAAATAGGTTTTAAATTTTTTTTATTGCATCGAGAAATAACTTTAAAAAAGTATATATCCGTTTTGGACATTGGAGAATGGCATGAAATGGCGGCCAATTCAAATTTTAAATAACAAATTCAATTGCGCACAATGGGTTTAATATTTTTGCACTAAATTTTCAGGGTGCTTTTGTTAGAGTTGTTTTTGAAAGGCTGATTTTCTGAAAGTTTGAAGTTGATCGGTTCACCTAGCGGCTCTGGGCAGGAAAATGCAAAGAAAGCTATTCTTGGCCAGTTTTCACTTTTGTAGGTTATGGTTGCGCTCCTAAGATCTACACTAAACGTAGATTTGTAAAAAAAAATTATTTACAATGATTTTGGCTTTTTTTGCGCCAATCATACCTCAGATCTCGACTTATTCACATGTTTAGGATGAAAAACTCGGTTAAAAAAAATTAAATTGTTAATAATAATTGGAGCACAAGGTCTTTGAAGTACAGAAATTTTTTGGGTACTCCTAAGCACCTCCCCAACAGGATCCAACCATAAAATTGCTTATGGAAAAAGTTCCTTTATATTAATTTTTTTGTGCTATTTTGACTGCGCTATCTAGAATTAACATTTTTATCATATCTTATATTGTCATGTTACATAACACTTGCCATATAAATTTATGCAAACACTGTTATATTCCAGGATATATTTGAAATACATGCATCTAAATAAACGCATAAAGAATATGAGACCATTGTTGCATATGAATTCTTATCTATTCTCATATTTTAGAAGCTTTTGAAATCTAGGATAAAATCTGTTGCCAAATCAGAAATTTTTGACCCGGTTTGACTCTATTGTAGCATAAATATTACATATGAAATCCGGGATCCGCACCCGGAATATTTGTCTACTTGACGCGCCAAACGATACTTCAGTTTATCTGAAATATTTCAGTGAAGATAGAACAAAGGACAAATAAAAAATTGCCGGTCTCAACAATATTTAATAAGCTGTTTGATAAATTTCGTCGGAGATATTTGATATCATCTGTCCAGCTGAGTCCATTTCTGAATAAGAAAATTGGAAATATTATTAATAAATTATCATTTCAATGTATTTATAACCGAGTTTTATAGCTGACGCATTTGCGACAACAGGAAATTGATTTCTTATTTGTTTGTTTTCAACAGCGATTGTGCTATATTAATTACTAAAACAGAAGGCACATTTAAGACTTGTTATCTTTGCTTTTAGAAAAAAATTAACATACGTTTACAGGATCAGCAGTTTTCAATCACTATTAATAAATGTCTTCCAAACTTTTTGTACTTCAGTAATAGTAAAATTTTCCTATGTAATGTGTTGTAGAGTACTAGTAACTAAATTCTGGTTTGGTCATACATTTTTGAGGCTTGACCATTGACACTAGCCTACTTAGTTCTTAGTGTTTTGACTAATATAATCTTGTCGGTCGCTGTTGATTGATCACTTAGACAAATGTAATTTAATTTATTTCCCAAAAGAAATAAAAAAATAAATCATAATGTTTGGTTGCTTTTTTAATTAAAAGAAAAAATAGCAGATAAAATAGTTATTTATGCAGCAAGTGTGTAAAGTGATATTTTTTTCACGAATGGGAATGTAGTCAATCCCATGAGTGAAAAAAGGCACTTTACACTCGAATTGCATAAACAATTTTACTACCGCAGTGGTTACCAAAAATATATGAATAAACTGACATATAAAGATTCTACTTTACTCACTAGTGCATAAGGTTAGTTGTTGAATAATACTACATTCTAACTAGATATACTTGTTATATAAAAAATTAACACATCGGTATTTAACAAAATTCATTGCTTTAATAAAAATTATGTGAATAAATTTTACAATTCCTACAATAAAAAAGTTAAAGTTTAAAATTAGATAAAAATCAAAATATAAGCTTACCTCACATTACTCATTTGATAATACGAAATTAACTTGAAAAATGTTAAAATGTAGGCATTACATTGAACTGTCAAATTTACTTAATCATATAAAAATCACAATATCTCCTTGGCCAACTTAATTTTCAATGAATGAAATTGTTAAAATGTACCTACATGAAACTTCAAAATTATAAATAATTCAAGCATGACTGTTACAGAACACAGAAAATAATAACTCTGTGATAATAAATACACGGACTATGTAAAATTAATTAACTAAATTATTGCAATTATAAAATAAGATATAATTATCACATATGCTTTGAGAGGCATTTTTTTTTCCTTTTTACTTAACGCACTAGTGCGTATTATTATCATTTTTTCAAAAAATCAGTCACCCTACTCTGTGGCTCCGACCCTCACAAAGGGGATCTTTAGTTCCGAAAGCAGCGCCTTCTCATTCCAGCGAGGGCTCATATAATAAGTACCACTATTTTAACAGAATGGCCCGGATAAAACCTGCAGAGTTCGAAGAGCAAATCTCGATATTTTGTCCGTTTTTCCTTCTCTTTCAAGACAATGTTGCTCTCAGCGGGGACTGAGAATTCCACGACATACATGGTGGGAAACGAGTAGTTCCAATAAATTAGACACTTCTCATTCCCCACAACGGACTCAATATCCCCCGGAACGTAAAACAGCACTGGTGTTTCGTCTATCCCATACGAGTGCCTTAGATGATAGTAAAGCACTCGTAATGCTGCGTCGTGTCTGTGAATATAGGCCGAGACTGCGTATGTCGGCAAGCCGACAGTAAATGCATTACAGTCTCCGGCGCCCTGCGACAAGCCCTACAGCTGACATCAGGGACCTCCACATCCATGACATGACGTCCATAGACTAGGGTGTTAAATACATCATCCTGGCAAGTCATTATGAATCCCTCGGTCTCGGACTTCAGCCCGGCTGACCTTAGAAAGGCGAAGGTCAGCCTTTCGGATAAGCCGAGGTTTTCTATATTTTTATAGAAGACTTATCCTTATGGAACTGCAGAAGGATGTTGTGTTCTGCAGCTCTAATGTGGGCTTTTAGTCGAACGGGTTCCAACTCGGTGATAGAGTCGGGGTTTACCCGCTCGACGTCGAAGATTAGACTAAGTTCATCGGCTGCTCTCCGTGCTGCCTTAAAGAGAAAAGCTCCTACATCTGAATTTTCATAGTCTGGGACCAATGTGTAATGTAAACTTTTTATTTAATTAAAATCTCTGTTGTCTCTTCAAAATATATCTTTATTCTGTTTTACTTTACTACAAAAAATAGTAAATAGTGCAGTTGGCTTGCAATATTCTTACGACATTTCATAGCAAAGCATAACAATAATTACAAAATACATAACAAAGAGAATAACTTAACCTAGACAAAACAATTAATAAAATTTAATAATAATAATAATAATACCTCTAAAAATGTGATTTAAATTATACCATTACAAATGCAGAGGAGGAGATCCGAACTCCTGATGACCTTACATGCTCCATTCAGAACCATCCTCCTATGGAGAATCTCCAAGTTCAAGAGTCCACGGCCTCCCCGATGTCGTAGGAGATGTAACCGTGGAACGGACAATTTAGGATGCAAGCTCCTATTGAGATGCATCTTCTTGCGGGTTACTACATCGAGTTGACGCAACTCTTCTCTAGTCCATTTCACTACTCTGAAAGGGTAGAGAAGGATCGGAACGGCAAGCATATTTGTAGCAGACACCTTGTTCTTTCCCGACAGTTCTGAAGACCAGATCTGTCGGAGTAGGTGCTGATACTTGCCGCGGAGAGCGTTTTTCACTACACTCACTTCTTGGGTGGAGCGTTGCTCGACACCCAAGTAGGTGTACGACTCTCCGGCATCTAGATGGTGTAAGATGCTTGCATCCACGAACTGCGCGTCCTCTCAGTAGTCACCGCATCGTCCTCTCTTGAGATGGATCAGTGCGCATTTGTCCAACCCGAACTGCAAACCGACAGCCTGCGTGTACTCGTATACCACCCTAAGGGACTGTTGGAGATCCCTCTCTCCAGAGACATAAAGTTTAAGATTATCCATATAAAATAGATGGGTGACCTTATGCCTTCTGTCGCCGGAGGTACCGCAGTCGTAGCCATGGGTTTTCCGGAGCGAGACGGATAATGGCAGTAGTGAGATGCAAAACAGAAGGGGGCTGAGGGAATCTCCCTGAAATACTCCTCGTCTGAATGTTACCGACTTTGTTTGGACTCTATCGTTGCCCGATGTTATGGTAAAGCGAGTCCTCCAGAGCGGCATCAGTTCTTCAATACATCTCACTACGGGACCGGGTACCACAAGATATCGGAGCAAGTGAACAATAAGCTCATGCGATGTCATGTCAAATGCCGTAGTCGATCCAGACCATAGAGAGGTTCCGCTTATACTGCATGGAGACCTGCGTGACACATCTGTCGAGCAGCAGGTTCTCCTTGCAGCCAGCGACACCTCTCTTCGACCCTCGTTGCTCCTATATCCGTTCGTAAACCGATTCAACTGCGTGGAGCCCCCGCATGTACAAAATGCGTGTAAGCACCTTGTAACATGCGTTTAGACAGGTTATCGGTCTGTAGTTCTTTGGGTTGGACAAATATCCGTTCTTGGGGATGAGCACTGCCCGCCCCTCAACAACCCAAGAAGGAATTTGCTGCTCATCATTCAACCAGGAATTAAAAATTCTGGCCAAATGGTGGTGGGTGCTCGATAACCTCTTCTGGGGTTATTGGTTCGCACACTTCCTGTGGTTGCTAAAGCCTTTTCATGGCGTGAAGGCGCTATAATCTGGTAGCCTCTCACACCACAGAGCATGCATTCGCGCCATGTATCCCCTCCGCGCAGGCTCACTGCCTTCATAGCAATGCAGAAGTTCATCCCTCAGTTCATCTGTCCACTCAAAGCGTCCTTGGTCATTGCCAATGTCGTCAACGGGCAGTCTGTCCGGTAGGGCCCACCACCTTGCCCTTGACCCCTATCCGCACGGGGTCGATCGTGGGGGCCCTGTCTTCGGCCTGCTGGAACCAAAGTTAGGGCCTGTAGGTGGTTAGCCCAGCAGGCCCACGACCGACACCAAATGGGAAGATGCTTTCCCCTCCCGGGTTCACTAGGGCTGCCGGTTCGGTTTTGCACCCCAGCTGGATTAAGTGGTGGCGCTACTCACCAAAGACTTGATAGATGGAAGTCAGCCGCTCTTGCTTATTTTATTATTGTTATTATTATTTCCTTCCAGATTTCGCTTTAGGTTTCTGAACATCCCCTCATTTTTTCTTGTCTTAAAATTTCGTAAACAGTGCACTCAGTCACGCCGGTATACTTTAAAGTCATATTAACTAAACCTGTTGATCCTGATTTTTGTAGCATCGGATAATCTTTCTTCAATGCATGATATACATTCAAAATAATTTCCTTCTCATTGCAGCTCAATGGAGAATTTTTAGGGATATGAACATTTACCACTTCTTTTGAATAACCGGGAACCATTTTTCACATTTAAAAATATTACGATATCGCACTATTGTTATACATATACACTTATTTTCACTAAAACACTCATAACGGAAAATTTTATTTCACTATGATGTAAGAAATACGTCATTTATTAACAACGAATTGATACCGCCCAATTCATAAACAACACACTATACACACAGACCACTGATTGTAAACTGAAATTATTAACGACTACAACGCCAAATGACAAATATTTGCAACTGAGTTGTTATAATACGTGGAGAGAAATATCAAATAACATGTTGCCAGATTTAAGGAAAATGGGTCAACATTTTTTTGACTATATAGATAAGCCATAATATTATAATTTAAGACATGGTAGCTCCCGCATAATTAACACAGTCCGAAGGCTTTCATTATTTAGAAATATTATGAAATTTAGAAAGTCGTAAATCCGCACGCCCCTGCTCTACTATTTACCCTTTTCGGCCAGACTATAATAATAATAACATATAATAATAATAACATGTATTTATTCACGTAAGCTATACAAAAACAGATGTGACAAGTCATAATGTGAACACACAGTTTGATTAAGTAAATAAAGTAATATAATAAGTAATAAAAACAAATAGTGTGGTAACATAAATTAGTAAAAAGTTAATGAATAAATTATTACATACATAAATACAAATACAATGAACATTTTAAAATATTTTAGAATAAAGACTGCAACAAAATTTTACGTTACACATTTTCGTAAAACTCCCGTATAGTGTAAAAACATCCGTCAATTAAGAACTGTCTTAGTTTTTTTTTAAATACATGTGTACAATTATTTTTTACAGTTTGAGGCAATTTGTTATATATATTTGCGCTAGAGTAGTAAGGGCTCCTTTGAAATGTGGTTAAGTTAAAATTTTGGATTGATATATTATTTGCATTTCGCGTATTGTGACTGTGTATGCTTGCGGTACGTGTGAAAAGATTTGTTGTATGTTGGTGGGCAAATAATGCTGCTTCGTAAATAAATATGGATTGAACCGTTAAAATGTTATACTGTTTAAACACGGGTCTGCATGATTCTAAAGGCCCCAATGAGAAGATAAGCCTGATTATTCTTTTTTGCATAATAAGAATTCTTTCTGTTGAAGAACTTGAGCCCCACATTAAAATGAGATATTTTATATGTGGGTAAACGATTCCATAATATATGTTTATTAGTTCCGCTCTACATATAATATTTTTTAAATTTCTCAGTGCAAAAAAAGCCGAGTTTAATTTATGACTTACAAACTCGATATGGTTTTCCCATGATAGTGTCTCATCTAGATTTAAGCCCAAGAATCTGGCTTCTGTGGTTTTTGTTAAAACACAATTTAGTTGTCAATATACTTTTCATACTACCTTCGATATACTTGGTGAGCCCATATATAGTTAAATAATTTTTTGTGATTCAAATAAATTTCAATCTTTTATGTTTTTCAATAATCTTGTTTAGCATTAACAACGGAAACCCTTTAATAATAGAGTGGGGGTGGTAGAGGGGGTAGCTAACACTGAAAAAAAATTTTTAGACGTTTCGTTTTTGTATATACACTAAATCACATTTTAATTTGTTTTACTCCCTTTCATAATAGTGTGGGGGTAGTATTGGGGGTGATAGTGGCGGGACGGTGGCTGATGCCAAAAAAAAAATTTTGAGATCTTAACTTTTCGTACATGCCCTAAATTGCAATTTTATGGACTCTTACTTGCTTGTTTTGCCTATTTACCCTTATTTACCCCATTTACCCTCGAACCCTTCAATGGAATTAGATCAAAATATAATCTAGTTCCAGATCTCGTTGCAATATATAAGTGTACCAAATTTCAAGTCAATATCATAAACGGTTCCAGAGTAAACGTGCGCACAAAAAAAAGTTACAGACAGGCAGACTGATCGACAGACAGACCGACAGGCCGACAGACCGACAGATAGGAATTTTTTTTCGCTCAAATTTAAAATCTCAACGTTTCACTGGACGTGGAAGTAAAATAGTCTGTATATCCGCAAGAATGTATTATTGTCTATTACGTGAGAAATTTAATAGAATTATTAGCTTTTGTAGTGTTCATTTTAATAAAAAGGAGAATTTAATAAACGTTCATATTGTTGAAATGAGAAACTCATGTTTTATATCTACTTTTTTGTTTTATATCTACTTTTGTTTTAGTGCTAGGGCTTTATATGAATCTGATTTTCCGAGAGCATAGATATTGCTTTACAGAAATTTAAATGTACTTCAATCGAGTGATTTTGTTTTTTAGTACAGACAGGTACATCAAATAATAATAAAAAGACACAGAACAACTAAAAAATTGTACACCAAACAATAAAAAGAAATGTATTTGCCACTTGGTGATTCGGGCGATATTAAATTTGAAATATAATAACACAACATCGCCGAGACATTTCGGTATTTTTATCTCCAGTCTGAAACATTTTTTCATTATACGTTGTATGTTATTCTAATGCAAATTTATTTTCTTTGTGTTACATAAAATATGTATTCTACCAATTTTATTGATAACTGGATGGAAATATTACACTCCTCGTCCGTTTGTGTAGGTAATTGTTGCATATGCCATGACATACTTTTTTAGAAATAAGTTAATTTATTAGATATATTTGTGATAGTTTTAATTTTAATCATTTTGTGATGATACCAGGTTAGTTGACGAAAGATTTGTCCGTATACTATGAGTATTTTTCCCATTGTTAACACCTTATTAATGAACACTTGAAATGAAATGGAATCATTAATTACGATTAATTTATCTGAAATATATAGCCACCTACAGTAAATATATACTTTTAAGACATATTTTCGTCTCACTTAGAAATAACACACTTCTGTATTCAATACGAGATATTTTCAAATATAAAAATATCATTGGGGAATTACATAAAAATTAAATAAAAGATGTACTTCTATCGTCCTATAACATTAAAGGATTTACTTTGATACTTTCCTTGATCCAATCTCAAATTAGTCGCAAAAACAATTCCATTTGAAACGGAATTGACTTTGTACAACTTGTGAACAGTTTGTGCGGTAAAACTAAATCAGTTTTCCGAAGTATGTCTTTTATAGTATTTTATTTTGTGTTTACACCATCTATTTCAATAAGATAAAAAATAACAATTGATATAATAAGCATAATTGAAACTAGATCATATTTTTGGAAATATTGTTATAAGTTGTATCGCGAACATGAAATTAAAAATAAATGACCGTATATCTAAATTACTTCTACTGGATAATTCATATTGCTAAGAAAATACGAACCATAAAATAATAATAAGTTATTTTATCTATTCTGTCTGTGCCGAAGACCAAATGTGGCTTTACCTATATAGAGATAAGAGTAGAGTCATAGTCTTGGACTATTATTTGTGAACTCAAGAACACATTTTGTTTTTATAAATCGAAACCACTAACTACTACTGAATGTCAATTCTTGTATAATTATTTTTATGACGAAATTATTTTAGGACCTTGCATAATGTTAAAGTGGTATATATTCCAAAAATGGGTCGGACAGAACTGGACCTAAGTCGCTCAGGCCCATCAGCCCGATGTCACTTCTGTGGAAAGGCCTTCAACAAGTGCTGGATGGATAAATCAAGGGAAACATCCTGAGCACTCATCCCCTTAATGTTCACCAGTCTGCTTACCAGCCGGGAAATCAACAGAACTAGCACTTAATAACCTAGTCATTATGGTTAGGGGAAACTCTGAAGAGGTACTCTCTCATATTCTTCAAGAGGTACTAGATACAGTGAACATCTGGTGTGAGAGGGAACAGATATCTGTCAACTCTCACAAAACTGTAATAGTACCCTTCACCAGAAAATGGAAGCTTTATAACTTAGAACCGCCTTCCTTACTAGGTGAAACCATTTCAGGGTCAGGTTAGCAAATTATGTTCTACCTCTCATTAGTTTATGGCACTTTGAACCTGGGCACCCGGTATAAACTTAACAGAAATATTTAAATGCTGATAAGACCTGCGTATAAGAAGAGAACATAGAGAAGTACCTACTGACATTTATTTATTTCTTTTGGTACTTTCAGGTCACACGCTAAGCAATTCTTTTTAAAAAAACGGTGAGGTTTAGGATTTATACTGTACAAGTCTGTTAGTACAGTCATTATTTAAAATTAAGGCACCCTATATAAAATGAACGTAATGTAAATCCATAAAAAGTGTTTATGCACAAATCTAAAATAAATGCATATGCATTAGATAAATTAATACCTACAAAGTTACCAAAATCACTTTTAATCAAGCTGCCGTCAGTACTTTGTACAAATGCCATCGAATGTCTAGACGTTTATAATCCCAAAATAAATCGATATTTTTTCACAAAGTATAAAGTAAACTAACCGGCATTAACCGTTCCTTTCGGTATCCTTTCTGATGTTCTTTTTTGCAACATAACCTAAGAGAAAATCAATATGATGCCTCATAAAGAAATTATAACAGAAAACATGTATGTTTTGAGCAGTCTTTTTACTGCAAATAGGCAAATTTAATGATTTATCAACATGCCTATTAGACATCAATAAGTACATGAATGTAGAGAAAATCTATGATATATATATTTTTTGTAACCACTACGAAAATTAGTATGGTATCCACTTGATATGAGCCTGGACAAAAAAGTAAGAAGTATATTATACCCATGTCGTGTTTTACCTGTCTGTTGGCCTTTTTTAGAAGAAATTATGACTGAAATTTTCAAACGTAATGTGGATAAAGGCCCTAAAAGAATTATCAATTTTTCCTATAAGGAAGCCTTTATTATCTAATTTGGGTTCTATTCTTTGTTGAAAAAGACCTACTTTAATAGAGTTTCTATAATATTTTGATAAGTATTAATACAGAGTGTTCGAAAAATAAGAATAAAGATGAAATTGAGAAATCTGTCAAAAATCAATTTTTTTAAACGGAAACCCCCAATTTTCATAATCTTATCTTATTCGCCATTAAAAATAAGGGTAAGTTTGTATATGGATGTCTATTCCGAAAATTTTTAGTTTTCGAGATATTCCCAATTCAATATTTCTATATGGGTATTTTGTTATGGATATTAGCTAAATTATTCTTAGTTGGCTATGACGGCGTTGAGTGCTAAACAAATGTATGTAGCTGTCACTTACTATTTGACAAATATCATATATAGTGCAACCGTTTTTTCCTAAGTTGTGCCTATCCTTTCAACTTAGCTACACCGTGCTGATGAGGGCCAAAAAGTCCGAAACACGTGTACACGGTTGCACTATCATTTCTGCGGGCTTGCCCACGAATTTTTTTCTTGACTTATTGTCCTGTTCCCGCGATAACACCTTTCCTTTTGTATTTTACCTTGGGCTATGGAACTCCACGCAGGCGGCTTACAGTTTGCCTCCGTGGCAATGTTGGTTGTTGCCTTGAAACCTCAAGGTCTTCCGACTGCAGCCACAAATGTGCAACTGGCTTCCTGTCAGTGGTTTCCATTTGTGTCGTTTTTTCCTAAGTTGTGCCTATCCTTTCAACTTAGCTACACCGTGCTGATGAGGACCAAAAAGTCCGAAACACGTGTACACGGTTGCACTATCATTTCTGCGGGCTTGCCCACGAATTTTTTTCTTGACTTATATATATATATCTGTTACACCACTATAGATATCCTATTGTCTACCAAGCCTGCAAAAAATTTCATTTATTACTTTGTTTACTTTGTATATGTACTTATTTTTCTTACCTCATTTCATTCACACCTGTTATGTTGGGTATCTTATATAATATAATGTATTTACTGGATCATCACAATACAGTTCAGAAATCTATCTAACGATTTACTTTATTTGGATAGTTTGTACTTATCAGTATTAGGTTATGCTGTTATATTTGCAATTATTGGTTGGAGCATTCCTCAATCGATTCTATACTGACAGTAATTCAATTGTGAATAGAAGCCTAACTAGAAAAGGATTTTGATTATGGTACACTCCTATATTAGTTAATTGAGGCCCTCATCGCCAAATGGCGTATAACTTGTAAAACATTGCAGTTTTCATTTTCATTGGCAAAAATATATTTTTAAAGTTTGTATATTGGTACTATAGTTAAAATAGTGATATAAAATAGTTTACCTCTTTAATTAACCCCCCGAAGTGACCAATTGCTTTCTAAATCTGATCTGATAAACACCAATAACTCTTCAATTGTGAGATTCTCCAGTAATTGCTATTATAATTAAATCCACATTTCCAGCAGGTAAATTTTATTTATTAACTATTTCATTATCAATGATTTTCAATTATTTTATTAATGTATTTTCACTTTTATTAAATAAATTAAAATTAAATTTTTTCACGTCTGACCACATGGTAATAACATATTTTTTTTCTATTCTCTTTTGGCAATTTAGTTCTAATCAGCATTTATTTTATTCCATATTTAGTTTATGCTTTAATCATTTATATATTGAATATATATACTGAACTATATATTGATAGCTCATTTCATTTATTGGGAGCATTATTGAAAGCGTTTGCATTTAGCAAGTATATTGCCACTTTGAATTTTTCAAGCAAGCATATTGCAATTATTGATATAGTATTTGCAAGCATTAACTGCTTTTGTTCTTTATTGGAGCAACTTTATTTAGCTACGTATACCTTTGTAATAATATTAAATATATTTAATCCTACCATTAGATTTGATCCTATTTTTTATTCTAAGAAGCTCAAGCTTTTAGTTCTCTTTATTCATGAATCAAGATGGTTGAATAAATTTCCAAAAACATCTAGATTTGCCTGACGAGACAATAGGAATCTGAACTGCTATATCTGGATGTTCACAACTGTATTAGTTCATATTTAAGTGCATAGGATGCAAACTTTATGATAAAAAATAAGTAGTATTTTACAGTTGGAAAAACGTATTAAAGGAATTATAGAGGACAGGAATAATACTGGCAAAGCGGCCAATACTTATATTACCTTATTTTATTCCCAATATTTGCTTGACGTGAACTTTATTTTCAATTTATCAAAAACTGTAATGCATGAACTCCACGAATAGCCCCATTTAAACAATAAAAAAGCCAATATACACTACATCTACTCAAGCACTAAGTGAGTGGATTAAAAATATGTTAAAGATATGTGGAATTGATACAAAGCTTCCTACAGGATATAATCTGTAGTAAGTAGGCCAACTTTCATCCAAAATGGATTCTCTGATTGATGAAAAGGCAGAACAGTGACAGAGTATATGTTGAACCGTCTCATTTTCTGGTTCACAACCTCTAAAGAGAGGTGTTTCGCTTAATCTAATGTTATGTAGATATTTTCTTAACGGACAGTGCCCAGTCTGGATTCCCGTTATAAAACGTAGGTTCCTTCTGGACATTTCCAGGTTCCATTGCTGCACTCTTGTTGGGATATTTTAGTAGTTCCCTAGCAAGCTGACAGCTGTTTGTTTCATTGTGGGTGTTCTCTTTAATTATTTGTATTATCGCCGTGATCGGTAACGGACTGGCCGGGCCCGGTCCAAAAATACTTAGGACTGCTTGCTGCCTTCTTGGCCAGTCTGTCGACTACTTTGTTGCTACTACACTATGCGCGTCCTTTCACCCAGCATACCAATATGTTATTCATGCTGGAGGCACCCACAAGTGCTTGGTGACATTCCCATACTGCTCCTTTGGTAATTTTGTAACTTCTCAGGGCTAGTAATGATTATCTACAATCTGTGTAGATCCTGATTGTCTTGATTGTATACGGACAATCTCTTTTGCAGCTATAGTTATGCCCGCCAGTTCCGTTTGTACTGCGTTGGCTCCCCCATCCATAGCCCATTTATATTGGATTTGCAGACTTCTGGAGTATATTTTACATCCTGCCCCATCCTTCTTTTTTTATCCATCTGTGAAGATGTTGATCACATCTTCGCCATATGTATATAATTATGTGTGACTACTGTAAATTTTAAGACTCCTTGACTAGCATTAGTAAGTATTTTAATCAAATATTTGTGGGCAGGTATTGTTTAAATGTTAATAACAGGAAAACAATACATAAATACGAGGTTAAATTTAGATTGCATAGTCTCTTAAACATCTACATCGTATTTTAATTTGAGACGAGACTGCGAAATATAATTAATAGATTAGTAAAGGAAGAATGATCTTAATTATATGAGCAGTCTCATCGAAGGATTATAACAACCTTCTCAAAAAGTAAAATCCCAGCCCGTGATAGAAGCAATATAAACTTAAAATACTTTAAATTAGTGATATATGTGATGAACAACGGCTGCGTGGTGGGAGGGTATACAGAGGCAAACTGGGTAGCCACGCACCCAGGATAGGATTAATTTTTTTTTCTTTCTTATAATCCTTCGACCAGACTGCTCATATAATTAAGAGCATTCCTCCTTACAGCTAAGTCGACTGATCTATTAATTAACACACACTTCAGTAATTTGTTTGTTCCCATTTGTTTACATTTGGCGTCAGGTACTAACAGATTATTGCAGCGTGAATTATTAAAATCACCTAATATAATAACAATATTCCTCACTAGAAAAAAAATCTTATGTTTGATAAAATAATATTATTAAACTATATCCATCAATATTAAAGACATTTTTGTATTAGTTTCTGATGATAAATTTGTATTTATACATATTATGTAAGTACAATGTATCCGCGGCAAAACGGTATTATAGGTGCAAATGACAACATTTATAATATTTAAAAAAATTAAAATTTTATAAATAAAAATAATAATGTATTTGGTTCTGTAATTTGGTACAAGATCACATTTCCTTATTTTGAGCAAGTTTTTATAATAAAATTTTTCAATATTTAGCACAAAAAAGGCATTTTACCTGATGAGATTTTTCCTTTTAAGCTGTTACCAGCGCCCTCTATAATTTGTTTTAAGTCTAACATACTAAAAATAATTTTTGGATGAAGCAAAAGCAGAATACAAAAAATTGTGTTTGTAATCCGAAAAAAGTTTTCATTTACCACTTTGCCGTGGACACATTGTATATAACAATTATGAATTTTCCAATACATTATACGTTTGACCTGATCAAAATAAAAAATGATGCCAAAATTTGCCTCATTTTTCACCGGACTAACTTTGGGGTAGCTGCTTGATCCCGTGTTATCATTCTTTGCTGGGTGCAGCCATGTAGTTAATCTAGTAATAGAGCTTAGACACTTTGACTCATCGATCAATCCGAATTCTCTTGTCAACGTCGTCCTTGCACAATACTCTCAAATCCTGTTATTCTTCCTGAAAAGATGTATTTTACTGCCACTTTACTGTAAATTTAAACCTTCTAAAAAGTTATCTTGGAAGCGGATCTTGCTTCTGGGATTAAAACTTCGGTGCATCACTGTTGCAGCCTAATTTGGCTTTAGAAATTTAAAATCATGAAGGCATGATAATAGTGGGCTTCATTTCCTAAATAACAGTATATGCTTTTATGAGTTACAAAGGAACATTTTGTATCATTGTTAACAAATTCTTACATTCGGATGCAAAGGTAGTATATTATATTGACATATTTTATGCAGAGATGTAACAAAATAGAGACAAAAATTGACAGGACAATGTAAACTAGATAGATCCGGATCAAAAGGGTTATTCTCAATTAATTAGTAAACTTAGATTAATTAAATACTCAGAAAAACGTTATACACAAGAAAATAAAATGATTTATCACAATTGACTGCGTATCAAAAAATAGAATATCAGAGCTAAAACTGTATGGTTAAGGAAAGCCAAAAAATAAAACTAAACAAGATTGTCGCTAAAAATTTTCGAATTAAGAAAAAATCATATTTTTAAACGCTTTCGATTAAAAAAAAATTACATATTTTAGAAAATCTTCTGTCATCGGTAATCAAAAAATCGGGCAAAAATACCGATGAAATTTTTCTTTTTCAAATTTTCCTGCTATCCTTCGACACAAATATCCCAATAGATTCAAAGCGAATCTTTTTTTTTAGGAAATCGAACCAGAACAAACTGCTGGTCTCCCGGCGACCCTAGGCCTACACATATAGTCCATCTGTAAAAGAAATCGAACCACAGACGCATGAGACTTCGAAGCCAGACCCGGATAGAAGCAAGCATGGACATTACGACGAGTATAGGACAGCTCCACCCCCTACCAGGCCCAAGTCGTCTGCCAAATCTAGTGCCGCCCGTCTCGTCATCAGGAAGTAGAGCCAGATCCTCACATCAGCCAGCCATCAACTTCCCCGATGTCGACGTTCTGCCACGATGCCCATCATCGACACCAGGCGTATTTCCCCCACCAAGTGGGCACGAAGTTGAATCTACTGTCCATGAACAAAACTTGATAAATGTTTACACCAAAGAAGTCTACAGATTAATCAAAATAAAAGAGTTTTTACCAAAAGCCCGAAGAAGTTGAAGATGACTCATTCACATCTTGACAAGTCTTAGATCATACCAAACTACAGATTCTATTAAATAAGTGATATCTTAAATATAAAACTACTTGAAATCTTAATATGAGGCTTTGGTCGACACTATTTTACGGTACTGCATAGTTGTCTGAGGTGGAGCATATAATAACGATCAATATAATATTTCCAAATGTTAAAATACAGTCTCAAAAATGATGTGAAGGCGAAATATTTAGTCTTATCCCAATTTAAAGTTAACAAATTTGGATCATTCCACATTTTGATTTTTTTTCAGATCCGTTGATACTAAATGTCGTAAAGCCTGCCAATTATCGCCTTCGAAAAATATTGCAGTATCATCTGCATAAGAGATTTTAAATTTCCTATTGTGGAGAAGGTAAGTCATTAATGTATATTGTAAAAAGGACAGGTCTTAGAACTGTACCCTGTGGTACTCCACAGGTCATGGTCCTTTCCTCGCTAGTTACATCATCGATTAGAACTTTTTGCTTCCTATTTGTTAGATAACTGTCGAACCTGAAGTGCATTTCCGCAAATTATAAGATTTTCCAATTTTTATAACAAAATCTTATATGCCTCATTAGATATGCTACAGTACTTATTTATGACTGATACTGAAACTCTAAATATTAGATTGTTTTGTGTACACTGTGTTGTCTAAATTATTTGCACAAAACTAAACACTATTTTCCAACTGTTTTCCACGACCATGAGACTAGATCGGCGTCTATTGAAATACTAACAGTCCCTTTTGTCACAAAATCTTTCAATCAACTGCATTTTACTTATTTTGTTTCAAATTTTTTTAACGTTTAACCACCAAAAATTAGACTATTAGTTAACAAACCTGGCTTTAAAAATGAAACTAAAAATTATATTATGAAAATTATTTTGATTTTCAAAAAATATTAGACGATCGTGTAATGTGACTGTATTAGAATAATTAGATATAATAATAATAATAATAAACGTCTTTATTTATAACCACACAATTAAGTATACAAAACATATTTATACCATAATTTCACTTGAAAAATATGGCATAAAAGGGAGAAGTTCAGTTTCTGCAATACAGGTATTGCAAAATCTGTTCTACCACTTAATCTTGAACAGCTGCAGTAGTAATGGACAGACTCTGACGCAGATAGTCGTAGAAGTCTAGACAGTACTATCACAACCAAACTAACCTAAAATTTTTTTACTGTTAGAACAATTGCAATTCACATATATATTCATATACATTCATATATACGAAGTGTTATTGTACTCTCTCGCGTCGATGGTCGGCTCCTCCAGGAGTCACGGTTGCCTAAACGACGTTCGTTTCGGCAGAATCTCATCTGCCATCTTCAGATTTTCACTGGAAGCTGCCTACTGCTGCTCCTCGTTGCTCGAACTGAACTAGCCATGTATATATATATAATATACAGATTATACGTACATAATTATACATCAAATACACATATACATAGATATATACACACTATATTCTTTAACATAACTAGTAATTCAATTCTTCACATAGTTGTTTTTATTTGCGTTTAAAATTACCTATTTTTAAAAGTTTCAAATAAGCAGGGAGAGAATTATAGACTTTGCATATTTGATATGAAAAAGACAGTTTGAAAAGTTCTGTACGATGTACAGGGAGCGTCAGTAAGCCTATAAATCTTAAATTCAGGGAATGAACATCAGTTCGAAATCTTAACCTTTGATATAAATATGGGGGACATTTATTTATAATTAGTTTATAATACAAACATGCTGTATGTAACAATATACGACGCTTCATATTTAACCACCCTAGTTTACTCAATTTATAAGAAATTCGCTCACGCCTACGAATAACATAAATTAAACGTAGGCAAATTCTGAATATTATGAATTTTAGATTTTTACGTGACTGTTAAATTGGACCCATAAAGTGAGTCAGCATAATTTAATATAGATAGGACTAGACTTTCGCATAATAGTATTTTTGTGTACCGAGTTACAAAGTGCCTGTTACCATACATTAATTTAATAGTTGCATATGCTTTTCTAATTAAAGTATTAATATAATCCTCAAACCTGAGGCCACAATCTATTATAACACCCAGACATTTAGCTTTTTCTACTATTTCTACTTCACTATCATCAATTTTAATTTTAGCGAGGTTTTTAACGTTGCTCCGAATTTGTTTGGGCCCAAAAATTATAACATTTGACTTGCTTACATTAATAAATAAACTATGCTCTCTGGCTGAGTCAACAAATAATTTTAGATCCTCATTTATATGACAACAAACACTATCTACATCAGAGGGATTAAAGGAGTAATAGAGCTGGGCGTCGTCGGCATATAAGTGTATCTGACAGTTAGTAAAGCATTTAGTAAATTGGCTTGTGTATATAGAGAAAAACAGGGGACCCAGAATAGAACCTTGTGATACTCCAGATCTTAAAGCAGTGTAATTCGAAAAATTATTATTTATTAAAACTTTCTGTTATCTACCTTTTAAGTAATTTTCAAAAAATGTAATTGCGTTTTCCGTGAGCCCAGTATAATGTAAAATAGATAGAAGCAAGTGATAGCTGATCGTATTAAAAGCTCTGCTAAAATCAAACAACACGAGAATAGTACAATGTCTTTTATCGATAGCAGCCGACACATCATCAACCACATGCAAAAGTGCAGTAGTACAGCTGTAATCTGGTTTAAATCCAGACTGTATAGGAGGCAATATCTTTTTTCAATCAAATATCTTCTTAATTGTTCTTCTATTATTTTTTCGATTATTTTAGATAGAACTGATAGGATGGTAATAGACCGAAGATCTCGAAATTCTACAGGATTCGATTTTTTTGGTACTGCTGTTATCACTGCACTTTTCCATGCATTTGGAAATACATTTTGTGTTAAACAGAAATTAATAATATGTACCAAATATGGAATAATATGAGGAGAGCAAAGTTTTATCATTTTTATATTGAGCCCATCACTCCCTGTAGCATTCTTTTTAATGTCTTTAATAATATTTAAAACAGTTAGCTCATTTACTTGCTGAAATTTGAATGTAGAGTCAAAAAGGCTATTATTTTTGTAGTTATCTAGGAAACAGTAGTTACAGGCAGTGCATTAACAAAGTAATCATTAGCTTCGTTTGCATTACTTAAATGATTTGGTATATTTGGAATTATATCGTTATTTCTAAGAATTTTCCAATGTAGGCTAGGATCGCACTGATTTACTTTATAATTCAAATAAGTTTTTTGTTCCCTTCTATATCGCTATATTATTCTCAGATTGTCAACGAACTCTGCTGTAACATACCGATTTACCTTAATGCTGCTTACTTTCATTTCTATACTTTTTTATTTCTTACCTTTAAGTCTCTAGCGTTATGATAAATTTGTGAGGAGAGGTGCTTACAGCATAGGCAAAGAGTGTTCCTAATACTGCAAAGTTTAGCGTGGCAGCCCTTTATTTACATTTCTACATAGATAAAAAATTATATTTTCGCTATTTTAAAATTACAATACGTATGTTAACTTTAAAATACATTTAATTTGATTTATATGAACAGTGTACTGGATATAAATTAATAGTTTTATATTTCTTATTAAAAATAAAGCTACTGATTTGTTAGGCGATCTAATTAAAAAGGCAATTAATATGATATGTTTCTTAAAAATGTTTTCTTAACCGCTCTCAAGTTACCGAAGTAACCCCCTGGAAGATCTCAAGGATCTTGTGCTAGGTAAAGGGAGACGAGACCCTACAGTTTAATGTGGACTCCGAACCACTCCTGGGGCAATTTTTTTAATGAAAAATTCTTTCGCTTTGCGGGAATCGAATCCACTTCGCTAGGCAACTCAGTTTGCTGCCAGACGCTTTAACACACTGAGCTATCGTCCCCTAATATAAAATTCGTGTTCCTGATATATCTCACAAATTAAACTCTTCACAATAAAAATCATAAAAGAGCCTAGAGGGAGGTGATTGGGCGTGAATGCCATGCTCTGGTCAGAACAAAATTTATTAAAGGCAGCCATAATTTAGGATTTTTATATGAAATGAAGAGTTATTATCTTAGTTATCAACATAAGTTAAAGGATGATATGAGAGACGTGTGTGGATTATGGTTGGCACCCTAAATATGGTCAGGATAAATGGCCGAGACACGTTAAAAGGAACGTGGGATTTTTGGCTGGGAAATGTCGTAAAACAGAAAACAATGAATTATGGGCACATAAATGCATGAAAAGCTATATAAACTAAACGGTAATATATGAGTAAAAATGTTTGCACACACTGCAGTTATTTTTACGTTATAAAAATTGTTCAGCTTTCCCTGAAAAAGGTTTTTATATATTTTAGAATTTTTGTTTTTTTATTAAGCAAATAAATTTCTATTAAGCTAAATAACTGTCATGTTCTTTACATTATATTTATTTTAATAAGTAACTAGTTTAAATATGAGAAAATTAAATTACATTAAATGTTGTTATATATACCATAGTGTTAAAATTTGCAAAGGTTCTTAATCCAGGCGTTTTAGACTTTTTCTGCCAAATTCGTGATCTACTAAAAAAAATTTTTTTATTGTTTATTTGGACGTCCTGAATACCACTTGGTAGTTACGCCACGATATACTTGGAGGGTGTTACATGACCTATGTCCATTTAACAGTTTTATATAAAAACTAGTGTCTTGTGTATATTTAGCACGATCTGTATAACATTTTCGATTAAGTTTTTGTAAGTGAGACTGTTTTCAACTAACAGAATTTTACTTGTATAACTGCTAAACCATTTCACACTGTTTTATGTACTTAGTTTTATATCCTAGGAAGTCAGTCATGTTCTAGTAACTATTATGTATCTATGTTCCGTTGTAATACAGCGTTATTCCAGGAAACAATTGTCTACAAAACATTTATTTACATCAGATATCTATTTTTTCAATTTTTGTTTAATATGTGGGGACATTTGGTGATTTTCCTTACCTTTTCTCTTTACTATATATAGTATATCCTATAAGATGTAATATATTTACTGAGTTATCACAACACGTTTTTAATATTTATTTACAGTTGTTCATATTAAACATAATATTTTAATCGCAAACTCCTCTATAAAGTCCTTATTTTACTATAAGGAACGTAACCAGACTGCAACCAACAGCTACTCTCCGGGCTATATACCCCGCCGAGAGCTGAATTACAAGTTACAAGTCTGGCGCGTTAAGTATAATAATTGCATATTACCATCAAAACACTAATGCTTCCATTGCAACAAACACCAGCCGAAAGACTGATCCTACTTAAAGGAGCTCTCTTGCCAGCCGTCACACACCACTTGCAGACTGAAATTTCGAGCTGTTGGCTCTCGTCAGTGCAAGGTAGGCATGTGACGACCGGCACGAGGATCCTTTGACTACTTGGTACATCCCGGTATTTTTACAATAGCGACATGTAAAATAGTCAGCGGGCGCCATCTAGCGGTCCAGTGTCTGTTGGAATCGAAAAATAAATAGCCTGACTGGGCTTAGCATAGTTCAAATTTGCTTTTAGATCAATCATCTATAGCCCATTTAAAGAGTCGGGATTTATGACGAAATTACCGAATGTGCACCTGGGACGACTAGACAATGTCCCTCCCCCGTTTTTGAGGGTGCCGAATCGATTCCCGGGATCAAACCAATTTTTCCACCTCGGCAACTCTATCAAATTGACCAAAAATCACCCCCAAAGTCTATTTTCCGTGAATCCGTTTATTTTTCCCAGTTTTTCGACTAATTGTTGTTCCCTCGAGCAAAATGGACGGTTCTTCAAGGGATTTGATCTCAGCCACCCCTACTCTAGGTTTCCACCCTTGCAGAGTGTTAGAAAATTGATATTTTTTTTTGTGAGAAAAAAATTGATATTTTACAAGTGTTTCTTTGAAAGTGGTAAGTGACCTGGGTTGTGTAACCCCCACCGGGGATTTTTTTCGCACTTCAAAGGGGTGCAATTTTCTTTTAGAGGGGGGGAAATTAATATTTTGTAGGAGCGTCTCTTTGAGGAAGGTAGTAGGTGACCAGGAGTGTGTAACCAACCCCGGGGGTTGTTTTCACCCTTCAAGGCGGTGCAAAATTGTTTCCATCTGCAATTGAAAAATAGTATAAAAATATGTTTATTAAATTGCTTTTATAAATTTTGTACATAGAGGCATTGCTGTATGAATACATATGTAAATCCATGTGTATAGATACTTATATCTTTTTTTATTTGTGACCTACCACCTTCTTCAAAGAGATACCTGCTACAAAATATTAATCCCCAAAAATAATTCCACCCTTTGAAGGGTGAAAACAATCCCCGGGGGTGGTTACATAACCCTGGTCACCTACCACCTTCTTCAAAAAAGCACCTCCTGTAAAATATCAATTTAAAAAGTATATATATGAATTATCACCCCTACAGGGGTGAAAGTCTGTGGTAGGGGTGGTTGAGGTCAAATCCCTCGAGGGACATTCCGACCTACTCGAGGAAACAACAATTAGTCGAAAAACTGGGGAAAGTAAGCGAGTTCACAGAAAAGGGGAATTTTGTGTGGTTTTGGCCAATTTGAGGAGGTTGCCGAGGTGTAAAAATTGGTTTAATCCTGGAAATCGATTCAGCACCTTAGAAAATGGGGGGAGCATTGTCTAGTCCCAGGCGCAAACATTTGCTGCTAACCCAGTTTAGTGCATTCTGTAAGTCGGACAGGAATATGAATTTTTTCTAGCCTAACGAGACTATGCCCCTCTCCGATTTTGGGGATTCTAAACACGATGGCGCTGGTAAAATTTCTCTCCGAGGTCACCCCACCCCGCAAAAGGCCAAAAACCACCCCGAAAGGGGTAAACCGCGTATCCTCCGTCTCCTCCAGTCAAACCTGTGTTGCCACCATTTTCGAGGATTCTGAGACCCTTCCCTGATCCCCGCCAGCCCCAAACGGCCAAAAACCCTCGAAAGGGGGAAACCGAGGGTAAACCCGTGTCCCCCCGGTTTTTGAGGATGCTGAGCATGAAAAAAATATCGCGACCTCTCCTCGCTCAGCAAACGGACAAAAATATCATCTGGTACGTATTCAATGATCTGTGAACTTACTCAATTACTTCATAAAACCGGGTTTTTGTCCGTTTGAGGGGTCGGTTCGCATCGGGGAGCAGAACCAACATCACCATATTCGCTCACAGAGTAGAAGCAGTTTCTTAACATAAACGATTTCAATGTACGTTTAAAACAGTGAAAATTCAAGGATCTCATTTTAAAAGGCATTTTATAGTATAAATATAATTTAATGGAGTTTTTCTCTGACATCGCTAACCTAAATCGAGGCTTTCTTAATAGAAAACCAGATCTTGTCCAGTAATTATGAGAACTTGAATGCATGTCATAGCTATTAATATTTCATTGTATATGTGTCAGTATAATTTTAACAGATATACCGGGTTACGACAAAGGAATCATCGGGTTTTAATAAAATATATTTCAGAAAGTATTAGAGTTGTCATATTGAATGACATGTTACAAGAAAAGGAAAATGTTCAAGTTTGGAGGTGTGGACATAGTCTCGTTAGGCTAGAAACAATTCATATTTTTCGAGGTTCCATTCGACTCCCAGAATGCACTAGTTAGCTAGTTAGAGAATACATAGAAATATATATCAAAAATAATTTTTAAACAGTCATATAAATACCCCTCGAAAGAAATTATATATGGCAACTCAAACAATGGACATTCGACAGTTATTGCAATGAATAAAAGCGAATTAGAGGAAATTGTTCATAATAATTATGAAACCCGGTACAGAAGCAACTCAACCCGAGTACCTAAAATATAAAGAACCGTTGCTCAAAGATGTTATTTTTACCTTAGTTTCAAAATTTCATTCCATCTGCTTTTAAGAAAATTAATTCAATGAATTTATTTAAAAAGAAAATTAAAACACGAATACAAAATAAATCTAGGACGGATATTCATAAATTAATTGATCCTAAATATATACATCTCTATTATAATACTGCTTACTTGCTTTTTTTCAACTATACGTGTTTATCTACAGGGTGTTGCATCATGAGAGGAACATAGCTTAATAGGAGGTAGAGAACATCAGTGGTAACCGGAACCTCCCATAGAAATGTCTCATTGGGCCTTCATTACGAAGTTACAGGGTGTTAAATAATTTTTGGCCAAGCCTGTTTTTTGTCATAACTTTGACAGGGAATGAAATAACGGATTCATATTTGGTACGGCTAATGTACTAACGAGCCCCAAGAGGTACATGTATAAAAACAAATATATCCAGGTCCGGACTCACTATAATTTATGTTTCTTCTTTGCATCAATAAAACATCACCCTGTATATATTTTTTTGAAATTTCGATACGATATTCGAAAAGAGCAAGAAAAAACAAACAAAATGGCCTATTTCATTTTTTTGTTACACCTTCGTGGTTATTTAAATGCGTTGTTAAATGTGCAAGAAAATGGATTACAGAACCCTATTAAATGAGAGGCACGTGGAATAAATAGTTTTATAACTAAAATTTGCAAAAATTCTATTGAGCCTAGGTGGTCTGGGTGAATCCTAATTCCGGCACGTTTTAAAGGTCCATTTTGGTAAAAAAACTGTGGTCCTAATAAGTAATCGGGTATGAAATAACAAAATTTTTAATCAATCACAGTAGGCTTGTTCAAAGAATAAAAGTGACAGATAATTTAAACCATTTAGGCCTAAGCAACTAGTTACTTTTATCAAGAAAATCATCAACATTTTATACTTAATAAAAATTTAAAAAGAGAACAAACTAAAATCTAAATAAATAAAATATTTTCCATTCACCCTCGCGTCCAATCCATCTATTAGGATACACATTGTTTAAGTGTTCTCTTACTTGAAAGTTAAAATGTGGTGGGGCCCCATCATGCTGAAACAACATGCCTCTTATACCGATATTTTCTAACATATTCGGTAAAATGTTTTGAAGAAAATCAAAGTAAATTTCACCATTCAATCTTTCTTCAAAAAAATGTGGCCCTATCAAATGTCTATTCACAAGTCCGACCCAAACATTTACAGAAAACCTGTGTTGCGAACGGCGTTGGCGTACCGCATGTGGGTTTTCCTGTGCCCATTTATGATTATTTCGTGAATTGTTTACTCCATCCCTTGTAAATTGTGCCTCATCCGTAAATAAGGTTCTGTAAATGACTGGGCGATGGTTAGACAACCAATGACAAAATGCCAGGCGGGGGATATCGTCACCTTGTTGAAGACGCTGTACCTGCTGGGTATGATATGGATGGTAACGTTCTCTTTTTAGGGTTCTCCATACTCGCCAATGAGGAATACCAGTTGCCAAACTGATTCGTCTAGTGCTCATATTTGAGTTTTCTTGAACTACGTTTATAATATTGTTTTGTTCCTGCACACTTTGTTGTAAAACACGCTCCACAACTGCAGAAGTAGGAAACTTTCCGTGTTGTCTTGCATACTGGAACACCGTACTAAAGGTTTTATGATTAGGGCATCGACGACCAGGAAAACGCAGCCGATATTCTCTTTCCGTCGACCTACCATTTCCATTACAGAAACCATAGATGAATATTATGTCAGCATATTCCACGTTTGTAAATTTTACTGGCATATTTAAAATATTTTCACAAGTTTTCACTAACTAAATGCGGATTATTGACACATTAAATTACTAAGAAACAATTATTCAACTGTTTAGGAGATTTCTTTTTATTATCTGTCACTTTGAACAAGCCTACTGTGATTGATTAAAAATTTTGTTATTTCATACCCGATTACTTATTAGGACCACAGTTTTTTACCAAAATGGACCTTTAAAACATGCCGGAATTAGGATTCACCCAGACCACCTAGGCTCAATAGAATTTTTGCAAATTTTAGTTATAAAACTATTTATTTCACGTGCCTCTCATTTAATAGGGTTCTGTAATCCATTTTCTTGCACATTTAACAACGTATTTAAATAACCACGAAGGTGTAACAAAAGAATGAAATAGGCCATTTTGTTTGTTTTTTCTTGCTCTTTTCGAATATCGTATCGAAATTTCAAAAAAATATATACAGGGTGATGTTTTATTGATGCAAAGAAGAAACATAAATTATAGTGAGTCCGGACCTGGATATATTTGTTTTTATACATGTACCTCTTGGGGCTTGTTAGTACATTAGCCGTACCAAATATGAATCCGTTATTTCATTCCCTGTCAAAGTTATGACAAAAAACAGGTTTGGCCAAAAATTATTTAACACCCTGTAACTTCGTAATGAAGGCCCAATGAGACATTTCTATGGAAGGTTCCGGTTACCACTGATGTTCTCTACCTCCTATTAAGCTATGTCCCTCTCATGATGCAACACCCTGTATATGGGTATTTCTTGCTAATTTTGTGTATATAATTTAATATGGATAATATGTAGTATAGCATGTTATATAGTTATTATATTATTTTGTTTTCTATTATTTCTCTCTCTCTCTCTCTCTTTCTCTCTCTCTTTTAAATATAGTTAGCGTTTTAGTATTAGTTACTTTATGGTAAGTATCTTTTATAAGCTCTGAATGAACACCTAATTGTAGATCTGCATACAACATCTCTTTCGCAGAAGACAGTTTAGTCCACGTGAGGTTCTTTGTACGGGCGTTCGTGCTTGCAATATTTTATATTATATATCACATTAGGCAGAAAAGTTACATTATCTACAACAAGTCTCGGCTTTTCCGCGTAGCACAAATTGCTTTTTAAAAACTCTATGGCTATTTACTCCATCTATTTATAAAGCTTAATGCTTTATAATTAAGAGTTAACAACAATAGTCCAGTAATAATGAAGTGTCTATATACCCAAAATAGGCACAGTTTATACAGCCTCGGTAAACTCTGTAAAAGGTACATAAATACTTAAAGTAACATTATGGCAACCTCTTTGTTTCATCTTACCAGCTGTTGTAAATCATGTTATATGACTGCTAAGAAGTTGTTATATAATTGCTGCAAGTAAGTTTTTATGCAGTAAAAATTCGTCTAAATGTTAGTTATTGCTTGCAGTTATAAATCATCGATATCACAATGTCTCTAGCAGCTTCAATGTGATAACTTTCTTATGGCATATTATTAGGAAGCTGAATGAATATTGCCTGCGAATTAGTGTATGCTGTGGTTCATAGAAAACTAAATTTGTCATGGGAAGAATATTGTTCTGTAAAATATGCTATTCTACTTCGAAGTAAACAGACGCGCCTCCAAAATTCGTTGAATTTGATAAGTTGAAAATTATTTAAAAAAATATATTTTAATTTTTTTCTATAGAATTGCTTTAAAATGACAAGCCACGTATTTTGAACACCCCATAAGTAATTGCCGTAAATATTTTGCAAAGTTTTTCTTTTCAAATGATAAAAAGTTAATTATACCTCGAACCTGTAACAATGGCCGCCCTGCCCTGTCATATTTACTTTTAGAAAATACAATATGGTTCCCTATAAGTATCCAAAGAAGGTCACTACAGAAACAGTTATAAATTCTTAAAGCAGCGCTTTGGCTGTGTAGAAGTAGTAGTGGAAGATAAAATCTTCGGACAGGTGAATTTACTTTGATAGAAATCCACATTTTGTGTAATAATTGAATTCATGATAACATCATTTTGATTTTGAGGGCTATGATATTATCACTTTTATTTGAATTTCAGACCTAACTTTTTATTGATTTTGGTCAATTTTTGTAGTTTATAATGAAAAAATTACTACATATATTTTATAACACCACAGGTAATTACGACCCCCTTTATACCAGAAGGCTCTAGAAGAACCTTGTGTGGGAGGAGGCTATACATTTAGAGACAAAAGGGACACATAACCAATATCCGAGTAAAGTGAAAAAACCTTCTCACAGTATTTTCCACTGCCACGACCTGGGATCGAACCCGGAATTTTTGGGTGAGAGGCAAGTGCGCTCTACCATCTATCATCAATCATACATAACAATAAAAATTCGAAAGCAAAACAAAGTGGAGCAAGTTTAGCTGTATAAAAATTCTATAAAGGCGAAAGATTGGAGCAACATAGCTCCAAAACAGAATTTCAGCTGAATAAATGTTTTATAAGAAACTCCTTCTACTATACGTAAAAAGCATTTATAAATAATCTATATTAGGGCTGACGTAAATGGCATTTGGCTTAAATAGCTACATTGCTGTAAAATTCTGCTTTAAAAGCCTTTAAAACTCAATGTTATAAAACCGTTATAAAGAAATTGCTAAGCTGTAAAATGGATATATAAATATGATATAGAGGTTTATACACCTGTTATAAATGTACATGGTGTGCATCTGTATAATAGACCTTACTAAGACTTTTATAGGTTAAAAAAAGCTGTATAAGATGCTTTAATAGAGAAGCTTTATATTTTTTATGCTGTGAAAGCATTTTACCAGCAATCTTATTCCGCCGAGTTACTTTATAAGTAAACATAATATTCTTAGTCGCAAACTCCTCTATAAATCCTTATTTTACTATAAGGAACCTAACCAGACTGCAACCAACAGCTACTCTCCGGGCTATGTGCCCCGCTGAGCGCTGAATTACAAGTTACAAGCCTGGCGCGTTAAGTGTAATAACTGCATATTACCATCAAAACGCTAATGCTTCGATTGCAACAAACACCAGCCGAAAGACTGATCCTGTTGGTTGGTTGCTGTTGGTTGCAGTCTGGTTAGGTTCCTTATAGTAAAATAAGGATTTATAGAGGAGTTTGCGACTAAAAATATTATGTTTAATATTCCGCCTTCTAAAAGCACATTTGAACTACTTTATAAGTAGTTTAGTGTTGAATAAAGCTTCAATATAACCAATTTTCTGTACAAGTTGCCATACTGTATTATTTATAAAGCTTTAAGTGTAACAAGAGGACGACATGTGTATTGGGTATTGTAGATTATTTATATTTATTTTTACGAAGTAAAACAAAAATATGTGCATGTTAAAATTATTAAAGCATAAATAAATATATATTCAACCCTACTCTACTCTGCTCCACTCCACTAAAGTCCATTTCATTCTGATCTATTCTATCTAATATTTAAAATAAAATGAAGTCGTACGCGTAATGCCAGATCATACACACGCCAAGTTGAAGAATAATAGACTTTAGCTAAACCTTTTGTTGTGATATTATTGTATTCTCATCTACATAATATGCTTTTATTTGGGATATCATCAGTACGGGATCCAGGATTGAACCTTGATCTATTCCAGCTTTAGTCTGTTTTGATATAGGCACGTTCCTGATGCAAAATATTAACTAACCGTTAATTAAATCTTACATATCTTCTAAGTGTGTATTATTTTGAGGCTAGTTAAATATTCAGGTAAACTCACATCCACATTCCACATACTTGATATAAAATCATTTAATGTTATTATCGTTTTTAATTAAATTTTAGTAAAATACTACCAGGAAATGATTTTATCATAAATAATGCAAATTATCGTACAATAACTGAAGGCCTAAAATATCATGTTTTGTTCAAGTATAATTAAAATTGTGCAAAGTTTCAAAACAAAGCCTGGGGGTAAATTAATTCCATCTAAAAAATTATTTAGAAGGTAACGCGCTTTTATAGGAGTGCCTTCCGAATATCTTATCTCATCAATCTACAATAATTACACTTGTTGAATTCATCGTAATTTGTGTTTTGTTATTTTGTTATTTCTGTCAGGTACCTCGTTCCGTTATTATTTTTAAGTAATTATAAGCTCTCCGGATCTATACAAGCCCGAGTGAAATAATTAAAACCAAACAATAAAACCGTCAGCAACATTTTAATGTTACAATTAAAACATCATTTTACATGAACATTGTCTTGACAAACAATTTCTCTAACAAGAACGAACAATCCTAAGAAATTATTATTATCCAGGCGGAAGTTTTAGTGCCTTACGAAACTTGAGTAAATTTATTTATAGCAACGTCTTAACGGAGTTGGTCTAAATTAGCCGGGAAAGGACAACGAATTTCATGTTCTTTCTGCATCCTTTGGCTTTCTTAGAACTGCAATATGAATCAAATTGAACTATTATCAGGACAGTTAGAAACAAAATAAAATAAAACTTTTTTGTCTATATGTCGGTGTCTTTGTTATTTGAAAACTATTGGATCAATATCCATGAAGTTTGCAGAGTTTATAGACTGCATTGCTAATATTGAGTACCTATGGAGAAAATACTCGACTTAAGTAAAATGCATATTTTCAGTATATAATCTTTCCATTTGAAAATAATTAATCATTCAAATCAACTGAATGATTTATCAATTTCCTAGTTGTATTTAATTATATTTTCGAATTCCATACCGACGAATTTCCGATCGATCGCGATCGCGATCGCTGCATCGAAAAGTGCATTCTTATAAGTGCAACTTTTCAAGTGATGAAAAAAAAATTAATATCTTCCACAAGAAACATCCGAATCATAGCCCCCTGTCCACCAGGAGTTCAGGATGGCACCAGGACTGTCATCACCTTGAGTTCCCTGTAAACTCATTGAAAATCGATCGAAATTCGTTACCCGGGGGTTTTTTGGGTCGCTCGCCCCGAATCTGACATCGGCAACCTCCCCCGGAGGACCTGGTGCGCGTGACCTAGCTAATAACGATGACCGCGCGAACTGGCTAATAACGTCATCTCCTGAAGTTTTACTAATATTTACGAAATTTTTACGATATTTAAAATAAACTGTAAAATTAAGAAATTTTTTTTTGATAACTTAATGTATTTGTAAAAAGAAATATAAAGTTCAGATATTTTTGAAATTCTGCCTGCATATATTTATACCCATGCCTTTCATTTTTCTCATACCTCGAATAGTGTCAATTGATTCAACTATTCCAACTCTGGTGATAAATTAAGTTCATTGAAAAAGAGACGGCATGCCCATTTTGTATAAGTTTTGTATAATAATTTCATGATAATTATTAGTTATTACTTGGAACTTCCTTACTTTAAAAGAGGTTGCCGATGTCAAATTCGAGACGAGCGACCCGAAAAACCAACCGGGAAAGAGTCTCGATCGAGTTGATAAGTAATTTCAGCAAAACTCCAGGATATGACGTTATTAGCCAGGTCACGCGCACCAGGTTCTCCGGGGGAGGTTGCCGTTGTCAAATTCGAGACGAGCGACCCGAAAAACCCCCCAGGTAACGAGTTTCGATCGATTTGATAAGTAATTTCAGTAAAACTCCAGGAGAAGTTATTAACCAGGTCATCCGGGGGAGGTTGCCGAAGTCAGATTCGGGACGAGCGACCCCCGAGTAACGAGTTTCGATTGATTTTCCATGAGTTTAAAGTGAACTCCAGGTGATGACGTTCCTGGTGCCGTCCTGACCTCCAGATGCACAGGGGGCTCATTTGGACATCATATTCAGTTCCAGCGGCTCAAAAGAAACCCAGGTACGGAACTTTGTATGATTCGGGTGTTTCTTGTGGAAGATATGAATTTTTTCTTCATCACTTGAAAAGATGCACTTATAAGAATGTTCTCTTTGATGCAGCAATGCAATTTAAAAAAAGTACAAGACCAAAATATGGCACAAAGTTTATAGACGAGACGAAACAAATGCAAAAAACCTCATCTCAATCCGACTTACTGCAAAAAAATTTAAGGTTGACTGCTATATTTCCTCGCCTAAAGGTAGATTTGCACATCAGCGTGCAAATACACAAGATGATTTTAGGCACAATCAATATAGACGGTACAATCAAAATTACGACTATAATAGACAGAATCGCGATGTTAATAGATCCAGGGAAACTCGGCCAGTTAATAACGGAAACAATAATGCCATCTCCCCAAAATTTTAACTAATTGCAAACTAAAAACAGTAATTTTTAATACTTCATACCAACAACACATGTGTGAACGAAGATGTTGGATCTGAATATGAAAGGAAAAATGACAAAATACTACATATAATTAATAAAATAATTGATAATAAAGACTATAAAGCATTAGAAGATACAGGAGCGGAAATAAGTTTGATAAATGGTAATATTTTCACGGAAAATCTGCAATTTTTCAGGTATAAAATCAGAAATATCTCTAAAATTAATTTGAATAATGCAAATGGGAAGAAACTTGCGGAACTAAAAAATAGATTAGTAAATGTGGATATCACTATCTAAGGTTTTATTGTAGATTGTGAATTTTCACTAATGCCTAATTTACAATTTGATGTATTCTTGGTGTTGATATTTTGGAAACCGCAGAGGTTTTATTAGATTTTAAAAGTAAATATTTAAAGATTGATAATAAAGTTTCGTTGAATTTTTCGGATAATTCAATGAAATCCACAATGCGGAGATTGATGTGGAGTCACAATCGATAAAATCCAATCAAGTAATAAATTTTGAATGTCCATCAGAATATAAAAATCAAGTAGTTGTCAGTTTGAAGGCTCATGAACATTTAATTAATTTTGAATCTCGAATTGCGAGAGAGTATGTACACAATTTACAAATTGATGAAACCAAAGAGTTTCGATACAAGCCCTAACCCATTCATCTTAGATATAAAGATAAAGTATCTAAAGAGATACATAATATGTTGCGGGACAATATTATTTGGAAGTTCGAGAACAAATTTTATAAATCCATTAGTCATTGTTAATAAGAAAAACGGTGATATTAGACTGTGTTTGGATGCGCGAAAATTGAAAGAAATTTCAAAAAGTCAATTTGATGCACCTAAATGTTATGCTAGGTAAATTAGGTAAAAATACTGTATTCACAAAATTGGAACTTAAGAATTTTTTTGGTTAATTTCTTTGCTTGAAAAGGCACGTAAATATGCAGGTTTCAGTGTAGAAGGAAAAATATATCAATTTAAGGTAGAACCTTTTGGTTTGCAATCTGCTTTTGCTGCTGAAGTGAAAGCAATGCAATTCATATTACATAAGTATGAACATTTTTGTCTTTGTTATATTGATGACATATTATTTTTTTTCTGAAAACGACAAAAGTCATTCGGAACACGTCAAGACAATTCTGGGGGCACTGTATTCCGGAGGATTGAAGCTGAACATTGAAGAATGTGAATTTTTTTTTGATGTCGGTAAAATGTTTAGGTTATGTCATAAATGGTGACGGTATGTTATAGTGTTATACCCGAGGCCACGTAGTTCAAGCCAACAAATATTTTATTTCATATTTCTTGAAGATGGCAAAAACAAATTATCGAAACATCTGTCCGCACACAAATTGATATCATCCATATACTCGAAAATACTCGTGAAATTGCTGGCAAAATATTATCAAACATTGTTTTTAAAAATGGTTGTATTTTTAACAGCTTTATAGAGAACTATCTAAACGTTTTTCATATGGCGATTACGAAGCATAGTTTACCTCAATACAATTTACAACAATTTCAAAAAAGGCAAATAAATATATAGTAATGACGCAATTTCCTTATCCAATGCATCTGACACCTCAGATGTGAACTATATCTAAACTTTTTAATCTCGGTGTATGAGACAATTTTCTGGAATGAATTCATATTTATTTTAAAAAGCATTAAACGATTGCAAGGTTTAGTACCCACATCTTAGAGAACTTTAATGTATCTATCTCTAGGGGTGCATCAGGGGTCAATACTAGGCCCCTTCCCTTTTTTGTTATATATTAATGATCTGACAAATTATATTAAGAACGATGTCTGCTGACTATAGCACCATAACTGTGGCAGATCCAAATACTTATATTATATACAATTTTTATGATAGAAAATTTTGAATTTTGTAATAAATGCAAATTTTTGGCGGTTGCTTCGGACGCAGACCTATCCTAGAAATCCCTAATTGGTCAATTGCAAGTAGGCACGAAATTAAATCAGCTTTGTATATAAGGAGTTGGGTTATGGCTATTGAAATGGATAGAACTTGGGATAGTCTTTATTTGCGAAAAAAACTTATTTGTGTGATTTGCGATTTAAGACCAGGAAAAAGCTGTAAATATAGTTTTAAGACTAATAAAGTGCTTACCATAGCATCAATTTTTATTTATAAATTCTTATGCTTCGTGAAGAACAATGGGCACATTATTGGCAAAGTTGCGTCTTACTACAACTATGTCACGAGAAGCAACGACCTATTATTATCATCACATAGTTGCACATTATTTGAGAAGTCATATTATCGTTGTATTAAACTTTATAATTGAATTGAAAAACAATAGCAATTTTAGCTCATATCAGTTCAAAATCAATCAAATGTTTTACTGGAAGGTACAGTTGATTTAAAAAAAAACTGGTACACTTTCTTTTAGCTATATAATCACTCGTTCTTTGATTGATAATAATCTTACAAATGTCACTTTGATGTTAATCAGTGGCGTCATTATTAAAAATGGTTCGACATCTAACAGATATTCAAAAACTTCAAATTTTTTCTAAAATTGAAGATGGTTGGTCCGTAAGAAGACTTGCTGCTGAATGCAATGTGAGTAATACCACGATAATGAGTGTTAAAAAACAATGGGAAACTAAGCAAACGGTATCCCGTAAAGTTGGTTCCGGTAGGCCCAGAAAGAGCAATAATCAAGAAGATGAAAATCTTATAAATTACCTAAGAGAAAACCCTTTTCAGACTGCAGTAAATGCAATTTCAGAGACACATTTCCCTGCTTCGGTACCTACTGCTTGCAGAAGAATAAAACTAGGAACCGAATTGAAGAGTTGTTCAGCGGCTAAAAAATACAAACCTTCAGAAGAAAAGAAGCAGGGTAGGATTATTTTTGCACTGAACTATATAATCAACGATTAAAACTTCTGGGGACAAGTTGTCTTTTCTGACGAAAAAGTTTTTAAATCCTGTAACGATGGACATGTTCGCGTATATAGGCCTCCTTCCACAAGATACGACGAAAAATATACTTTCGATCCACAAATATCAAGAAGGTTGTCAGTCAATGTCTGGGCTTGGATGAGCCTAAATGGGTTAGGTGTGTGTTGGAATAGTGGTGATCATCTCAATTCCATTAAATATATTGAAATATTAGACAATATTATGTTGCCGTCAGTAATAGAGGTGTTTCTGGAAAATAATTTTATTTTCCAACAAGACAACTGCTCCATACATACGGCCCATCGTATTAGGCAATGGTTTCTTAATAAAAACATAGAATTGATACCATGGCCATCTAAAAGTCCGGATTTAAATCCATTTGAAAATTTTTGGGAACTAATGGTGAAACATATAAGAAAATTAAATAACCATCCAAATAATGCCCAAGAATTGGAAGGGATAATTGAAGACGCTTGGGAGAACTTGTCGCAAGAAGTTGACCTTGCAAAAAATCTGATTTTGTCCATGCCTGCAAGACTTTAGGCAGTTTTAGACGCTAATAGAGCAATGACAAAATATTAGTTAATTCTGTATTACGTAGTTGAAGTTCATTTATTTAATTTTTTTATTGTATTTTTATGTTCAGTCTGCATTGTTTACATTTTTTTTTTTAATCTCAAGTGGTATTTTTGTGTTCTTATTTTAAAAATAGAATTATCATTATTCAGTTACTATTTTAATTACAACCATTATCCGTAACAAATATTATTTTTTTAAACAATAATATGGCAGGCTTGAAAATGTTTTGAAAAAGTTATTTTCTAATTATTTTTTAAAATTCCATTTGAATAAAATTAAAAAGAAAGGTTTAATAAGTTTAAAAACAGGGGGCGAGCGTAGGTGCGTCTTTACTATGTACATACTTCGGTATGCGATGTAAAGCAACGACAGGCGCAGTTAGTACTTGGATGGTGACCATTCCAACGGAAACCGCGTTTTCGCCTCACACATCTTCCAGCGCCTTGTATATCAGTGTATGCGCGGAAGCTATACAACCTTAGGCGAGGGTTTTATAGGAGATATACCATCCCTCGGAGGGGATGTAAAGCCGTCGGTCCCTTATCTATTAAATGTTAGGCAAGTAAAAGATCCCTACTCTTCTTAAGGGAAGAGGTTCGGCAAAATTCCTGGTTGGGGGTAGCTCGTCTACATGCCTGGCCAGCCTTATTTACAGACAACTAAACTATTAAGATTTTCGATTACAAGAGCTGTACCAGTTTTTTTTAAATCAACTGTACTTTCTAAATAGATGAATTATTGCCTGTTTTTTTACATTCAGATTTTTACAAATTATGTGAGTAATAGATTGTGACAGATATGGTCCAGTGTTAGAACAGTAGGACAGATATAGTTTCTTTACAGTTCAGTATATTTTCAACATAATGACAATACTATTTCATGGAGATTAATTTGTAAATGTTGCAAATGTGTATTTTAAACTAAATGAAAAAAATATAAATTATATAAACAATTCGCCTTGAGCTAACAAATGTTTGTAGCACATTTCATTACATTGTTTTTCATGAAAAAGCACATTGAAATACTCATATTTTCAATTTATTCCTTTAATTAATCGACAGGTCAATTATTTTTAACGATTGGTTAAAGCAGACCTAATTTCCAACAGGAAAATCTATATGAAGCTTTCAAATACACAGTTATCTGTACTCGGCAACAACTTGTATAAGTTGAATTGTGGTATGTGAATACTTACCTAGATATTTGATTAACATGTTGTTTAATTACTACACAATTCAACTTTTTGTGGTTAAAAATACCGATATTTCTGATATCTTTTTTATTTTTATTGTTGAAATAGGTACTAACAGTCGACAACGTCAGTCCGCAACTTCACTCATTTCGTAATAGTCAAATACCTTAAAATTTTAAAGTAAAATTGATACATCATGGAAACTGCATAAAGTTCTTTTTCCAATTTTGTGAAATAATAATTACTCACCAATCTAAACAAATGATTTAATTATACACCCGTGGTCATTTAGTGTTAGGGTCTTGAATAGGCTTAATAGGAGTGGTTAAATTAAATTTGAATATCATGTGAACATAAGCAACGTGAGGAAAACTTACCTTCTTAAGTTAATACCGTTTTCCATGAGGTATTTATACAATTCAACCCATACACTTGCTTTGGCTAATTGTGATGCCATATTTGACAGGTTGTTCGACAACCGAAATCTTGATCTGTGTGTATGTTAGAGGTGTATTAAGTTTTTGTTCCACCGCAAATTATTATATACCTGTTTCAATCAAATATAAATAGAATAAAATTTACTTTAGAAAATATTTAGAAATGGGTTGCAATTTAAAATATTAAAATACTTTTTTTTAATGTGGAAATAATGTAGTCTGTTACTGTAACATTGAATAAACGTTGCAACTTTGGGAGTACTACGAAATATTAAAAATATAGGCATACAGGCTGTTCATTTTATCAGAGCCTTCGAGAATATTTCGCTTAACATCGGTCGCGCAAAAATATTGTCTACGAAAATTGTGGCGATATTTATAAGCAACAAAATGGTTTAAAGACATTCTTCATAGTGTGAAAAAAATTTGTTGAATCGGATGGGAATTAAATATAGTATTTTTCTCTCTTTTCACCGATATATCACATACTATATTTATTCATTGAAACTAAATAAGTAATTAGAAAAATAATTTTTAAAACAAATAATTTTTTTTTAATTAGAATCATACTTGCCGTGAAGAAGTACCATCGGATAAAACGATTAAAAAATTCTATAAATTCTTCAAATCTTTACTATAATAAAACATTAACACAATTAAAAAGATGAAGTAAATTCAGCTAACAAAAAAAAATAATAATCAGGAAAGCAACATGGAGCAATTGTGGGAAGAGTATTCATAGTTATGCCAATGTATAGAGGTCATCTATAAAAACGTCATTCTTTAGTAGGCGTTGGGTCACGTCAGACCATCCCCACCCCTGCACCAAGTATGGGATCTGCATTGCCCTCCGGGCAGGTGAGTTCAGAGGGTGTCATAGATGGTTCATGGGGTGTATAATAAACAGGTCTGTACTGTTTTCAAACAGGTCTGCACAGCTTTCAAACAGGTCATGACATCCCATGATCACCTCCCCGGCCGAAAATGCAGATTCCATACTTGGTGAAGGGGTGGAGATTGTCTGAGGTGACCCAATGCCTAGTTTTTTGACAGATGATCTCAGTTAATTGTTAAACTCTCACTCACTCACACTCCTTTAAGAATTTAGAATTTAAAAAAAAAGTTTTCACTCACATTGATCGTTATAATATGTTCGTTACATATTGGCAATGCAACTTTAACACTGGATTAGCTGCAGTAGAATACAGAAACAGATTTCCACAAGCACTGCAGCCGAATGTTTAAAAAATTAACTTCGAGACTAAAAAGTAATGGTTCATTTTTAAAGAGGAAGGCAAGAATGAACAGTGTTACTGATAATGTGACTAATTTAAACCGCGTTATTATTTATGTAATAAACAGAAAATTTGGAAACATTATTAAGAGGAATTCAATTCAATTGTCTTATAAATAAAAAAAATTAATGAAAAATGTTTACCGGTAGTAAAGAGCTTAAAAAGTCCACAATGTACAAGAATAGGGCAAACCAAGGAGCATGAAAGAAGGGTGCCGATCCATTAATATGCAGTAAAATACTTTGGTCCGACAAGGCAAATTTTTCCAATAATGGAATTTTAAAATGGACTTCTGAAAATACACACTGGAATAGACCAACCCGGTTTCAAATCATTTTTCAATAAATGTGTGGTTAGGTATTTCAGGCACCAATTTAACAGGTCCTTATTTTTATGATGGTCATTTCAGTGGCCAAAGGTACCTAAACTTTTTGAAGAACGAATTTAATGAATTTTTAGATGACCTGTCTTTGGAGAATCGACATTACTTTCAATATTTTCAACAAGATTGCGCTCCTCCCCACAATTCAAATATTTGCTTAGATTATTTAGACAAAATTTTGCCTGAATATTAGATAGTTATCAATGAAGTTATTCGATGGCCTCCTCATTCTCCAGATATAACCCCCATGGATTTGCTTCTATGGGGTATATTAAAGATAAGATATTTTCGATGACACCTCAAAATGTAGAGGAATTCGAAAGCTAGAATTCAACATATAATACAGTGGACATTTTGAACACTTGATATGACGTTTTAAAAATTATTTTGAGGATTAGATAAATATTAATATTCTGTGTGCTATATTCGTTTTTGTTATTAATATTTTTTTTGTTATCTGACTTCATTTTACTCTTTTTATTGTGTTAATGTTTTCAGGACAGTCGTCAGGTAGATTGACATCGTTTTAAATCGGACAAGGGATTGTACTGTTGGAACCAATTCATTATAGGCTTTAGATATACTATTTTTTTCCCTCGCCCGCCCCCCAGAACAATCCCAATTTTGGGGCAATATCGCTTAAAAATCATGTTTTTGCAAATATCTCGATTGTGAATGGTTCAATGAAAAAAAGATGGTTATCAAAGTTGATGATTAGTAAATCCTATATCGAAATGGTTTAGACAAGTTTTTATGTAGTATTAATATTCTTGGAGTTATTGGCGGGCTAACTCAAGCACCGTATCGCATTCACTCTGTATATCGTCACGTGTCTATACACTTCCACGTTTTCTACTTGATATTACGTTTAATTGTCACTTTTTAAGTTTAAGCAAATATATTTATGATCAATTTTGAAATTTTATTAAATGTCTACAACTATCGGTGGTTACTACCATTATGCGTTCATTTCCACATCACCTTGCGATAGAGAACTTTTGCTGTATTTTTTTAAGTGATGTCTCCAATAAGCCTAATCCACTTTTTGTATATTTGATTAACTTACTTCTAGTACTTGTTCTCTACTGCCAATACATTATATTAATCTGAATTTTTTTGAAGTTGAAGGTCCAAAACATTCCCTTGTTTCAACAAAACGGCGAGTGTCGGTTTCATTATCATCTGCATTGTCTTTGTCAAATTCAGCCTCCTAGTATAGGATAAACCTGTTCCAAAAAAGCTTATACTTTATCTTCGGCTCCTTTGGCTTGATCTAACTCGTCTACATATATTTCGACACTTGTACACGTTTATCTTTGACATCCAGAACAAATAAGGAAACATTTTGGTCCAGCTTTTCTACAAGTACATGCGGCTTTGCAGCCTTTTGTATGCTTGCAACTTATTGTCTTCAAAAGGTCTTACGGAGCAGCTTCGGTTTTGGTAGTAATAGGAAACATACAATTTTTTTCATCCAACTCCAATTTTGCGGACTTTTGGTATTGCCGTACTACTTGGTAAATTTGACAGTAAGTTCTAAAAGGGCGTTGGCGCGCAGCAGACTCAGATGGAGGTAAAGCTGGGTTCCATTACGCGAAACTGACTCGCGAAACTAGATTCGCGTTGTGGATACCTAATCCCTACCCCGAAACTTTTTGCGCGAGGACGTTTCGAGGTGAGCAGACCGGTAGTCGGTTTTTGACTGCGCATCAAAGTGTTTCGCGTTGTTTGTTCCGCTCCGTGTAAACGCATACTTGTCTCGAGCTTCAAAATGAACCACGAGGAATGCATTCCTCTTAATAAACTGTATCCGAGCTATCGATTTTTGTAGGATGGCATCATAATAAGTCCTCGTGGAAGGAAATGAGCATCAAAATGGGGCAAACTGTCGGTACTTTTAAAGCAAAAATGAAAACTCTAACGGGGTCTTACAGGAGTGAAAAATCAACGGAAAAGAAGAGCAGAGTCACTGGAGCAGGTATGCAGGTTGTTTTATTTTTTAAAACAACCTCTATACCCGATCCAGTGACTCTGTTACTGCTTCTCTCATACTAGTATCTATTCTTCTTATTATGGGATCAGCCTGTGACAAGAGTTATTAAAAGTCTTGTGAAGTCATCCGGGTAAAGTTATAGTATCATTGATGGGTTCTACTACTCTCAGAAGCTGGTTTCCATATTGCAATCTCGGACGAAATAATTTTTTGGCCCACCAGCACTGTTTTCTTCGTTTTTTATTTATTTTTAACATAAAGTATCGCCATGATAGCAAACGCTGATGCTGTAGTCCTTGTATATACGAACGGCGTGCTTGTTTCGCACAAACTGGTGGCTCACTTTATTTCGCCTCTATATCGCGAAACGTTTCTCATAGTGGAAATGGTTAGCACGAGACAGCCGCTTCGCGCGTGATTCTCGCGAAAGAGTTGCGCTGCGCGAGTCAGTTTCGTGCAATGGAACCCCAGCTTAACGATGCAAGGTTACGTGCACTTTTTGCCACTAACTTAATAAAGCATTTATACCTGAATTCATTTAAAGAATGCTGTTCGGGTTCTGCTCCGTAAAGGGCTAATATAACTTCGAAGTGCTGTACCTATAACATCAGGGTGTGAATTGGGGTCTTTAAAACATTCCAATCCTGCAGATTTTTGTAATAATTTAACGAATTTTGCATTGCCTTGCCTAAAAAATGCAGAAATTGTGTCAGATCCACTGAATGCGGTGTGAAATAACATGTTATCCTCAACTTCTTTTGGATATTTAAAAGAGTTCGAAGAATAAATTCGTTCGTTCGTTTTCCCTTGCTTGGCTGGCGATACGACACGACACGACACGACACGACACGACCCGACATGACACGATACGACGGACACGACACGATACGACAGACACAACATGATACGATACGACACGATGCGATACGACACGACTCGATACGATATGACACGATACGGCACGATACGACATGATATGATACGATACGACACACAGCACAGCACAATATGAATTTTAAAAAATTACCGATTTTTCTGTATATAAATGTGTAATAATATTGTTATGCAACATGTTTAGTAGTACTCTATATCAGTTTCGATATTTCCTATAATTTTATGTGTGCTTAATCAAAAACTTAGTAATAGTTTGCTTACAAAAATTATATAATAGCGCCCTCTGCACTGTATGACGAACTTTTCTTTGTTGACGAATTATAACATACCCTTTTAATTAAATTAAATGTGTATAGTAATCATATATTTGGGCAATGCACAATTTATGTTCAGTTCATTCCTTTCTAAATTACTGAAGCACATTATTGAAAAATTGCTACTCCAAATATGTTCCATAATTAATAATATTACCTTTCAGTCACAATATATACTCGTATATAGATATTTTTCATCTCTGATTTGGGTTAATATGACGTTTCCAGCGAATTCAGCATTTCACTGGAAAGTCTAACGATTTGTCGTGTAGAAACCGTACTAAGGACAGGTGAAGTAAAGAAGCATTTGTCATGAGGCCGGGTGAATTATGAACTCCGTTGGAAAAACTCAATAGACGTATTTTATGTCACAAAAAATATCTTAGGCCGGCCATATAAATGTGTAATACATCTCTTTTGTGAGTGTTTTTAGGTATATGGGAAATTAATCCTTCTCATATTGCATTTGATTTATTAACAAATATTTACTGTGAGCATTATAAAATTCCTTTTATGGAAGGATTATGGTCTCACCATAATTTTGCTTCTTAAAGAAATTTACGTTTAGATCTCTTTAGTTATTAACTATTGTTAATATTTCAAAAGCTTACATATACCAAAAATGGATGAATGACACATTATTAACTTGGACCAAATGTTCACTTTTAAGGTCTTTATTTTATCGCTGCCACCTTGTGTTAAAAAATGCTTATCATTCCATAAAGGATTTTAAAACAGTAAAAATAAGCTTAGCGACCCAGCGTAATTGCTGTTGTGGCTGTTCAGTGTATTAACTGCCTAATCCTTACTGATTTATCATACAGAAAAGCTTATGCTCACTTGGATCATATTTCCGTTTTAAAATTCAACGCTTAATGAAGCAATTAATATGAATTTGTAATTAGAAATAATTAAAAGGCCTTAAAATGATTGCGATATTTTTTAAATTAAGTATTTACCGGCCAGTTGGTAGAGTATGAATATAAAACGGAATAAAGTAGAATATTATTTATTGCCTTATTGACGTAAATATATTGGTAGCAAGTTATTAACAATAAGGAGGATTTAATAAAGATATTAGGGAATCATCACTCTATAACCAATGATAATAACAAGGCTAGTTTTCTCTCAAGTTGGTACGGTTGTTCTCAGGTTGTGATAATTTATATCTTAACAATGTAGATGAAAAAGTTCACTTCTTGACAGGAAATATTATTTGTTTGTTTGATATTCGTGCTCCAATACGCACTGTACGTATAAATAAGTCTTATGCACCCTGGCTCACTAATGTAACAAATAATATTATGAAAGTCAGAGACAAAGCCTATGACAAATATTAAAAATCCAGAATTCAGGCAAATTGGGAATACTACAAAGAGCTACGTAATTTTACTACAGCTGCTATCAAAAGATAAAAAGCTGCATACCTAAACTATTCTGACGAACATGACAGTAATCAGTTATGCAAAAGCAATGAATATACTGTCTAAATCCAAACCCAGTCTTCCAGAAAACTTGCAAAATTTTACTAAAATAAATGAATATTTTTCTAAGGTGATAATGTGAACGATCCATCTTTTTGAGTCTGAAGGACTTCTACTATATTTTCCAAAAATGAATATAACGTTAACAAAGAAGGGTTCAAAACGACCGTTTCAGACGGAGAATAATATAAAATTTATACTTACTGTTCGTTTATGCTTAACTGCTTCACTGATGGTATCAATTGGACGTCGTAACACTATAAATCTAACACAGTAAGTACTAACACTTTCTTAAAGTTAAACCTGAAAGGAAATTTTGAAAACACAAGAAAAAGACAATATAAAGTTCAAAAATATATATTAAATCTCTTTAAAAAATCATGTTTTACAACAACTTCAAGAAAAATGTTTTTGACAAACTATAGTCTGGCCCGTGTACAATACATGGTGAGGAACGGAACGACTTATAATGTACCAACTACCATCCAGCATGCGGTTTTTGAGCTAACGATTACACAAATTAGATTCAAGAAAAGTTCAATATTTATAAATTTTTTGGTGGGCTTTTGCTAGCCTGTTTATTTACGTATTTTCAGTTCAATATCAATTTTGATCGCTCCTCGGAGCTTAAAAATGCTTAAATCGCAACGACTTTGAATTATATTTTGCAATTACAATTTCATACGTTCAGGCAAGGCGGTCCCATGCACTTATGAGTACATGGTAACTATACTATACACCGAATCACTGAGGAACCGCTTTAGGGCAAATCCCGTTAAAACCCATCATTTTCTCGTTAAAATCGACTGCTAGGAAATGATAGGGGACCCTTGTCGCTAAAGGCTATTTTCGCTAAAACTCTCGATATACTTTGAATAGAGATTGGATTAACTCGTCCTCATATTTAACACAATGCATGAGTTGCAGTGCTTAACAACGTGGATTCGTAAAAGGGTTTTTAATTTTGAAATTTCCAAAATTAAAGTAAAATGTTGTTACTGTTTCTAAATTTTGGTGGTTGGGGCGACATTACGTCCCCGTGCAGCGACATTTTCTACACTTTCTAAAACTACACTCCTTGATCAGTTATTGAAATTTTTGCATAAAAAACGCTCCGTAGAGCGAAAATATGATTAAAAATATAAAAACCTCTTCCAACGATATTTTTACGTCGGATAAGTCGGATTTTGTTACAGTTTCGAAAAGTATATCGAGGGTTTTATCGTGTTCTCTAACAATAAAGCAGATCAAAATGTTGTAAATTGGTATCTAACATCGAAATTTAAAGAAAATGTCCAATTCACATTTACTCTGGTCAGCCCTGAACAAATAAAAGATATCATATTACACTTAAAATCCAATGATTGTCGTGTCGTCTCTACAAATGTTGAAATTATGTATGCCTGTGATATTAGTTTACATACTCATATAATTAATTTATGTTTAGAACAGGGCAAATTTCCTGATTCTGGAAAAATGCTGTAGTCTGTCTAATCCCTAAAGTTAGCTCTCGAGAATATAATGATTTAAGACCTATCAGTTTGCTATCAGTTCTGAGTAAAATTCTAAAAAAATTTTTTTACTTGCAGCTTAACGATTTCTTTAATCAACATAAAATATTAGCAAAAATCAGTCAGGTTTTAGGCGATAACATAGTACCACTACAGCACTACTAAATATTTCAGATAACATTATCGATGGTTTAGATCAAGGTCTGGCAACTGCATTGGTTTTGCTTGACTTTTCCAAAGCTTTCGATACTGTTGATTATGACTTGCTATGTGCCAACTTACAGTATTATGGCATCGAAAATCAGGCACTGATGTTATTTCAGAGTTATTTAAGTAGCCGCTATCAAATTGTTCGAGCTAATCTAGGTATTTCTTAACCAGAACCAATCCCTTCCGGTGTACCACAAGGATCCATATTGGGACCACTATTGTTTCTGGTATACACATTTGATTTACATACCAAGGTAGAAAACTGTAATATACAGTTATATGCTGATGACACACAAGTTTATTTAAAATTTGATCCGACGAAATATGACATTGCAGCTGATAAAATAAATGAAGACCTGGAAAATATTACTTAATATTGTAAAGAGCATAAACTAAAATTAAACTCAAATAAAACAGTCACTATGCTATTTTGTTCTCGATCGCATTATGAATATTTAAAAATAAATCTACGTTTGAAAATTGATGATCACCGACTATCATTTGAAAGTCACGCTAAAAATCTTGGCATAATATTTGATAAAAAAAATTAGGTATATTGAGCATGTAAATAATTTACTTAAAAAAATCTTATGTACGTTTAAAACTCTTACAACTTCAGAAAGAAATTATGTGAGACAATAGACATGCCTATATTATGTTATTGTGATATTGTTCATCGTCCGTGTTTGGATAAAAGTATTACGAATCGTATTCAAAAAGTCTAGAATACATATTGCCGGCTCATTCACGACTTGAGAAAATTTGACCACATCAGTGACAGATTTAAATAGCTTAATTGGCTGAATATACATAGCACCTGGTTGTATCATCTTTTAGTTTTCGTTCAATGTCTTCTTCTAACTTCCACCCCTGATTATCTTAAAAATAAACTCGTGTCTAGAAATGAAGAACATGGTCGAATTATCAGAAATAATATGTTGACAATGCCGCAACACTCGTCCGCTACATTTCAACGGTCCTTCTCATACACTTCCGTACATCACTACAATATGTTGAATAATACAACAAAATGCTACTCTCTTGTTAAGCTTAAAAAAGAGCTTAAGGCATATTTATTTGCTAGGCAACAATAATTATTCATCTTTTAGATTAACTGGTTATTTTTTGTATTTTCTATTTTTTTTATATTTATAGTATCTACAAATTAATAATATCCTCTCTATGTAGATTTTATGTTATGTGTGTGCCAGAGATATTTCACTTTATATATCTCAATTGTATATATAATACTTTAGAATAAGAATTTTATTGTCATTTTTATTATTCTTTATGTAAATATCGTGAATGTATCTCTGGCATTTGGGGTTAAGTGGAAGAATAGTCCTGTGACTAAACTTCACCTTTATGAACTTTTCATAATAAAGACCTTTATTATGTCCTATCCTATAGTTGTCTCGACTATGTGTCAGTTTGCTGCCGGGACTCATCAAGAGTCCTAAGGCTTTCCCCTATGTAATTATCTCCGAAGAATATGGGAAGACCCTAACAGCGCGATCTTCTACACCTCGTTTGCACTTGGTTTACCCGGAATTTGTTCCAGATGTTTATGGAGTCCTTTCTTAATGGTTCCCAATGATCCATTTACCAGTGGCACTGTTTTCGCTTTGACATTCCACATCCGTTGTAGCTCTATCTGCAGATTCTTGTATTTAGAGATCTTCCTTGACGATGATGTTTTGGTCATCAGAGACGGCGACGTCGATGAGTAGACATGTCCTTACTCTTCTATTGTGGATCACGATGTCTGGTCGGTTGGCGCCAATAGTTCGATCTGTCCCACATGATGGTACTGTCCTGGGTGTTGATGACCGGTTGAAGTTCGTGCTCGTACCATTTGTTGCCCTGTTCCTTGCAGATCGCTCAGTGAATATAGCTGGCTGCCTTGTTGTGTCGGAGTGTATATTCAGTGGCAGCAAGAGTAGTGCATCCAGATAGTATATGGCTGATGGTTTCTTCTTTGGTACCACACATTCTACACTTACTATCGACTTGCATGCGCATAATTGTTCGCTGGTGATACCTTGTATTCAGTTCCTGGTCCTGAGCAGCGATAATTAGGCTCTCAGTTTCTGCCTTCAAGTCACTTGTATATTGTCCAGGTGTTTGAGGAACTTTCCATGCAGTGGTTTGTTCTTGCCTAACTCAAGTCTTTGTTCTTCTGTTTTGTCCTTCAATGCTCGTGAGTTCCTTGTTGCATTTCCCTCCGTTAACTGAGCCCGTGGTAGATATCGTGTGCGGATGTCGTTCGCAATGTTGATCAAAGAGCATTTTTCCTTATTGGCTTCGTGCATTTTTTACCATATTGCCCCGATCGATGTAACTACTCAGGCCAACAATGGCGATGTAATATGCGGTTTCTAGTTCTATTAATACGCGGCCGCCATTCCTTCGTTTGATATACAGTCTATTCACATCGGCTTTTGGGTGGTGCATGCCGTGCATTGTAAGCATATTACGGGTTCTTCTGTCCATATCTTTGATCTCGTCTCTCCTCCAATCTACTATGCCAAAGCTGTATGTGGGGACAGGTATTGCTAGACGGTTGATGGTGTTGATCTTGCCTTTTGAGTTGAGCCTTGTCTTCAGTACCAGTCGCACTTTATCTTAGATAAATATGACAATATAGCAATGGGACGATGATTTATAACTTCCCATCGATCGCCACTTTTAAAACAAGGAGTAACATCATGTCCCATTATTCTCTTTGGTTTTAATTTGTCTATTGCCTTGATGATATCAGCATCAGAGATCTGCCTAATATTCAACAGTTCTAGTTCTTCACTATCAATTATACCATTTTCGGATGTAGGATCTATTCATTTAGGTAATTAAAAAGCAGACTTAAAATCATTAACGAAACGTTGAGTAACAGACTAGTTATATAAAAGTAATATTCAAACTAATACTAATACCATACACAGTGCATGCTGAGGTAACTTGTAAAAGGACTAAAAAATGAGGAACAAACACAGATAAATGAATCAGGAAATTATAATTTATTTTGAACAACATTTAAAGTACAATTATTGAAATAGAAAATTTGGCGCATTGAAATCCGTTGATAAGTTTGAACCGCAGAAACTTGCTCAATGTGTAACCCCATTCCGCACACGCCCTGGCTTCTGGAATTGGGGGTTTGTTACATGGCGTATGTCCATTTAACAGTTTTATATAAAACTAGTACTTTGTTTATATTTATCACGACCTGTAAAGCATTTTGATTCAGTTTTTGTAAGTGGAACTGTTTTCAACTAACAGAATTTACTTGTATAACTGCTAAATTATTTCACAATGTTTTATGTACATATTTTTATATCTTAAGAACTCAGTCATGTTTTTTACACTATTATGTACTTCCACTCTATTACAGCATCTCAGGAAACGATTGTCGATTGTCTAAAAACATTTATTTACATTCAGATACCTATATTCCAATTTTTATATTTTTGTTTACTATGTAAGTACGTATGGTTATTTTCCTTACCTTTCCTCATTACTATATATAGTATATCTTATAAGATGTAATATATTTGCTGAATCCTCACAAGACGGTTTTACGTTTTACTACTTATTATATTATTATATTTTTGGTTATGTTTATGTATAGAATAGAAATTACAATATGTTGCAATCTAAGTCAGCTGTGGTATGTGATATTATAGATTTCTTTTATCGATTCTGTAATTTGTTTGAGCACGGGAATCTATATAAGGCAGGTTGTTGCGCCTAACTCAACAACTGACAGATGGCCATACCTGTACTATTTCTATATTTTATAGCTTTCAATTTAATTAGTGGAACTAGATTTTTCAAGTTTATCTGGTGGCATTATTTTGCAGTAAGTGGGATAAATAAAGTTTACCTTATTAGTAAAACTCACCAAGAAATCATTTGCTTGCAGCTTTTGTACTGATTCGAACTGTGGACTTCAGTAATTGATATTACATTTTTATATCCGCGTTAACAAGTGTTTAACACCAGGTAAATTTCATTTATTAGTAATTTAAAATTTCAGAAATTTACAATTTTTGTCTTTGATGTAATTTCAATTATTTTTATAATTAATTAATTATAATAAATTTAAATTCAAGTTCAATTCCTTTTAATTTAATAAGTAGTTAAAATACTATATGTACCACATGGTCTTAAAATATTTTTTTCTTTCTTTTTCATTTTTTGTCAATTTATAGTTTACGAAATCAGCTTATATATTTATACTTATATATTTATACATTTCTTTATACATTTCTATATAGCTTCTATACATTTCTGCATAACTTTTGCACAGCTTCTCTTTCTGCATATAGATCAAATTTTCTCCATATTGAAAATTTTGATTTCCTTCTTATTTTATGCTTATTCATTAACTTTTCAAAAACCTTCAACTTCATTTCATTAAGAGACATAAACTAAATTGCCAAGGAAACCTTTAGACTCCATTCTTGCAACAGACAATTGTGGGCCTGGATTGTTGTTCCAGAACCAGTCACCTCAACAATACTCAATCCCAGAATCTAGGATCTTGGTATAAATTTGTTATATATATATATATATATACATATATTTTTTTTTTTATTTCAATTAGTCTTTGCTAACCGATTTATCTATTCATGTAATATATTTTATCATTCATTTTAAACTATCTTTCTATTTCTCTTACCAACAATTTCAGTCTAATCTATAGTAGACTGGTTATTCCAGAAAAAGAGATATTTCTCCTTATATTCACTATAGATGGTGCCCAATTTAACATCAATTTTTTTTTGTCTCCTTTTCTCAAACTAAACAGAAATCTGTCGTTTATACTGTACATTTCAAAAAGGGAAGTTTCTCCACTCTTACGAATACTCCGGATTCACGGCTCTTTGCTCCGACTTAAACCAGCTAGTCCTCCGCATATGTTGCCTCAATTCTTTCCCAAAAAAAAAATAATAAGGGAAAGGAGGTAACAGGTTGTCTAATTTCTGTGGTGTTATTTATTATTTATTCATAGTATCTTCACAATTTAAATTTTTTAATAATATCGGATAATTTTATTATAAGTTTCGAACTGGCTTATTTTATCTTAAAAACATTAAAAACTTTCCGGTTGAAAAAACTTGATATAGGTACCTACCAAAGTTATGATTAATTTAATAAAATTAAGTAAAAAGTTTTTGAGCGTGTGTTGACAACACCTTTGATTAATTAATGAATCTTTGTAGTCCATTACGTCGCAGAAGTTCAGCTTAGCTGTGTAATAACACGCTTGCGAAAAATTAATGATCGGTAAGGAAGTTTTATCCGGATGCGGCTATTTTTACATTTATTAAAAAAATTGAGGGAAAATAATAAATCAAAACATATCTTTTAATCATTATTATTTTTAATAAATGATAATTAACGATATTACATTACGGTGCGCCCACCTAAAATTATACCACGGCTTTCAAAATTTTATTAATGTTATTTCCAGTACCAAATACCTTTTAATAGAATCACAACACGTAGAAGGCGTGGAAATGTTTTATTCACATGTTCAGAAAATGATTAATTTCACATGACAAATCTTAAAACGTGTTAATAGGGTGTTTGCACTATATAAAAATTCACTTTAAATGATGTATGTTTTTAATATGTAGTAAAAGATAAGATATTTTGTAGAAAAAATTGCACAAATATTTTAAAATATTGCCCATGAAGTCTTACAGTAATGTATATATTTAGAAACTGAATGTCTAATCAATATTCGTACCGCAACACTAAGCGAACTTCTCCTGGCTGTTTTAGTTTGCCATAATTAATAACATCTCAAATTAGTTATCGTTATATGGATCAATCAAAGTATGAATGAACCATTGTTTCAACGTAGCAAACCACAAATTATTATGTTTGTGTGATTTTAGACCAGCATATAATTATCAAGTTCTTCAGTGAACACAATCTGCAAACTAATGAAAGTAAAATTCCTGCTGTGGAATATTTTATACTGAGTGATATTTACTTATAAACCACTTCGTTTAATTTTTTAATAATTATTTCAACATGAACGTTTGATTTGATTAATAGTGCAATTTAGAAATAAACTAAAGCGTACCAGTATTTCCAGTTAGTAGTTAATAGAATATTTAAAATAAATAAATAAAGACTTAGTATGTCTCACTTAAATTTAATTTAACGTTTTAGATAAATATATGTTGGTTGTAAGGGTTACAAGTTATTACAGAAAAGAAACTCACTTGGGGTGCTGTGGCGTAGTAGATCACAGACTCTACCTATCTACCTAGGTCGGATAAGCGATTTAACGTGCCCACGATAAAATTTCACTAGCTCATAATATCTCAGGGCGTTAAGCCCAAGTTAACATAAACTATAATAAATTATTAGGTTACTTACTTAAACAAATCGCTGAGAGTTCCATTCGCAGCGGACGCAGACGAAATAATGACACTTGCTTTAAACTTGAAATGCACTATATTACAAAAGTTAGAAATATTTATTTGTTTTCTAGCATGAAACCTGGCGATATTGAAAAGGCTAATTTTCTTATTAATAGGTTACAGCATAAATAAAGATGCCTCGTGTAGTTGCACTTGGTTTACAACGTTATAAATAAATTAACATAAATCTGGCCACAATGGGTCTGATTAGAGAACCTCCTTAAATAAATATAAATGCGTAAAATCTATACAATATATACAAGTTAAAATGCAACAGTAAGTATAAATATATATAACCACGCAGAACCACTGAAGATGATCCCCGGTAAAGAAAACACACACTTATCTAGGGTGGTACGATACTCAGACTTCGACGATGCAGAAACTGCAGCCCTACGGTGGTGTCTTCGGGACGAAAGGATTTGACCGGACGATGGGGTTGATTACAGCCCCTCCAGCCCTGAAACTTTCTACCTTTGTGTGTAGGCGTTCTAGCCCCGTCCGTGGACCCAAAAGATACATCGATTTAATTTGCACGGTAGGAAATGCACGTGAAGTGTGCCTAATCAGAGCAATTTAAAATCAGGCATAACGCGCAAAAGAAATATAATGTACCTCTTACTGTTGAGGGAAATAATCCACCAACTCCTAGACAAGACTACAGCTGAATGAATGGGGTCGAATCCGTCTTTCAAACCAACGAGATACTTCCAAAGGAAAGCCTGTAAATTTGTGAAACACGAGAATAGAGACCGGTAAAATGGCGATAATGAGGTTAACTCACCAGTACACTTAAATCCTGCACCGGCAGTTAAAATTCGCTCCCAACAACAAAATATTCTGCTCCACAGAACAACATAAAATGGAGGAAATTTTCTTGGTGTTGGTAATTCCAAAATCCACAAAGATGCCTTGAATAAAACAAGTTTTTGAGGAATCATCAACCGTATACACGCCACCGAAACGTCTCTTCCTCCGAACCAGCTGGAAGTATATTTCGCCTCTCGTGGGCAGTAGCGGTAACTCCGCTACGGACGTGCGATTGCTATTATGCGGCCCACAAAACGCAAATGCGTATCGTGGACCGTAATGCAATAGGTCCGCAACAAAGTCCCACAATTAATGCTGAATAGTGGGTTTAATTTTATTTGTAACTTAAGTGTCAGTACTATTTTTATTCACTATTATACTATTTGTTTTCATGTATTTCCTGTAATTGGGTGCTTACTAAATACGGAATTTAGTTGGAAAATAATCTCTTTTCAAAAAACTAACACTTTATTCAATTAAATTGAACACTAGTCTACATGTAGATTTCTTAGCAGTACACATTTTTTAAGTCTTTTTCTAAACTCTTCACACACAGATCAGATTACATCTTCATTTATGGTTGCAATAGCTTCTACAATTTTTTGCTTTAATAAATCTACGTCGCCTTTGAAAGAAATCGTTTGGGTACACCTTCTGTACTAAATAAGCCTATAAGAAGTAATATAACGGGATTAGATCTAGCGACTGGGCTGGCTATGATGTTTGTGCGTAGCGGAACATCCACCTGGCGGGTAAGTGACGCTCTAGCTATTGTATAACTAGAACTGTAGAATGTTCTATAAAAAACGCATTTTTTTGTTCACCTTACACCTTAACATATATTGACCCTAATAACTCTTCATATTAATTTGTGTGTAATTTATAGTGATACAATTTTACCCCAGTCACAACCTTCTAAGTTGAAAAATGAAATAAAAAATTTCACAATTATTTTTGAGAAAAATAAAAAAAAAATTTAATTCCAAAATTTTTCCAAATATATTAAAATATACAATATACCTGTGCCATTTAATAATCAGTTACTTGATTTACTAAAGTTACTCCTAATGTGAGATGCAGCCGTGGGCTTTTGCTTTTCTGCAATGATTGCTAAAGATACCTGCCTGATTATGACATACGTGTATGATAAAATCAAATAGTTATAACAAAATTGATGTAGCTGCGACAGAAACAACATCTCAAAAAAATCATTGCAGTCTTTAAAAATTCATAACACTGGAAGTTATAAATAAATTGCTGTAGCCTCAACTTTAAATAGGCAAAAGTTGCTGAAACACAATCATAATACTGAAGTATATATATATGGCAGGCTATTATGTTAATTTTATGTTCATTATTATTGTGCATTTTCGAGAACTTCCAGAACATCTAAGAGTAGATAGATTTGAAGTAAGTCAATTATTCAAATGCGCTACTAAAACTATACGAAGCACTTTATTTGATATTCTTGTTTTTATAACAAGAATAATAAATTCAAAGAGTTATAGACAAGATTTTAAACATAAAAAATTATGTAGTCTTCAAGACCGCTCTTATGTTTACTTACAATATTGTTATTTACAAAAAAGTTACATAACATTGTGTATAATAATGTTACATTATTTATAATTATAATTATGAAAATAGTAGATGCATACATAGCCTCTTATACACACACGCCCGCATTTATACAGGGTAGAACAATAGTGCATTTGACTTCGATAGCTCGAGATCTACAATAGTTCGAAGTTTAAAAAAAAATACAGGTAATCTACATAAAAAGGTTAACTAAAAATTATGTTATAATTATTATTGTTATTATTATTATTATTATTATTAGCCATTACTCGAGTCCGAGTATAAAAAAATGTTACAGTCGATAGATTGTGTGTAATAAAAAACAAGTAAAAGGTGTAGTCTATTGTAATTCCCATTCATCTACGGTGCACACGACTATGGCTATAGAGGCCAATTCGGGAGAGCACATGTCGACCGCAGTCAGGACAAACATAGACCTGGTTAGGTCTTGGATGCGGCCTTCTTGCAGCAACATTTCCTTGATAGCTGGCCACAACCCCGCGCCATTCGGTTCTGTCCGCTGCAAGTTGCTCCCATTGCTCGTCTGAAATACCGCATGATTTTAGATTTTCATGGAGAACGTCTTTGAATCTCTTTCGTTGACCGCCACGCCTTCTTCTACCGCTTAGCAATTCACCATAAAGTGTACATTTAGGAAGGCGGTTATGATGCATACGATGAACCTGACCTGCCCATCTTAGGCGTGCTCTTGAAATAAGCACCTCAATTCACTCATACTTCTGAGGTGTCTTTGCTGAAAACGTTTTAATTCTTTCACATGACGACGGTAAGTGACCCAGCTGTCACATCCATATAGCAGTGTTGGAATGACAACTGCTCTGTAGACAGCCATTTTCGTTGACAAAGCAAGGTCGTGGTTGTCAAATACTCTCTCTCTAAGTCCCCAGAGTGCTCTAGACGCAGCGTTAATTCTATTGCGAATCTCGCTGTCCATGTTTGCTTTGTCATTAACAACGTTGCCTAAGTAATTGAACTGATCCACCAATTCAAGAGAATTTCCGTTAAGTGTAATGTCTATTTGGTTCACTTGATGAGGAGTTGACATAATCTTAGTCTTTCCAATGTTGATTTTTATGTTCTAATATACATGCACCAAAAAAAATTCTCCAAGGTCAAGTGCCATTTATTAAATGGAATGCTATAAATGTCGCCATATTTTTAGAAGCCTCTTTCTAGACTTTCACTCCTATATTACTATTATTGACTGTGTACTAACCTTTTGGATGTACTGATATTTTTCGTTTAAATACTGCCATCTACAGATGCATGTTGAAATAATCACTACACTACACTACACTATATTATGAATTTAAGATTTTTGTTGTTGTAAATACTAGTTACGTGGCATCTGTGCGATGTTTTTGAATCATTTTCACTTCCTAAAACTATACAGGGTGGGCAAGCATGATTTTTCAATTTAGAACTTTTACAACTGAATTTTCACATTTTTTTTTCAAATAGAACATTCTGTATATTTTTTACCATATGATATAGTAACGAAAAACTAAAAAAAATTTTTGTTGGGCAAAATCAATTTCCACATACCCAGACTTGAAATCCACCATCACGCAACCTTCTATGTTGATAACTACATGATAAATATTACGGCTAAATCTCGAATTTATGTAATGTACAATAATTTTAATAAAATCTCCCATCGATGTGATATTAATATTGATAGAATAATTATAATACGCACTTGGTTTACTGTTTCATAAGTTTTGTTCAATTTTATCTGGCATATGTTTCGGTTGTGGGACCATTATCAAACTTTCTTAAAAACTGACCTAAAAGTGACCGTTTACAATATACAGGGTGGACCATTCATAATAGGCCATAGTTCAGGGGTAGATTCTCTGGCCATAATATGAGGATATAACCAAATATGCTGTAGCTGTGGAAAAAGATACAGGGTGTCAAAGTTCAAATTATTTTTTCGTTTTTTTGCAATAACTCAACAGCTTCTTGACTGGTCTTGGCCAAACTTACTAGAGGAACTTTTTTAATTCTAAGAAACAATAATTATTTATGTATTACATCACGTTAGATCATAGAGGGCGCCGCAGAACCTGAATCTGATGATGAATTTTTTCCATATATTTTTTTGACGAAACGTTGTGGTGTTTCTCATCAGAAAAATCTGATGAGGGCGTCATTTCCACGTATAAAAGGTACACTTGGTAGAACTTGATAACTCCAAGCGTTTTCGAGGAAAGTGCCGTTAAACGTTTCAATAATTTTTCAAATAGGGAAATGAGGGATATGATATGTGTTTACGCACAAAACAATTTTAGCGGACGTGCTGCAGCGACGAGATACTTATTGCAATATCCAAATATATTACAGCCAGACCATAAGATTTGCAAAGATCTGTTTCGTTTCGGAGAAACGAGTTCATTTCGCCATAAAAACGATGTTGGACGACTGAAACGATTTACTCCAGATCAAGAACTATAAATTTTAGGTCGGGTGCATGAAGTTCCTCAAGTCAGCTGACGCTGTTTAGCAGCGGCAGCAGGGGTGAGTAAACAATCTGTCCTAAGAGTCTTACGTAAAGAACGCTTCTACTAATATCACCTCACTCCTGTACAAAACTTACTTCGAAGGAATATTCCACAAAGGCCACAATTTTGTCAATTTGTTCTAAATAAACACAACAGGGTTCCAAATTTTTTTATTTACCGACGAAGTAACTTTTACTCGCCGAGGCGTTATTAACTAGAGAAATATCCATTACTGGGATGTATAAAATCCTCATGCCGTTAAAGAAAGGCATTTTCACCAAGAATTTAAGATTATCGTTTGGTGTGGTATCATCGGTGATCAATTATTGGGACCATTTGTCCTTCCGCCAAATTTAAATGGACAGTCTTATCTGGTTTTTCTTCAAAATACTCTTGCTGATATATTACATGCTTTCATGCTAGACATATGGAACAGAATGTGGTTCATGCAAGATGGAGCTCCCCCTCATTTCTCCATTGAAGTCAGGAATTATTTTGATGAAACTTTCCCGCGCAGATGGATCGGTCGAGGAAGTGAGTTTGCTTGGCCACCAAGGAGTCCTGATTATAATCCTTTGGATTATTATGTGTATGTATGTGTATGTTTTTGCATGGGGGAAAGTTAGGTTAGGTTAGATCCTTATTTTAGACAATCTTTTGATTTATGTATTTGTCTCAATACCATGAAAATAATCCATTAGTTCATAAGAAAGTGGGAAAGAGTTTACGCTGTTATTACGATTTTGTTTTCCCGTACGTTTTGTACTTTTTCAATAAATGCACTTTGTTTCATTAAATTTGAATTTGTCTTTCAAAAAAGTATTGAAATGTTTAACGGCACTTTCCTCGAAAATGATTGGAGTTATCAAGTTCTACCAAGTGTACCTTTTATACATGGAAATGACGCCGTCATGAGATATGCTGGTCAGAAGTACCACAACGTTTCGTAAAAAAAAATGAAAAGAATTCATCATTAGATACAGGTCCTGCGTCGCTCTCTATTATCTAACCCGATTTAATACATGCATTATTATTTCTTAGAATAAAAAAAGTTCCTCTAGCAAATTTGGCGAAGATCAGTCAAAAGACTGTTGAGTTATTGCAAAAAACGAAAAAATAATTTGAGCTTTGATACCCTGTACCTTTTGCCACAGTAACATTTTACTAAAGCATATTTGCTTATATCCCCATATTTTGGCCCAAAGAATCTACCCCTGAGCTATGGCCTATTATTAATGGTCCGCCCTGTATATACTTGAAATACTTTACCTACTTAGAAAGGGATAAAAACTTGATTTGCTGTTTCTTTAAACAACCCGGTGCTAGGAAATTCTATTTGTATATTTGTAACATTTTTATGGTACCTTGGAGCCTACTTAAATTCTAAAATTTGAAGCATGTGTAGGATTTTTCCTTTGTTTACATTGTGCAAAAGTTTAACATTACTACCGTTAAGAAAGTGACTTTGCTCAATATAATGTTCGGCGAAACCGGTTGATTTTTAATTGTCTAAAATAGACTTTCTGTGTTCTCTTAACCTCACATCTATGCTGCGGTCACTCTGACCTATATATATGGCATCACAGTCGTCACATTTTATTTCATATACAACCGATTTCTTAATATCTTCTGTTTTTTCTTTATTATTGACCAACAAGCGACCTAAATTATTTTTATACGATGATATTTTATTAATGCCTAATTTATTTAATCTATTACATACTGAGTTGTTAACCTTATTTACATAATTTATACTATGCCATTTTTTGTTTTCTATATTTGGTGCGCCGTAAAATTGTTTTTGCGATAGTTTTCATTGTTTATTTTTTATTAATTTGTCAATAAGTGACTCATCATAGCCATTGTTTTTTGCTAGTGTTTTAAGATTTACGTAAGTAACGAGATGGTAGGATATCTTGAAACAATCAATGCCCCTGCAAATGAAATATCAATTGTGCAAGAAATTTTACAAAATTCCATCGTCATCCTAAAATCAATACACCTTGAGAACTACATTGAGGTAATGTTAAAATAGGGATAAACTGTCACACTGTTGCAGTCTCACAAAGTTTTTTCCAGGAACTCTTGTCTCGAGGGCTGGTTAGTTCGTTCAGATTCGAATCTTTCCCACATATAATCCAGCTTTCCATAAAATTTTCCTCTAGCTTTCTTCTTTTCATTTCTCTTACACTTCAAATTACTTTCTCAGCAAATTAAACCGGTATAAAAATTTCACGATTATAGGTGAAGTTTTATTCTAAACAATTTTACTAAGAGGTGTTTTTCATCTAGGATCAACGGTTTCTGAGATAAGGCATTATTGGGTCAAAAAGCTATAAAAAAATCAAAATGGTGGCTAAAAAACGTATTTAGCTGGGAATCTGAAATGTCCAGAAGGCGATTCCTTTTTACTCATATAGGACAATCTAAAAACTTAGGTGCCATTTATTTCCACCTAATGGTGGTCAACTCGATTTTTGTTAGACCTGACTCATAGACTATATACAGTGAACTAAATGCTCGTAGCAAAATTTCCCTGTACTTGGTTTCGATTCGGTGATTAATATTTTCCACCAGCGCCAAATTAAAAGTGCTGAATAATACTGATGTGTACTGACTGTAAGTATTTCATTTGATTGGTTAATGCCACGCTGAGCATAAAAACACACAGACGACCTAAAAATATTTGATTTATTTAATTTTGAAATGTGAATTAAAACATGTGGGGCTGTCACGCATGCTCACTGCAGCCGTGGTGGGGATTCGAATTGTTGTGAAACTGTAACAAAATCCGACACAAACACATTTCGCATGAAAAACGTGCTTCACGTAAAAATGCCGTTGGAAGGGATTTTTATACATTCAATCACATTTTCGCTCTACGGAGCCTTTTTTATGGAAAGATATCAGAAACTCATAAAGGACTATAATTTTAGAACGTATACTAAATATCACGGCACGGGGACGTAACGTCGCCCCGACCACAAAATTTAGAAAGTATAATGAAAATCGAAATTTTGAAAATATGAACCTTTTTACGAATCCACGTTGTTAAGTACTGCAAACTCATGCGTTGTGTTAAATATGAGGACAAGTTAATCCAGTCTCTAGTCGAAGTATTTCGAGAGTTTTAGCGAAAATAGCCCTTAACGTCGAGGGTGCTTATCATTTTCTAGCAGTCGATTTTGACGGGAATATGATGGGTTTTAACAGGATTTGCTCTAAACCGGTTCCTCAGTGATTCGGTGTCAGAAAAGTATAGTTACCATGTACACAGATGTGCATGGGATCGGACCGCCTTGCCTGAACGTATAAATATATAATTGCCGCAAAATAATCCAAAGTCGTTGCGATTCAAGCATTTTTAAGCTCCGAGGAGCGAACCAAATTATTATTGAACTAATAATATGTAAATAGACAGGCAAGTAAAAGCCCACCAAAAATTTGCAAACATTGAACTTTTCTTGAATCTTTTTGTGTAATCGCTAGCAATAAACCGCACATTGGATGGTAGTTGGTTCCGTTCCTCACTATGTGTTGTAAGGGCCAGACTATAGTTTGTCAATACATTTTTCTCGAACGTTTTTGTAAAACTTGATTTTTTAAAGAGATTTAATATACATTTTTTGAACTTGATTGTAGTGTTACGACGTTCGATAGGTACCATCAGTGAAGCAGTTAAGCATAAACGAACAGTAAGTATAGATTTTGTATTATTATCCGACTGAAACAGTCGTTTTGAACCCTTCTTTGTGAACGTTTAATATTCATTTTTGGAAAATGTAATAAAAGTCCTTCAGACGTGAAAAGATGGATCATTCACAGCGGCAATGCGTCAATACTACCCACCAGCTGTTTTGACTGATATTATTTATCGAAACTAAGTGTAGTTTGATGGAACTGCTCGGGTTTCCATTTATCCGTGATTATTTTAAACAAATATCTGCAAAAAATTCGAGTTCAATAGAAACCGCCAAATTGTTTTGAAGACACTAGCATTTACTGCAGCTACACTGTGTTACAGAGGACTGCCAATCCATTTGACAAAATGTACTAACTGATATTTTAACATATTCATTTTTATATTTTGTCTTCCAAGATGTATGATAAAAAAAAATTTAAAATGAATATTTATGTTATACAATTTCAACTTTATCCCAGGAGAACTCTGCAATCTATATTGCTAACTTTTCCTAGTGCTAGATTTCGTGCAACAAGATTACAAAATTTTATTTTATCATATTACAAAGTTGACTCCATATAACGTGCACGTCTTGAAAATCAGAAAATATATCACAAGTTAGACAAAGTTACAGTGGTTTAATTTTCATATTTGTTGCTCAACTTACAAAAACTTGACATAAAAGATAAACAACTTTGAAAACAAAAATCGTTAACGGACGAGATAAAACTTTAACATGTAAAATTGTTCTTCTGAGAACAATTATTATAATATATTTTAGGATTTATGTCACACTTGGTACTTTGATGCAGCTAGGTATTTTACACTATGCGGTATTAGAACTACTTATCAAAATGCAAGAAGCTTCTGCTAAATCATGGAGAATTATAGCTTTTCTTCGTCAGTTACATACATAAAGATTCATGTTTTCTTATAAAACCAAAGTTTATAAAGCGCTACATAAATATAAGGGGCAAAATAGGTATTAAAAGGAGTTTTACTTTCTTGTAGCTAATGCATACTAATTTACAAAACAGGAACAAAAGAATAAATATTAGAGTTAATACAACATATATAACAGAGAAAACCAATGAAACAATAAATTGGAATCTCTAATTTCGCACTTATATCAGTGAACCTAAAATTAAAATGTCGATGATCCTACACAATTTAGCAAAATTGGATAATGCTTTTCTAAAAAAAAAAAACAGGTGACATTTGCATATTTCAGGAAAATTCCATTAGCAAGTCCTAAATATTCATTAACAACTTCTATGCAATAATAAACGTACACATTTTTAAAATGAAATTGACAAATATTATATTTATTAATGGAATAACATATCATATGTGACCATGGCAGGTAGAGGTAGTACATCATTGAGGAGCTCTCAAATTAATTCCTATAAGTGTTGTAAAACTAAACAGTTCATACACTATGTGTGTACAAAATGCTATAATGTGTTTCATAAAAGTTGTTTACCGCGTTACAGAAGTGAAATTACATTTATAAAAGACAACAAGATAATTTGTTGCAAAGACGATGACGAAAGTAGCGTGAGTGACCTAGACAAAGAAAATAGCTTATTGGAAAGGACGATTAATGACCTTACAGAAGATAGTGCTGTAAAAAACAAGTATATAGAAAAGTTAAAACGTGATAATAAACTATTTACGGAGGAGGCGATCAAACTGGAAGAAGAGATGTGTCAAGTAATAGAAAAACAGAAAGAAATAATACAGGACTTAGAAGGACAGATAAGCGAACTGAAAAAAAACGCACCAATAAATAAAATGGTAAAAACTACAGGTACCCAAACAAACTTTATAATAAAAACAATAAACAAATCAACATCTGTAGAAGACTTATCTGATAATACCAGTGACGTAGTGAATAATATATTGAGAAGTACTACAACCTTAACAAATAAAACTAAAAATACTGCAGCTCAGACTGATCACTATTGTTGTGTAAATACGGAATTAAAAATTACTTCTAATACCAAAAATACTAAAAGACAAGTCCCACTATACGGGGGCAACAAAAACATAATTATATCGAATAATGTGAATGATAATAGAAAGTTACACACCTCGAATATATATAAAAATATCACAAAGAAGAAAATTCTTCTGCTAACAGACGAAACTGATGTCGTCTGGCATGTGAGGAAATCACTAGATTTAGACCAATATGAAATTTTATCGTTTAAAAAACCAGGAGCACTTTTGAGCAAAGTTATGGAGAATGTCGAAAACTTGGCCAAAAACTTCACTTTCAATGACTATGTTGTTATAATAGGAGGATCTAATGACATAGACGTAGGCAAAACGCCTTCATTCCGTTTCATATGCAGCAAACTTAAGCTTATCACACACACTAATATTTTGTTTGTGTCGATTCCATATTATTATAAGGACTCATTTAAAAACAGGCATGTTTTTAAATTTAATACTAACCTTAACGACTTCTTGCATAGATTTAATAAATATACTGAGGGACACATCGAATATGTGGAAATAAACACAAAAAACTTTGTGCAATTAAATTCTCGGTTAGTGGCGTCAATTCAATTCAATTCAAAACTTCTTTATTTAACAGTAACATACAATAATTACCTCCCCAAGGCCTAACCCGGGACCGACCGTGCAACCACTGCGTTATTCGCTGTGGCGGATTGCAGGACCGGGCGGACTAGGCCTGGTTCGGTTTTAAAACAATTAAAACTTATACCTAGGCTCCTTCTGCATAATGCAGATTAAAAAAGGTGATAAAATTTACAAACATCTAAAAAAAACAGATTTAACAAAACTTAAAATTACACTTTTATAAGGTAGCTCGCGCACTTCACTGTTTCTAATTTGGGTGTTGACGCTGGTACCTCAATCTGGACGAGGAACCATCTGCGAGACGTGCAAATGCCGGGCTGCGCATAGGCTGGCCTAAACTTTGGTTTAAAAAAAAAAAAAAAAAAAAAAAAAAAAAAAAAAAAAAAAATTGGTTTTCGGAAAACTTTGATTTTGTTATAAAATTTTGATGGAAAATGAATTTAGAGACAAAAATACAAAAAGAGACAACGAGAAACAAACGAGACAAAAAGAAACAAACAGAAAGTAAGAGGGGGACAGGAAAGATTTAAAGATGTAAAGGTATGAAATATCAGTAAGGTGGATAGGGTAAGCGAAAGTTATAGTTGTTGAAGTTTGGCTACAGAGGTTGCCGGAAGATCGGTAACGTCTGGTACGGTAGGGTGTGTTTAATCCGAAATGGGGCATTATGCTCTCTAATTTGTGTTATGTTTCTTGTTAGTGGACTATCGCCCAGTTTGAAAGAGTAGAATTTCTGGGAGATATCCTGGACGTAGTCCGCTATTGGGGTTATGTCGTGACAAAGTGCGTATAGGTCTCTGAGGGAGGTGTACCTTCCAGAATTAGAGATGAGGCGCATAAATTTGTGTTCTAACACTTTCAGTTTTCTCATTGTCGTGACCGGTATGCTGCACCACACCGGCGCCGCGTATGTGATGGATGGCCTGACCACCATCGTGTACAACAATTTTTTATTTTGTCTGTTAAGTCTGCTACCCCTGACCATGAGTGGATACAGACTTAGTGGCGTCGAGAGTAGTGAAAGCTATGACCAAAACGTGTTTAAGCACAAACCTAAAGTTTATTAAGTTAATTAGTGATGATAGTGAGGTGGCATCTATATCTTCGCAGACCAACAGCAATCATGAATCGAACCTAAGTTCTATGCTCTTGAATGAGGAAGAAAGTTCATCATCGTCTTTTTTATACCCGCGACTGTCGCAAGTGGCACTAGATTAAGCAAAATCCCAGGTAATGACTGCGCAAGAAAGAATGTAAAACAATCTTTTAATATTCTTCATTTCAACATACAGTGTTTGAGAAACAAAATAAATGAATTTAATGTGTTTTTGTCAGATAATAATTTCGATGTTTTATGTATAAACGAACACTGGCTTCTTAACAGTGAAATTGAATATGTAAACATCAGTGACTATAATTTGGTATCTTGGTTTTCACGGAGTATTGCTATCCATGGAGGCGTTGCAATATACTGTCTAAAAAAATATAATTGTATCCCCATTCGTAAAATTAATGAATTGTCCGTTGAAATACACTGCGAATTAGCTGCCGTTATCTGTGATAGCAATTTTCAAATATTAACTGTATACAGGTCACCCAGTGGTGATATCAATATATTTTTGGAAAAACTCTCCCTTGCTCTTGATATTATAATCCATAACAATAAAAAAATTATTATCACTGGAGATTTTAATGTTCACTTTCAAAATCCAGATAAGGCCACTATTCTACTTACTAATTTATTGATATCATTTGGATTTCTTGCTTTGAACATGTCTCCCACGCGTAATTCTAGTTGTCTCGATAACGTATTTGTAAATTTCTCACAAGATTCTTGTGTAACTAATATTATTGACCCTAGACTGTCTGACCACTTAGGTATAAGTTTAAACACACAAAATGGTAAACAAAAAAATTCATGCAAGAGAATTAATTTTAGACCAATTACGGACATGGGCTTACTTGAACTAAATGATCATTTAAAAAATACCGACTGGAACTTTGTAAATGACGTATCAAAAACAGTTGATCACAAATTCGAAATATTTTTGAATAACATTACTGCTGCAATGGAATCTATTTTTCCCAAAAAAACAAAAATTGTAACACTTAATAAGAGAAACAAAATTAATTGGTTCACTGATCATTTAAAAGAAATGAGAGATTCATTAAATTGTTTACTTGATATGTATAAAACAAATCCCACTCCTTATTTAAAAACTGTAACAAAGGAAACAAGAAAAATTTATAAATCAGAACTGAATAAAGCCAAAATGAATGCAAATGATACACATATTGCTCAAAGCAAAAGTCCTAATAAAGCGATGTGGAACATCATTAAACACGAAAGACAACAGTCCGGCAATATCCACACAGATTCACGCATCTCAGCTACTGATCTTAATAATTACTTCGGAACGGTTGCTGAACATACAATTAGCACATTGCCTTCTCCCAATAGAAACATTGAAAATTATTTAATCAATACTGAAGTAGGGGGAGTCAATACTAATTTCAATTTTGTAGAAGTTTCTTATATTCAAATTTTGGACATAATTAATAATTTAAAAAACACTAGTTCTAAAGATCCTTACAACATTAACCTCAAAATTTTAAATTCTATTAAACATATAATATATATCCCATTAACTAAGCTCATAAATCAATGCATTAAAAATAACGTTTTTCCTAGAATTCTAAAAGTTTCAAAAGTCATTCCCATTCATAAACAGGGTGATATTGAGGATCCTGCTAACTACAGGCCGATCTCTATTATACCCATATTTGCAAAAATTTTTGAAATCGTATTAAAATCACAGATAACAACTTATTTTGAGCATTTTAAATTATTCAATAACTGCCAGTTTGGGTTTAGGACAAACATGTCCACTACTTTAGCTATTAACTCTTTAATAAAATTAATTAACAGAGGCTTTGAACAAAGCGAAATTATGTATGTTCAATTTTTAGATCTTAGCAAGGCATTTGACTGTGTTTCGCATGATATTTTATTAAAAAAGTTGGACTTTTACAAATTCTCTATTGACAGTCAAAAGCTACTCGCCTCTTACCTTGAAGAAAGATCGCAATTTGTAAATTACCAAAAGACGAATTCTGGTTTTATAAATATTAAATTTGGTGTACCTCAAGGCTCCGTTCTGGGTCCAACTCTCTTCCTTATTTTTATTAATGATTTGCCAAATAATACCGATCCGGCAAAATCTGTATTATTTGCAGATGACACAACTTTGTTATACAATAACAAAAACATCAATGAATTGTTGTCCTGTGTAAGCGAAACTCAGTCTGCCATTCATGACTGGTTCATATCTAATAAATTAATGTTAAACAAAAATAAAACTCAAACAATGATTTTTAGTCTAAAGCATCTTACAGTCGGGGATAATAACTTGGTGCCCACGCCTTGTGTGAAATTTCTCGGGGTCCATATCGACAACAAATTAACGTGGGAAAAACACGCAAATTTTATATGTAATAAAGTGGCTAAAAACATATTTCTTCTGAGAGGTCTTGTAAATTGCGTGTCACAGACAACCATATTAGCAGCATATTACGGATTGATCCACTCGGCCATCACTTACGCTATTTTAGTTTGGGGTCACTCTTCTCATGTTGCAGAAGTGTTTGCGATGCAAAGAAAAGCAGTAAGGATAATTGCGGGATTAAGTTACAGAGATGAGTGCAGAGATTCATTTATAACACTAAAAATCCCAACCATATATAGCATATATATATATTGCAGTGTCTCCTTTACATTAAAGATAATGAAACAAAATATACAACTCGTGATAAGGTGCATTCATACTCTACCCGTAATAATCATAAATTGAATACTGATTTTTTACGGCTCTCTAAAACACGAGATGGGACAGGGTATTACGCATTAAAGTTTTTTAATATATTACCCAATAAAGTCAAGAAGCTGGATTATAGGCGCTTTAAAATTGTGACGAAAAATTTTTTAACAGCCAAAGCTTTCTATAGTATCAATGAATTTTTAAATGCCGACTTATCCACTATGTGCGATGTATAACGTTTTATATTATTGTTTCTTCTCGAAATATAATTTTATGTAGAATGATTTTATCTTGTATGTTTGACATGTGCAAATACTTTGTATGCAACGCACCAATAATTATTTATCTACTTTTCTGCTCTACACTGCTCAGCGCAATGTATTATGTCGTTAGCTATAGCCTCTCCTACTCAATTGTTAACCTCACCTTCGCGATGAGTTCAATTTGAACTTGGTGCACCCTGTTTTCACTAACGAGGCTCTAACGACCGAGTAAGGGCGGAATAACCCTTACCTTTTGCCGTGAGCACATCCACCTTCTCACGAAGAGTGCGGTAAAAATAACCCACCGCACACAAAGGTTGCTTTTGGAATCGTTTGGTTACCCCATCGTCGCAGTCTCCTTCTGTGCCATGGGACCACACCACTCGCCTTCCGCAACCGAGCTGGTCAGTTGCATACCTGCTCCAGCTAAAACTTCAAATGCAGCTTCGTTTTCAGTCGATTAAGGCTTTAAAAAATGATGGAGCGTTCAAGTGGGACAAAATCATCCGGAGGTAAAATACCCTCCCGATCGGATCTCCGGGGGAGGGTGCCCACAGGGACACCTCATCGAATGTCGAAAAAACACCGACAAGTTAAATCCAACAAAACTAATTCTTTCATCTACGGTGCTTGGAATGTTCGTACTTTGAACGACAGCACTCGCACCGATCGGCCTGAAAGAAGAACTGCTCTAATAGATAGAGAATTTCACCGACTCAATGTTGACTTTGCAGCTCTTAGCGAAACTCGATTTTTGGAGGAAGGCTCTCTCACAGAAAAGAACTACACCTTCTATTGGAAAGGTCTTCCCACCAATTCAAGAAGACAACATGGAGTAGGATTTGCCGTTCGGAATCAACTTGTATCCAACTTAACACAAGTACCACAAGGCCTATCCGAGCGTCTAATGCTGCTACGCTATGAGCTATCAGATGGCAACGCGGTAAATCTAATAAGCGCCTACGCTCCCACTCTGGATGCAAGTCACGAAACCAAGGAAAGCTTCTATCAACAGCTGGAAGAAACCCTCTGTAGAATACCTAAAACGGAACGACTCGTTATTCTTGGCGATTTTAACGCTAGAGTAGGGAGAGATGCAGAAACCTGGCCAGGCATCATAGGCAAGAACGGTTTGGGCAACATGAACGCTAACGGTCAACTACTCCTAACTAAATGCGCCGAACATGATCTAGTGATAACAAACACCATTTTCCGACAAAAGGATAAATTTAAAGGCACCTGGCGTCACCCCAGATCAGGTCACTGGCATCTACTGGACTATGTTATCGTACGTAGGAAGCATCTCAAGGACGTCCAAATTACAAAGGCGCGCATTGATAGCGAATGTTGGACCGATCATCGTCCTGTTGTCTCTAAAATGAAAATTGTTATGAGACCCAAACACCGAAGAACTCAAGTAAAACGTAGACTCCGTCTCTGTATTAGTAAATTGCGTGACCAACAAACCGTCGAACAGCTAAAGCAAAAAGTTCAAGAGAATTTGAGTGCACTAGAAGAAACCAATTCTGTAGATGTCGCTGCTACCTGGACACAAATTAAAGACAGTTTAAAAAGTGCGAGTGAGGAAATTCTTGGCACTGCAGCAAGTAAGAAACAGGAGGACTGGTTCAATGATAATGAAGCTTTTATACAAGAACTTCTTGACCGCAAACATACTGCCTTCCAAAACGCTATCAACCACCCCAACGACTCATCAAAAGCAGAAGCTTTTATCCAATCTAAGTATGAAACGCAACGCGAAATCAGAAGAATAAAGAACGAGTGGTGGGCAAGCAAGGCCAGAGAAATTCAAAGGTACGCCGATTCACACGACTACAGGAATTTCTTTCAAGAAGTAAAAGCAGTGTACGGCCCCAGTCGGAAAAATATGTGCCCTATTAAAGATTTAAATGGAAATCTCCTCAAAGAAGACCAGGAAATAAGAGCCCGATGGAAAGAACACTACTCTAACATTCTTAACCAGCAAAGTCAAGCCGATCACGATATTATAAATCTTATCCCTCAATATGACACCTTCGAAGACTTAGATAAACCACTAACAACGGAAGAGATCTTAACCGCCATTGGGCAGCTAAAAAATAACAAATCTCCCGGCGCCGACTCACTCCCAGCTGAGATCTTTAAAGCTGTGTCGTCAGAGCTCATAACCTACCTCAAAAAACTGTTTGATGTCGTGTGGGAAAGTGGTCAAGCTCCGCAGGAGTTTCGTGATACACTTTTAATCAACCTCTTCAAAAACAAAGGGAGCGCTGCGGACTGTGGAAATTACAGGGGTATAGCTCTCCTGGCTGTTGGAGGGAAGATACTCACTAAAGCGATGGCAAATAGGCTAACACCTGTTATGGAAAAGTTACTTCCTGAAACACAGAGTGGCTTTAGACCAAACCGAGGCACATCGGATTTAATCTTCACACTTAAACAGCTTCAAGAAAAAGCACTCGAACATCAAGGAGAAATTCACATGGCCTTCATTGATTTAACCAAGGCGTTTGACTCGGTGGACAGGGAAGTGCTCTGGAAAATTATGTTCCGCTTAGGTATCCCTAGGAAATTTGTGGAAGTATGTCGCAGTCTACATACAAACAACAACGCCCAGGTTATGTATAATAATGAGGCAACCGAACCTTTCCAAACCCTCACTGGAGTTAGGCAGGGATGTGTCCTGGCACCCCTACTCTTTAATTTGTTTACCACTGCTCTAACAATTATTGTTGACAACAAACTGACAGTCAGAGGAATAGGTCTCAGATACCGTTTTGATGGCGGTCTCTTTAACATAGGACGCTTTAGAGCTTTCACGAAGACACGCACACGATTCATTTGTGATCTCCAGTATGCGGATGACTGTGCACTTTTAGCCTCTACGCCGGAAGAGCTTCAAGAACTTTTAGATGTGTATGCCCAGAGCTATGATTCCTTGGGACTTAAAATCAACATTGGAAAGACTAAGATTATGTCAACTCCTCATCAAGTGAACCAAATAGGCATTACACTTAACGGAAATTCTCTTGAAGTGGTGGATCAGTTCAATTACTTAGGCAACGTTGTTAATGACAAAGCAAACATGGACAGCGAGATTCGCAATAGAACTAACGCTGCATCTAGAGCACTCTGGGGACTTAGAGAGAGAGTATTTGACAACCACGACCTTGCTTTGTCAACGAAAATGGCTGTCTACAGAGCAGTTGTCATTCCAACACTGCTATATGGATGTGAAAGCTGGGTCACTTACCGTCGTCATGTGAAAGAATTAGAACGTTTTCAACAAAGACACCTCAGAAGTATGATGAAAATCCGTTGGTTCCATCACATATCAAACGTGGAAGTACTCAGGAGAGCAAACAGCCTTCCAATTGAGGTGCTTATTTCAAGAGCACGCCTAAGATGGGCAGGTCACGTTCATCGTATGCATGATAACCGCCTTCCTAAATGTACACTTTATGGTGAATTGCTAAGCGGTAGAAGAAGGCGTGGCGGTCAACGAAAGAGGTTCAAAGACGCTCTCCATGAAAATTTAAAATCCTGCGGTATTGCAGACGAGCAATGGGAACAACTTGCAGCGGACAGAACCGAATGGCGAGGGGTTGTGGCCAGCTATCAAGGAGATGTTGCTGCAAGAAGGCCGAATCCAAGACCTAACCAGGTCTATGTTTGTCCTGACTGCGGTCGACATGTGCTCTCCCGAATTGGCCTCTATAGCCATAGTCGTGTGCACCGTAGATGAATGGGAATTACAATAGACTACACCTTTTACTTGTTTTTTATTGTACACAATTTATCGACTGTAACATTTTTATACTCGGACTCGAGTAACGGCTAATAATTATTATTATTAATTGTCCATTGTTATATACTATTTATGTTTTTAATTTCTGTTTGGTTTTAATTTTACCTGTCAGTTATTACCTTTTTACATTTTATATATATGTGTATATATTTTTTAATTGACCTGATGAAATTTCTTTATTGACTGTAATTCTTTTATGTAAAATTTTGTTTTGTATACTTATTGTATTTTCTACATGACATGTCAAAACACAACTGTGTATATATGGCCAATAAAGATCTAATCTAATCTAATCTATTAAATACAAATAATAATATCAAAAAAGTGAAACAAATCACGTCTCATAAAATGTACATTAATATTTAGAAAATAAGAGGCATCATGAAAAATATTTTAGTTTATCATATATTATTTTTCATTTTCTAAATATTAAAGTACATGTTATGAGACGTGATTTGTTTTTTGTTGACTTTTTTTGAAACCCACCCCCTCCCCCGTAACGTAACTTGCCTCAATAGGGGTTGTGGAGGTATGACTGGTAAATTGACAGAGAATTATCTCGATGAATATTTGTTTTGGCTCGAATTCATCGTTAATATTGACTTCGAAACATTTTTTGATGCGTAATCGAGTATTTTAATGGTGACGATTTTTGGGGTGGCGAAAATGGGGTGGAATTTCATCGAAAACGGATGGAATTGATACATATCATTTCTCATACCCATAAGAGCTCAGATTGTGAATACCATCCACCATTTTAACCGTATTTAACAGAATTTTCTTTAAAAATTTCGAAAAATGCGATTTTTGGACGACTTTAAATGGTTATTTCTCGGAAACTGCTCGGCAAACACGGATGGCAATTTTTTGACAATGAGTGGAAGTACAGATCAGTAAGCTCTCAAGTTTTGAACGGTTGCCTGATAACTTTTTTTTAATTCGCGTGTGCGAAAACGTATCGGATGACATTAAAATTTTATCATATAAACAGGGTGTGAACTTTCAGGCAACCGCAATTTTATTCGATTGACACATGATCATTCTTTTTTTTAACCCCTACCCCAATCACTGCCCCTGCCCATTTCGGGCCGAATTGGGTAATGCAGAAGGATTCTGAATCAATTCAGGATCCCAAATACCAAGAGCCATCCGGTTGCTTCTCGAGGGCTACATCTACGCGTCCTTGCTTTGAATATTACTTGTACGACAGATATCAAACTGTCAAACTGGATGACGCTTACTCTACAGTCACTAAAATCACCTCGGTCGTTTTCCAGGGTTCTGCTCTAGGCCCTGTACTGTCCTTAATATATACAGATGATATGTTGAAGTGCAAACTACAGAAGAATTCAATGTTACGCCGATAACACGCAATTATCTTGTTCTTTTGATCCAAGTAATATTATAAAAAATGTATGTTATAACATAAACATTGACCTAACTTCTATTGAACTTTATTCTAATTCTCATAATTTGAAATTAAATGTTGATAAAAGTGCGTTAATATGTTTTTGTAATAAAGAAACATTAACTTTGTCAAAGATAATATAAAATTTAAAATATCAGATACAACCCTTATGGCTGTAGATAAAGTGAAAAGTTTAGTCCCAATATTTGACGAAACCTTGAGATTTCAGTAACATGTAATTTTAATAGTCAAAAAAGCTTATATACTACTAAAACTATAATTATTTTTACTGCCACGTCTAGTCGAAGTCTAGTAGCGCAAAAAAAGATTTTTCTTTTGTTGAAATGGGCTTAAAATGTCATGAAACGTCGATATTTGAAGGTTGAGCAAAAAAAAATTTTTTTCTGTCGGTCGGTCTGTCTGTAACTTTATTGTGCGTACGTTTACTCTGGAACCGTTTATGATATTTTGATCTAATTCCGTTGAAGGGTTCGGGGATAAATGGGGTAGATAAGGATAAATAAGCAGAACAAGCAAGTAAGATCCATTAAATTGCAATTTAGGGCATGTACGAAAAGTTAAGGTCTCAAAATTTTTTTGGCATCAGGCCCCCCCTACTATCACCCCCAATACCACCCACACACTATTATGAAAGAGAGCAAAAAAAATAAAATGTGACTTAAAGTATATACAAAAACGAGACGTTTAAAAAAAATGTTTAGCATTAGCTACCCCCTCTCTACCACCTCCATTGCCACCCCCACCCCATTATTAAAGAGGGTAAAAAAAATTCAAATGTGATTTAGTGTGTATACAACTGACTTTTGTTTTGGGCGAGTCAGACAGAAATTGTCTACTTGCCAATAGAATTTATCACCAATGTTATCCTGAAAGAAGGATTTCTGATGTTAGCAGCTTCCAAAACCTTCTCGATAGATTTAGGGAAACTGGAAATGTCGAACATAAAAAAGTGAAGGAATAAAACGTGTTGTGAACGAAGAAAATGAGTTTTCTGTGGTGCTGGCAACGGTTGAGAATCACCATGTTAGTCAAAGAGAAGTGAGCTCATTAGTAGGAATAAGTAGACGGTCTGTGGGTCGAATCTTAAAAACAAATAAGTTGCATGCAGGAATTATCTGATGACATTTTTCAAAAACGCCTACAATTTGGTAATTGGGCCAGAGGTGAAATGCAACATAATGTCAACTTCTTCAATACTGTTTTATTCACTAATGGGACAACTTTTTATAAAAATGGACTTGTTAATAGGCACAATTTCCATTATTATGCTACCGAAAATTCTCACTCTTTTATGCAAGTTGATAACCAACACAGATGGTCTATAAACGTTTGGGGAGGAATTATTGGAGAACATGTAATAGGGCAACATTTCCTTGATGGTACATTGACTGGAGCTATTTATGGTCATTTCTTGGAAAACTATCTGCCACAATAATTGGTAAATCTCCCTGAAAGAATTCGAAATAGGGTGTGGTTTCAGCAAGATGGTGCTCCACCACATTATTTAAATGCAGTTAGAGACCACTTAAATAATCCCTACTCTAATCAATGGATTGGAAGAAATGAACCCACTAAATGGCCTGTTAGATCCCCAGATCTTACAAAATGAATTTCTTTTTATGGAGATACGTGAAGAAAATTGTTTATAGAGACACACCAACAACAGTACAAAATATGAAGGAAAGAATAATAACTGCCTTTACATCTATCACACCGGCAGTTTTAGGAACAGTGGGAACCTCATTTCAAAAGCGCATAGAGATGTATGTCAATCAATATGGGCAACATGTGGAACATTTATTATATTTTATATATATATATATATATATATATATATATATATATATATATATATATATATATAGTTATTTGAAGAAACCTCTTTTTTAAGTTTATTTTTGAATTTTGGTAATTATTGCTCAAAAAAATGAAACTGGTTGCAATTAGCCATAGGGAAGTACTTACAAAAAATGTTCATTTTTCATTTCTACATCACATTATCGAAAAATATACAGGGTGTTCCATTTGAAAAAATTGTGAAAATTCAATGTAAAATGTTCTTAATTGAAAAATAATTGTTGGCTATTCTGTACATTCTTAGGAAATAAAAATGATTCAGAAACATTAATTAAATGTCTCGTAACTGGTATTCACATAGGTTTTTCTTAAAACTCATAATTGTGATTGTGGTGATATTTTTAATATCCATCTGCAGATGGCATTATTTCAACAAAAAAATTCATTACATCCAAGTGGTTGGGAGATATTCAATGCCCATATAGGAACGAATAGAGCCTAGGAAGAGGCTTTAAAAAATGTAATGATATACACAGCATTCTATTTAAAAGAAAAGACACTTGCTCCTGTAATTTCGTCTTGGCTCGGCCTGTATGTTCGAAAATAATTTCCAGTTATAGACTTTTTTATCTAGTCTACTTGCAATATTTTAAAAAAATTCTACTTCTAAAACTATCGTTGAACTCGAGATATCGAGGTCCGACGCACTATGTCCTACCCTGTATACTTTTATATTATACAAAAATTTTCTTTCCCTTATATTTCCTTAATATCATTATTAATGGATAATAAATTAAATTCTTACGTAATTCACAATTTTTAAATAAAATCCTAAAACATTTCAATGTTTAATTCTAAAATGTCATTATCTCAGCAGAATTCTGTACCTCTCTCTCCCTTCAACCCTTTGAAGGGACAGCAACTCATTTAAAAATTATAAATGGAGCCAGGGTGAGTATGATATGACATTTGAAATTGGTTTTAATTCATTGATATGTTCAGCAATACAAAGTTTTTTGAATTTCTCTATTTTTTTAGTGAACGTAAAATTTTTAATATTCTTAAAATTTAACTACACATGAACCCCTCTGTATACATTTAAATATGAAATATTACCTTCATCTATGCATTTGACCATCACAAAAGTTGTTTTCAAACTTTCTGGCGTTCGATGTAACCTAGCAAGACAGCAGAATAATTCATGAACATATTAAGTAACCATTATTCTTAAGAGAATATTCCCTATAAACTTTTCAATATAATTTGATCTCTAGATTATGTAAATAAATATTAACTCAACACGTAATTAATTATGGACCAGCTAAAAGTACATTTTGACTTTGCTTTCCCATTGTTGAGTTATGAGATGTATATTTATTAGCCATCAACAATGAATGACACCCCGGAAAGATTCTCAAATTTCAGTACAAGATAACAGATACAAAATCAATCACCCAACCGATGAAAGTACCTTTAACATAACAATAGTCAGTATATGCATCATTCATTAGTACATTGATAAATCTTTGGTTGTAATCTGATTTTGTATTATTTACACAGCAGAATTGTTACGTTATGTCTAAAGGAATACAATCCTATTTCAAACTGAAATCTATATAAACAGAATAATGTATTGTTTCAACTACGCTGCTGTTATTAGGTGTGCACTAGATTGTTCGCTTCTAATAATAGTAAACAGATTGTAGTCGATTTAAATGTATTTAAAATAATTTATAACTATATTTATCCCAAAGTTGAAACAAGTTTACGTAATGAAACAATCATTTAAATTATTGAATAAGATTTATAAAAATTCACCAACAGGAGGAACATTTTGGTACTTTTTTACATATTTAAGGAACTCAACAAAAAAATGTCAAAAATACAGAAAACAAGACACAAACCACAAACAAGAAATATTTAGCAACTACTTTTAATACATTTTTTATCGAGATAGGTGAAAACATTTGTAACGAAATTCTGAAACACACACAAAACTTAGAAAAAATCAATACAAACCAAAATCTGAGTTCCTTGTTCTTGGAAGATGTAAATGAAATGGAAATATAAAATATTATATTATACAGAATGAAAAGGAACTCATCTCCAGGAAAGGATGAAATAACAGTGAAAAGTCTAAAACTATTAGCTAATCAAATCTGTAAACCCATCGCGTACATTACTAACCTTATCTTTAAAAATACGGACATGCCTGAAGATTTCAAAGAAAGTATAGTAGTATTAATATACAGGGTGGGGCAATAGTGCGTCGGACCTCGATATCTCTAGTTCTACGATAGCTAGAAATTTTTTAAAAGATCGCAAGTAAACTAGATAAAAAAGTCTATAACTGGAAATTATTTTCGAACACACAGGGCGAGCCAAGGCGAAATTACATCAGTACATTTTTTGAAGCCTCTTTCTAGGCTCTACTCATTCCTATATTAGCATTGAATATCTCCCAACCACTTGGATGTAATGAATTTTTTTCTGCAATCTGCAGATGGATATTAAAAACATCACCAGAGTCACAATAATGGGTTTTAAGAAAAACTTGTATGAATACCAGTTACAAGACATCTAATTAATGTTTTTGAATTTTCATTTCCTAAAAATGCACAGGATGGCCAAAAATTATTTTTCAATTAAAAACATTTTAAATTGAATTTTCTCAATTTTTTCAAATGGAACACCCTGTATATTTTTCGACAATGTGATGTAGAAAAACATTTTTTGTAAGTACTTCCCTAGGATTAATTGCAACCAATTTTTGTTTTATTGAGCAATCATTACAAAATTCAAAAATAAACTTAAAAAAAGAGGTTTCTTCAAATAACTTAGTAGAAAAAATTAATAAATGTTCCACATGTTGCCCATTTTGATTGATACACATCTCTATGCGCTTTTCCTAAAACTGCCGGTGTGATAGAGTAAAGGCAGTTATTATTCTTTCCTTCATATTTTGTACTGTTGTTGGTGTGTCTCTATAAATAATTTCCTTCACGTATCCCCATAACAAGAAATCCATTTTTGTAAGATCTGGGGATCTGGCAGGCCATTTAGTGGGTCCATTTCTTCCAATCCATTGATGAGGGTAGGTATTATTTAAGTGGTCCCTAATTGCATTTAAATAATGTGATGGAGCACCATCTTGCTGAAACCACATCCTATTTCGAATCCTTTTAGGGTGATTTATCAATAATTGTGGCAGATAGTTTTCCAAAAAATGAAGATAAATAGCTCCAGTCAATATACCATCAAATAAATGTGGCCCTATTACATGTTCCCAAATAATTCCTCCCCAAACGTTTATAGATCATCTGTGTTGGTTATCAACTTGCATAAAAAAGTGAGGAATTTTGGAAGCATAATAATGGAAATTGTGCCTATTAACAAATCCATTTTTATAAAAAGTTGGCTCATTACTGAATAAAACAGTATTAAAGAAGTTGACATTATGTTGCATTTCACCTATGGCCCAATTACCAAATTGTAGGCGTTTTTGAAAATTGTCATCAGATAATAACTGCATGCAACTTATTTGTTTTTAAGATTCGACCCACAGACCGTCTACTTATTCCTACTAATGAGCTCACTTCTCTTTGACTAACATGGGGATTCTCAACCGTTGCCAGAACCACAAAAAACTCATTTTCTTCGTTCACAACACGTTTTATTCTTTCACTTTTATTATATTCGACATTTCCATATTCCAGAAATCTATCGAGAAGGTTTTGGAAGCTGCTAACATCAGGAATCCTTCCTTCAGGATAACGTTGGTGATAAATTGTATCGGCAAGTAAACAATTTCTGTCTGGCTCGCCCAAAACAAAAGTCATGTCTACAAGTTCCGCTTTATTAAAATTCATATTGTAAAATTCCAAATATTTTAAATTCAATACAAATTGTAACGACCGATAAGTGTGATAAATGCTCCTTTGTACACGACAATTTATACCAAACTGAGGTTTTATTGCTTGTCAAATAACGAAAACAGCAGAAAAATGAACAAAAAAGCATTACAGTAAAGGACCCGTTAAATACTATTTACTCATTTCAATGGATTGGAAGAAATGGTCCCACTAAATGGCTTCATTTCAAACTGCATAAAGACGTGTGTCAATCAAAATGGGCAACATGTCGAATACTTATTATAAATTTTTCTAATGAATTATTTGAGGGAACCTCTTTTTTAAAGTTTATTCTTGAATTTGACACTTATTTATTTAAAAAACGAAAATGGTTGCAATTAGCCATAGGAAAGTAGAAAATGAATCAAAAACATTAATTAGATGTCCCGTAACTGGTGTTCACGCAAGTTTTTCTTAAAACCCATAATTGTAACTGTGGTGATTTTTTTAATATCCATCTGCAGATTGCATTATTTCAACAAAAAAATCATTACATCCAAGTAGTTGGGAGAGGGGCGAGCGTAGGTGCGTCTTTACTATGTACATACTTCGATATGCGATGTAAAGCAACGTTAGGCGTGGTTAGTAGTTGGATTGGTGACCGTTCCAACGAAGACCACGTCCTCGCCTCACACATCTTCCAGCGGCTTGTATATCAGTGTATGCGCGGAAGCTATACAACCTTAGGCGAGGGTTGTATAGGAGATATACCATCCTTCGGAGGGGATGTAAAGCCGTCGGTCCCTTGTCTATTAAATGTTAGGCAAGTAAAAGATCCCTACTCTTCTTAAGGGAAGAGGTTCGGCAAAATTCCTGGTTGGGGGTAGCTCGTCTACAGGCGTCGGTGTTAGGCCTCAGTAGCGGAAATAGGCCGACGTTAAATAAATGTATAAAAAAAAAAAAAAGTAGTTGGGAGATATTCAATGCTAACATAGGAATGAGTAGAGCCTAGGAAGAGGCTTCAAAAAATGTACTGATATAATTTCGCCTTGGCTCGCCCTGTATGTTCGAAAATAATTTCCAGTTATAGACTTTTTTATCTAGTTTACTTGCAATTTTCTTAAAAATTTCTATCTCAAGATATAGAGGTCCAACGCACTATTGCCCCACCCTGTATAAAAACGGTAATAAAAACCACTGTAGCATTTCAAAATGCTGCGGTGAAATTTGTGAGGCCATGAGTATGCAACCAGGTGTACACTCATGTGTACCTAATTTTGCATTACTTATAAAACGTCAAAATCAACCTATAAAAGTTTCATAACAATTAATTCAATTTCACATAGTTCATTTCTTTAGTATCATTAAATTTTTTTTACAGTAAGGGTTGTTTTTTCTTTTAATGCAAATATATTTTCTCATTGGTTGGCTGCAGAAAGTCTTTTGAGAGAGAGTTGGCAGCACTGGAAAGACGTCCGATTTCTGGGAGAAAGATGGCGAATTTCTTGCCTTTATCCGGGGATGTGTGCAAAGGAAGGAACCCAGATTAATTTTGAGCATTTTGTGAGCCAAAATTCAGTATTTCTTTTATGTGGAACCTTGGTCAGCTGTCGCATGAAAATTTTATTTCCGAGAAGCCTCCTGATTTTCTTGTAATTTTTTGTGAAATTCATGCTACTTTCTACTTATAGGGGTGAGTTTTACTTTTGTATTTTATTACGCTATTCTTATGCTTGTAAATCTTACAGAGTGTTTGAGACTGGTTACTTTTTGGACCAATCTACTTTCAAGTCAATTTTTGTGATCTGCCGATGTACCAGTCTACAACTAAATTTATCGAGTCATATGCAGCCAGTGGAGCACCAACCATAACAGTCAAGCACATCATAATAGCCTCCTCACTTGGTGTCATTAAGATGACCACGCCATGTCGTACCGCAGGGACATTCTAGCAATGCTGTAGATGAGCTCGATCAGTGCTGGAGCAGATTTCGCTGAAGCAGGATTTTTTTGGAAAAAGGTTTTTCTGGAGCAAGTTTCTGTTAGAGCAGGATTAATTTTCCTTTTCTTCTTTTTTTTTGTCATGAATTTTAACTTCATTTAATTATGTAACTTTGTCATTCACTTAAAAATATATTTTTGAATTTAATTTTATTCTGAGTTTTGGGACTCACAGCATGAGTAATTTTTTGTATCCTTTTTGAAAATAAAAGTCTTGTAAAGCAGAGCATGGCCATGTAAAGCTACTAGTATTTTAACATCGTACGTAGACGATAGTCTTGGATAACATTATTTCCACACTATTACGTATTGTTCATTTTCTGTTACTAGCAATTTGTCATAATTAAACCTCTCTAGCCTGTGTATATATTTTGTATATTAGATTGTCTTTTGTAGAAATTTTGCTTACTTCGTTTTCTGATAATGTTTGTCTTCTTAGCTGGGCAAGATAGTAAATAACCTTTCAACAACCAAGCGGCGCCCTCTCTTATCCACACTCCGTATTCATGCCCTTTGCTCTCGCCCAAAAAACTAGCTGCCGTACGCAAAAGGGATCATTTCAAACAATCGGGTATAAAATCGGTTACACCACACGACAAATTACAATATTATTGATAAACAATACACCAAAATTTTTGAAAAATGTTTAAGTCATAGGCTTCGCTTATTCTTAGAAAAAAATAAAATTATATCAAAAAATCAGTATGGGATCAAAAATTTTTTTTAAGAAGAGTGAAAAAGTTATAGCTTTTTGTTAGACTTTAAAAGGGCACTTAACACTGTGTCACATAGCCAGCTACTAGACAAACTAAACAAAGTGAGAATCAGGAGAAATGCCTACAATTTATTGAAACAATACTTGTCAAATATCAAATAAAAATGGACAATGCTCTTAGTGCAAAGAAAATAATAAAAACTGGAGTACCCCAAGGCATTGTCCTAGGACCAACTTTGTTTCTGCTAGTTATAAATGATTTACTTGATAAAAGCTTATCGTATGCAGACGACATGGTATTAATTTGCTCGGGAGAGAACTAGATACAAATTTACAAAAACTGAATATAGCGAAAACTAAATTTATTAGCTTTTTACCAACAAAAGCAGGAATACAAATACAAATAATTACATTCATAATACCACTACTATTAAATATCTTGACGTTATTTTTGAAAGTCACCTAAAATGGGAAAACCATATTAAATATTTCAAGCAACACAAAATTATATATTAAGGTCAATTTTTAACATGAGAAGTAGAGATAGTGCTACCGGGTTTTTTCCCCTTGACTCTGAGGCGATAGGGGTTGCTAAATAATACAAAAAACACTTGGACTGCTGTGAGTAGCAGATCGCAGACACTACATAGCCCGGATAAGTGTTGTAAGTGCCCACGACAAAATTTCACTAGCTTAGAAATCTCAGGGCGTTAAGCCCAAGCTTAACAAAAACTATTAGAAGTTTTTTTCGCTTGTTTAACATAAAAGCACTAAGGGTTCCATTCTTAGTGGTCGCAGATGAAATAATGACATTTTCTTTCAACATGAAATGTACTATATTACAGTATTTACAACTTATGGTTCTCTAATATGAACCTGACGATGTTCAGTTACATAAGATAAGGGTAAATGTCCCTATGTAGCTACACTTGGCTTACAAGCGTGAGGATAAATTAAAATTAATTTGGCCGCAACAGGTTACATTAGGGAATTTACTTAATCAATATGAGTGAATAAAATCTTTGTTTATATATACAAAAAATGACACGATACCCAGCGTCAACAGATGACGAGACTGCAGCCCTACGGTGGTGTCTTCAGGAGTCAGACGATGGTGGTGGGTTTATACCTCCCTAAACCGTGGAACGTTTCAACCTAGTCTGTGGAACTTTCTAACCCAGTCCGTGGAATGTTCTAATCTAGTGCGTGGAACGTTTTAACCCAGTCCGCGAACGTTCTAACCCAGTCCGTAGAACGTTCTAATCCAGTCCGTGAACCCTAAGATACATAATTCGTAAGTCGGAAATGCACGTAAAATGTGCCTAATGAGAGCAATTGAAAACAGATGTTTATAATCCACAAAAGAAATTATTTATCTCTGACTTGTTGAGGCATACAATCCACCAAAATTCTTGTACAATGCTGCAGCTCAAGCTCTAGCAAAGATATTCCCAAAAGAAAGTGGTCAACCAGCGTGTGCACACATAAATCCCGCATAGATGCGGATTAAACTCCCTGCGTAGCAAAGAAATATTCTGATGAAAAACAACAATATAAAACGAAGGAAATTTTACCATTGCCGATAATCCATAATCCAATAAGATGGCTCAAATAAACAAGCAGGGAAGGTACGCGACCGCCCACTAGCGGACGAAAGCCAAACTTCGACCCGCCGCTGTTGATATACGGCCCGCGAAACACAAAAGGTGTGTTGCGGGTCGCATATGCATTGAGCCGGTAACAACAGCTGCAGAAATATATTTGTAGAAAATGAATTACTAAATGTAAGAGGTCTATATATGCACGCGGCTGTAATTTATACTCACAACAAGAAACATACGTTCAGTTCGACCCTAAGTCGAGTAAAACTCATACCAAACTAAAAAAATATAACAAAACTGTCTGTCAAAAACAAATCAAATACAATGAAATCAAGCTATACAACCGACTACCAGAACAAATAAAAGCCCATAATAAAAAGAAATTGAAGAGATGATGTAAAAAGTATCTAATAAAAAAGTATACCCCATGTCTCCAACACTTGGTCTTATAAAAGAAGTTGTTTCCTCTAAAACCACCGAAGTCAATAATATGTACACATAACAACCCAAAAACTATATAAAATCCAAACATACTAGACTAATTCTTCTTATTGTTTCCTATATTTGTTTTATTGTAAAGCGGAAATTCTTTAAAATGCAACAACATCGATATTGTTATATATAACGGTAAGTGCGAACAATAATAACGTTAATACTGTTAGACACAACACGAGGTCTCCTCAGGTGTCATAACTCATACATGTAGCATATATAGTTATCATAAAATAAGTATCAATTGTATATAATTTGCAACAATGTAAAATTTTAAACAAATGTTACAGCAATAAATAAATTTAAAAAAATAAATAGTGAGCTTAAATTTACGAACAACATCAATCAAGCAACCACAAATGTGGGTGGGAGTTCTATTTTTAGTTTTGTAACAAGGCTGAAACATCGTATATTCAAAATATATGAAATTAGCCATAGCTGTTATTGAAAAGAACATAAAGCTATATTTAACAAAAATTCCAGTTAGTGCAAATTATTAATGTACCACGACAAAACATGGTCATAAAATATTTACAGCAGTATAAAATAAATCAACATTTATGTATAGTTGCTGTGAGCTGTAATTAATATAGTAATTTCTAAATATGTTTTGTGATATAATTCCCATAAAATAATTAATAATCATATTTATTTGGTGCTTCGTGTGATGTATTTCCAAATAGGTCGATTCTATTTAAAATTTAATGCTATGAATGTATCTAGAGTAGTAATGCCATAATGTTTCTACACATACGAAATAATTTGTATTATGAATACGTAACATATATACTTTTTTTAAATTGAACTATGATGTAACTCTTAAAGTGACAAATAGTGGAGTAAAAATAGTCCAAAATAAGGCGATAAAGAAAATTTTACATGAAGCGACATAAAAAAAAAAGTTGGTTTTGGCGAAACTAAGAATACCCTGAGATTTCTACTTCCAGTAGGTGGAGGAACTCTTTTCTCTTCGCGGAAAAGCAGTAAATTGGTCACTTTTAAAGGTGGTTTTTCAGTTTTAATTTATTTTGGGCCCTTTAAAATGCTATGCTAGTTAAGAAACTAGAACGGTACCCTTTTATTATAGATGCTCAAGGAAGGTTCAGTTCAAATTTCGTGAAAAAACGTAAAAAAATGAATTACGGCTAACTTGGCCAAAATTAAACCGAATTTGATAAAATTTTAAACAAAAGAAACACATATAACCAAGAAATAGCCTGCCAAATTTTAGTATAGAGTATCTAATAGTTTGGCCGCAATTCAATTTTTATGTACTTTCACGTGATATGAGTAAAAAATTACTTTTTTTTAATTTAGTCGATTTTTGTCATTTTTGATATATACATGCGCGCGGCGTTTTCCCATCATTGTCTATATTATACGTATGCGCGCACAAGTATACGTGTAATTATTCATTATAAATATTTCAATATTAATGGATTTAAATATTTAGATTCAAAAAACTCTCGAAGGTAAGATATAATTCTATTTTCGAAAATTCACTTGATTTTTACTAAACGTTTTACATATATTGATTATTATTCTATTTTATTCATGTTTTCTGTATCTAATGGTTGTTCTAGATGTACTACTACAAGCAGTGTCTACTTCCGAATCAGTAGATTAGATTAGATTAGCAAAGGTCTATTGTGATGCTCCCAGGATATCTTCCTTATAGTACCTCATCCAGCTTTGTCCTTTGTAATAGACTCCATAGCTTTGATAAAGGCCCTTTTATATAGCTGTCCGCCCTTGGTATTTCTTCTCCGAGTACTTGGAATCTCAGCCTCACCAGGCCTTCACAGTGGCACAATACGTGAACTGAGGTTTCCTCTTCCTCTTGGCAGAATCTGCATGTCGCGTCCTCTGCCAGGCCCATTAGACTCATGTGTCTATTGAGCCGGCAGTGGCCAGTTAGAAGGCCTACTATTACTCTGATGGCCTTCCTATTCTGGCTTAGTAGATCTTCCGTAAATTTGGCCGAACGTTCTTTAATGAACTCTTTGGCCTGTCTCTGTCCTGGGAGATTCCTCCACCATTCCAGAGATTTATTTTGCACCCACTCCTTAATGGCTGCTCGTATGCATGGCTTTGCCACGCCACAAAAGGGCTCGGGTCCTATTGGGGCTTCAAGTGCGCCTTCCTTGGCCAGTTGATCAGCCTTTTCATTCCCTCTGTGTCCCTCGTGTCCTGGTACCCATGATAGGGTCACTCTGTTCTTACTTCCCAGCTCTGTAAGGGCCGTCAAGCAGTCCCACACCAATCTTGAGTTGATTTGCATGGAACTGATTGCTTTTATTGCCGCTTGGCTATCAGAGAAAATGGCAATCGACTGGTTAACAGTACCTTGTCCTATTATCTCCCTTGCGCAACAGTGTAGGGACCCTAGACTTATCGGGATATTGGCTTTTGACCTTGTCCCGTAAATCCCGGCTCCGACTCCTTGTTCTGTCTTGGAGCCGTCAGTGTACCAGACTGTTTGTGCTGTTATGGGAGGACCGTTTTTCCAATCCTCCCTGTCTGGTATAACAGTCTGAAAGTTCTTGTTGAAGCTATACCTGGGGACCATTACGTAAGTGGGCATGCCTAGAATGGGACTGCCCTCATCTCCGAGTATAACTTCTGGTACTCCGTCCCGTGTTGCTGGCTAATTGGCGTTTGGCCTTGCATTAACCTGTGCACCACTGACCGAGCTTCGCCTTGTATGAATACGTATGAGGGTGGTAGGTCCAAGAGGACCTCAAGTGCAGCCGTAGGAGCAGTTTTTATAGCCCCCGTGGCGCACAGGCAAGCAAGCCTTTGTACGCCACTTAACAGCCTTATTGCTCCCGACTGCACCGTCTTAGTCCACCATACCACTGATCCACAGGTTATCATGGGTCTCACTACCCTGGTGTATAACCATAGGTTCATCTTGGGATTTAACCCACAGTTTTTCACACATTTGCCTACGCCTTCCCAGGGCGATTGTGGCTTTCTGTGTGACTTTTTGGATATGAGAATTCCATGTTAATTTTTGGTCAAAAATGACTCCTAAATATTTTGCCTCACACGCAAATGGAATTTCCACTCCGTTGAGCCTTAGGGCCTTTAGGCCTTGCAGTGCTCTTCTCCTTGTAAAATTGACGACTGTGGTTTTGTGGGGATTTATAGAAAGTCCTTCCTTGCAACACTATTTGTCGACAACATTTAGGGCTCTTTGCGAACGCTCCGTTATTGTATTCGCGAATCGTCCCTTAACGACTATTGCTAGATCATCAGCATATCCTAAGCAATAGAAGCCCTCTGTGGAAAGTTTCCGGAGGAGTTCGTCAACCAGGGCTGCCCATAGTAGTGGAGATAGTACCCCTCCCTAGGGACATCCCGTGCTCACTTTTGCCTCGATGGAAATCTCACCTAGAATAGATATTATAATCCTATTATCTAGGCTGGCTTTTATCCACCGGCAGATCGTTGTTGGGACTCCTCTCTTTGATAATGCGCTCGTTAGTGAGTGCGTTGTTGCGTTATTAAACGCTCCTTCTATGTCTAGGAATGTAACTACTGCCATTTCCTTGTCCTCGAGGGACTTTGCTAGTAGTCTGTTTAATTTAACCAGCACAAGGTCCGTCCGAATCAGTAACTGGAGTTTGAAATATTTCTTCACCCCGTCATCGCTAAAATCGGATACATCTGAGATATTTTTTGAAGTACAAACATCTTCTTCATAATTATCATCTTCTTCGAATTCTTCAATATCATAAATATCAGGACTAGTTTCTAATTTCTCAGGCGCTTCATCAACCACAGCTTCGTGAACAATATTATCTGCATTTTGACACAAAATATTCCTTCCATTGTGGCAAAAATTGCTGCATGTAACGCCAATTACTTTAGATGAGGAACGATTAGATTTGCAACCGAACTTACAATCAAGATTTGTGAACATGCTTGGGAAAATGGACATAGATTAAACTGGAACTCGGCAAAAATTTTAACAAAGAGGTAGATAACAAAAAAAAGGAAAAAATTAAAGAATCAGCAATAATCTTATTAAATTAAGATAAATGCGTATCGAATTGTTTTGTAGATGTTTGTACAACCTGGCTATCAACGAAAAGAAGAACTTAACAAACTAAACATTATCTAAAAGAAAATATCAGTTCCGTGTAAGTAGTATCTATGGAAATAACATTAACATAATCTTAAAGCTGTGTATTTGACATACACGTCAAATAAATGTTCTTCCAAAAAAAGCTTTGATAACGGAAAGAAACTACTTTCCGAAATGTCAGCAAAATACATTATTTCTTTGTTTATTCCGATTTATATTATTTGTAAAACATAACCTTTGACTGTTCCTTTGACGTAAACGTCACGGACGCAGAGGTTTTTTTCCAATATTATTTTGTAGATTCGGTGATTTGTTTTTGAAGATGATAATACATGTGGTAGAAAACCCAAATAACAGGAAAGAATATTGTTATTAGTTTAAAACCTAAAAAACGTGGATGAATTTTTCTTTAAAAGCTTAAGAGAATTCATTATCATTGTATTTGCTAATAAAATTTATAGCAATAGTGAAAAATATACAATACATATTATATTTGTTTTTTATATTAGCTAGCATGAAGAACATCCCGGCAATGAATTTAATTGCTTTTCACAATATTTTGTTTCCTATTGCTCTTTAATTAGTGTAAGGCTTCTGCTACAAATAGTAACATGGCAGCTGTGGCGCCTACACTCAAAGAATTTGTTGTGTCTCTGATTTTTATAGCCACAAACACAACTTTTAAAACAAATTTGTTAGCACCTTATTTTTTGTGTTTAGTCACGTAAATCATTTTAAACGAAGTAATTTTTCTTAAATTATTACAGACTGAATTATGTTAATTACCACAAGCCTCTTGCATCCATGAATCATGTAAAAATAAATTTTACTGTGGTAGATAAATAAATTATATTCCTGTGCTATATTTTGTATAAGAGATCGTTTTTCTTCACTTTTAAGGTGATCTGATAAATAGTAGAGTTGTCACAATGTAATCGATAAGCTGAAGAAAAGAAGTAATAGGGTCGTTTATTTCAACAAAATTTATAAAGTATTGTTAAATGATTAAAAAGTATATTAAACATACATTTTATATATCATATTTAAAAAAAATCCTAATCATTACATGCAAGAACAAATTCGCTTTGAAAATAAAAGGGCGGTAAATAATGGCGTATATAAGGAGGCTTCAATTTTATTATTTACATTGTGTTGCGTTGTGACAATTGTTTCATATATTTTTTCTAATGGAACCTGATCTTGTGAAAGGTACTTCAGAAAACTTACCTATTGTGGATTTTTATGTGATTCATGAGTTTTATGTAAACAGTTTGAACTATTTAAGTGCTGAATCCCGGAGTGTTAAAATTTTGAGGTTAGAATTTCTTTAAAATAATATGACAATGACTCATGTCGATACTAACAGTAAACGATAGAAGTGTATGCAGTAAACGAACGACGTCCGTCGATTATTCCTTTATCTGTTAACTGCGCATGCTCTCACACCTGACGTCACTATAGGCGCCAATTCAAAATTTCTTAATTTAAATGAATAATTTTATTAATAAAATGAGTTTAATAATGTAAAATAAAAAACCGCTGCCCAAGGAATCACTATTTCCACATCCAGAATTTGTAGCCAAGTCTATACACACTAAATTCCAAAGTAATAATTGATTCCTTTAATAATAGAGTGGGGGCGATAGAGGGGGTGGCAAATGTAAAAAAAATTAAAAGCCCTTGGTTCCCGTATACCCACTAAATCCTAATTTAATTTTCTATTCCCTTAAACAAGAGGGTGGGGATGGCAATGTGGATGGTAGAAGGGGTAACTAATGCCAAAATAAATTTTAAAGGTCTTTGGTTCTTGTACACACACTAAATCCCAATTTAATTTTTTACTCTCTTTATTAATGGGGGTGACAATGGGAGTAGTAGAGGGGGTAACTAACGCCAGAAAATTTTTTTGAGACGTTTCGTTCTTGTATACACAGTAAATCAAATTTTATTTTTTTTACTCCATTTCATAATAGTGTGGGGGTGGGGGGTGGCTGATGCCAAAAAAAATTTTGAGACCTTGACTCTTTGTACATGCCCTAAATTGCAATTTTATGGACTCTTACCTGCTTGCTTTGCCTATTTACCCTTATTTACCCCATTTACCGAACCCTCTAACGGAATTAAATCAAAATATAATCTAGTTCCACATCTCGCTACAATACATAAGTGTACCAAATTTAAAGTCAATATCATAAACGGTTCCAGAGTAAACGTGCGCACAAACAGACCGACAGATAGGAAATATTTTTTTGCTCAAATTTATGATCTCGACGTTTCATGACATTTTAAGCCTATTTCAACAAAAGAAAATATTTTTTTTTGCGTTACTATACTTCCACTGGACGTGGAAGTAAAATACGGGTCAAATAAGAAATAAAGTACTTGAATATATTTTTTTTCAAAAATGGTCAACGACCCTATTGGATAATTGGAGTCATAGCTTACTTTCATATAGACGCGATTAAATTTTCATTGCAGGTAACATGAACAACTAAAAAAGCATCAAAACAGAAATATTGCAATAAGGTACAAAAACATGATTTTTCATCCCATGTTTTATGTTATTTTATTTTATTCAACTACTTACTACTTATATAAATGACCAAAGTTTGATAGAAATAATTGCTGATAATTGTTATAGATCTGTCATTCTGAATATTATATTTATTACCTTTTTTATATAAGGGTATCCCAGCTGTATTTAGACGTGCATTTTCTCTGAAAACGGTTAGACATAGAAAAAAATGTTTAATAGAAAAGTTATTCTGTTTAAAAAGACGCATTTAACATTTTTTTTTCAAATGTACAAGACGCCTCAAAAAGACGGCAGGTTATGCAACTTTATTTTTTCAAATGGAACATCCTTTATATTTTTGCATCTTTTGAACTCTTTATTTCCGAACAAATTTTATTAACCATGCCCTGATACCATGATCGGTATCATTAACCATTGTTGAGATATCTGCAGCTAAAGTTTTGATATAATATTTTTTTATTAACGTAATTATAAGGAATACTACAATACAAAAACCAGTGAATATTATAGTTACTATAAAAGATGCTTGTCGCTTATATTCTATTTGATACAACGCATACCTCCTTAAAAGTTCTCGTGTACAAGAATTCCTTATGATATCTGGGATTATTTGGGGGCAAGCATGAGTTATCCTATTTTACTTCCACGTCCAGTGGAATAATTATAGTATGCAAAAAATTTATTTTGGCATTAGTTACCCCTTCTACCACCCCCATTGCCACCCCCACCCTATTGTTTAAGGGAATAAAAAATTTAATTGGGATTTAGTGGGTATACGAGATCCAAGGGCTTCTAATTTTTTTTACATTTGCCACCCCCTCTATCGCCCCCACTCTATTATTAAAGGGAATAAAATATTACATTGGGATTTAGTGTGTATAAGACTGTGTGTTTAAGAAGTGATTTCTTGGGCAGCGGTTTTTTTTTAAATCGTTAAAATTATTTGTTTTCTCAGCGTATACAACTTGTTTTAAATGACCCCATAAGAAAAAATCTAGGGGGCTCATATAAGGTGACCATGCATGCCATTTAAGAGGTCCCTGATTACCAATCCAGTTCCCTCCAAATCTCTCAGTCAGAAAGCGTGTTACAAGATTCGGATTATGCGGTGGTGCTCCGTCTTGCTACCACGACTTAGTGAGGCGTTCATTTATTGGAATTTTTTTCAACAAGACCAGGATTAATATTTCTTAAAAACCTCAAATATCTCTGTCACCATTAATTCCCCAAATAGTTTGAAAATGGGTTTCTCTTACCCATCGAAGATTTTCCACTGGCCAATAATGACTGTTATGTCGATTAACCGTACCATTATTACGAAATCGTGATTCATCTGTCCACATAATTTTATTGACAAAGAGAGGATCATCATGCAACTGTGCCATAAAGTTAGCAATGAATTTCATACGTCTATTGTAATCATTAAGTCTTAAATCTTGAACTAAGTAGATAGTTCATTATCTATTAGAATTCTGTACACCGAAGATTTTCTTATACCAATCTCTTCTGCAATACTTCGAACAGAGGAATGTGGATCGACTACTATAAGCGCAAGAACATTAATAACATTTTGTTCCTGCCTTGCTGGACGAGTATGCTGAACTCCTCTGGGGCTTGGAAAGTATCCAGTACCCAATTTTTTACCAAATTTCTAAATGTCTGACGAGATAGTACACGTCTGTTAGGAAATATTATTCTATACTTTTGTGCTGCGGCTCTTGATTTTTTTTCTTCCACACTCGCCATAAATAAGCAACATATGAACATATTCATTAGATGTAAACAGCGACGGCATAAAACTAATTTGAAAATGAAATAGAGTCTTATAATGCACAACTACCGGTGAAACTGCCACAGAATGACAGTCAGTAACTTTTGTTTTTGTATGTAATCAAGGCCTGCCTCATTAGTTTAAGAATATGGAACATGACTGAATCAAGATTAAACCGTTGATATATCGTAAACCATTAATAATGGTAATAGGATATGGTTAATAAAATTTGTCCAAAAATGCAAAAATATACAGGGTGTTCCGTTTGAAAAAGTAAAGTCCATAAAATGCCGTGTTTTTGAGGCACCTTGTACATTTGAAAAGGGTTAAATGCATCTTTTTAAACAGAATAACTTTTCTATTAAACATTTTCTTTTATGTTCAACCGTTTCCGAGATAATGCTTGTCTAAATGGAGTTGAATATGGAATCCACAGCTGCTCTAAATACAAATCCATTTTTTATAAGAACTGTATATTGTACATTTTTTACATAAAATACGACCCCTCGCTTCTGTCTACTCTGTAGTCCAGTAATTCAGGGTTTTTACCTACAAAAACTATTAGCAGCAAACCAAGGTATGTAAAAAAACGAAAATTTTCCGTAGAATTCAATGTATGTTTTTAAAACAAATGACGATCATGCGTTCTTTACAAAATAGCGGCCAAAGTTGGCGAAAAGCAGTTTCTAAAAAAAAAATAAACTTGGCGTTGTACAAAAAAAAGTTACATGGCAAAATTGTGTAACTTTTTAATGCGGATCGAGCTGGCCCGGTCCGGTTGCAAAAATTGCAAAATTAATTAGTTATTGCAAAAAACCGCTAAAAACAGCAAATTATATTGGATAATGGTATTATTGCCAATCGATCACTGGCATTTTCTACAAATTTACAAAAAAAAATTTGCTGTCCGATCTTCTGGAGCTGATATATATATTTTTTAATCGTGTGGCGCCATTTTTTTATATAAAGGACTGAAATTTGCAGGGGTTATTATTGAATACTTATATGTTCTATAAAAAAATTCCGGAACTTGATCGGCCGTTGCTGAGCATCGGCCGAATTGATATATTTTTTGTATTTATTAATCTTACCAGCATCAATAATTCCTATCTCGTCGGACTACCCCATTAAAAAAAATGAAAGCAATCAGTTGAGTAGAAGTCAACATATCGAAGATTTTTCAAATGCCCGAGATCAGTTTTACGCAAGGCTTCGCTGAGAGCTGACGTTAGATAACGCGCGCCGCAGCATCGAGCTCCGAGTTTAATTGATTTTGCAACGCTCAGCAATGGCCGATCAAGTTCCGGGAATTTTTATTGAATATATAAGTATTCAATAATAACCTCTGCAAATTTCAATCGTTTATATTAAAAAATGGCGAGACACGATTTAAAAAAAAATTGTCTCGGCTTCAGAAGGTCGGAGAGCAAAACTTTTTTTTTTTGTAAATTCGTAGAAAAATACCAGTGATCGATTGGCAATAATGGCATTCCAATATAATTTAAAATCTCAAAAATATTTATAATAATAATAATAATTTAAAGTGAATGTGAAAGAAACTTTTTGCATTGGTCCGGCATAAAAATATGATGGCCTGTATGAGTTATTGGATGTAGAAAATATAGATTTTTGCAAAAAATTTGCAATATTTTACAAATCTGTAAAAACGCTCTTATTCGAGTTGTATTGGACAACACTTTTAGAGTTTTGTTAAAAAGTTTGTTTTTTCACGGAGATACAGGTATTTCAAAAAATTGCGACTTTTAGTGGTTTTTTTGTAATATTTAATTAATTTTACAATTTCTTGAGATCGAACCAGGCCAGCTCGATCCGTATTGAAAAGTTACACAACTTTGCTATATAACTTTTTTTTGTACAACGCCAAGTTTATTTCTTTACATAAAAAACTGTTTTTCGCCAACTTTGGCCGCCATTTTGAAAAGGACTCATGTTCGTCATTTATTTTAAAAACAGTGCGTTGAATTCTATGGAAAATGTTCGATTTTTTATACACCTTGGTTTGGTGTTAATAATTTTTGCACAAAAACGCGATATTCTCGACAGATTTATTGGACTATCTGTGCAATGGTACTGAGAAAATGTAGCCATATTCGATTAAATATTCACATTCAGCCACATTTTAGACAAAAGATATACCTCAAATTTTTCATTACTGACAAGTTCACAAAAAAAATTATTATCAAATTAATCTTCCTCAAACACAGGAACATCTCATATTTGTTCTAATAGAAAATGGGTAATCAAATTTTCCTCTCAATAAGTATCTTTGCTTTCTCATCGATTAAAAATTAACCGAGAAGAGACACTTTTCAACGTTCTATAAAATTTAATGAAACTGGGTTGTTCAGTAAAGAATAATAGTAGAAGTCTTATATATTTCCAGTCAAGATCCCTTTCAGTTTCTTTCACTTCTACTAAACAACATTTATTTTCTCCAACTTTGTTTTGATAGATGGACAAGTTGATGTCGACTGATATCATAAAATATTACCGTTGAAAAAACTACACATAACTACCCCAGTGTATATATATAAAAAACGAGTCAAAATACATCAGTTTTGTTAGAGTAAAATACTATAATGTATAAAGAAATAATTACTAAGATACTTCCAATCAGAACATTAAAATAGTTGAATTATTATCCTCATATTCTATAATTTAAAAAAAATTCATTCGTAGCTTGTAATTAAACTGCTTGTAATAGGGACAAAAAAGACATACTAAAGACATGCAATCAGAACCCATAGTAATAGTAGGATACTATCTGCTTATGAGTAGAGCGAAAAATACTAATCTATCCAATATTATGCAATCATGCATTTTTACAGAAGAGCAATAAATTCACATACTTATTTAACGTATAACGTAATTGGTCTGTCAGAATGAAATGTCTATTTTAAATTGAGTCATTTTTATTAATGGCTAAAATTTTATTCTACAATTAAACGCAAGGTCCTTGAGGAAACACGGAAATTTTAAATATTACATCAGTCAAATGACCTACTAACATTCTTGAAGCCTAGCACGAAAGTTTTTCATCGCCCGGTTCAACATTTCAATTGGGATTGCGTTAATCTCTGTCCGAATATTGTACCGGCCAGTTGATGTCCCCAAATTTCGAAGTGACATGACCAGGAAACATTCAAAGTCACACAATACTTGTTGATAACCTTGTGATGTAACAGTAACCGTCAAGTCATTTTCCTCAAAGAAGAACGGCCCAAAATTTCCAAAGGCGGATACTGCACGCCGTACTGTAAACTTTTGCTATGAAGCGATACTTCCTACAATTGCAGAAGATTTTCCGTCATCCAGTAGCGAAAGTTCAGTTTGTTAACATATCCGGAAAGATGACAATGGATCTGACAACAACAAGCAATCAACAATATTCGGATTTTCAGCAAATAGCCCTTCGAAGCGTTCGCAAAAATCAACGTGTGTTCCAAAATCTTGAGGTAGAAGTTTTTGTACGAATTTTGCAGGGATAAAAGTGTAAGCCTTTCAGAATGCAGCGATAGTTACGGTTCAAAATATTGAGTGCTAATGCTTGTCATTTTGCAGATCGTTCAAAATATTTTTTTGTGAGGACGTAGCTGACCCTTAGGTTACCAGACAAGTGGTCTTCATGAAGACACCGCCCCATCTTATTTCCCCACGGAAACGTCTGACAGACATGCGGCTGTAGGAAATGGGTTAACTAACATCCTTCGTCTAAATCATAAAAGCAGTATTAACTCTCCTCTCGTCTTATAATTCTGCTTCTATTTCCCTTATTGTTTGTTCGTGTCATACTTGCCTCGCACGCACAGGCAATCTCCTATCATTTCCTCCACTATATTGTCTGGTATCAGGATAACCCCCAACCTTCTCTCCGCTTCACTCCTATATCTAAACCACCTGGGACATCTAAAAAAAGTGTGCTCGAGTGTATCCATTTCCCCACAGTAAATGCAGACGTCGTCCTCAGTCTTCCCGATCATCTTCGTGTAGGACCTGAATGATCCATGCCCGTTAATATTCGTGTCATAAAATAATCTAGGCTTCTATAGGAACACTCCACCCACTTTCGTATATTTGGTATAAGTCTCTTTGTCCATTGCCCAGTCCTTCCGTTGTCTTCCCACTCCCTCAGGCACATGGCAATAGTACATGATCTCCGCTCCTTTCTCCAATTTGAAGCCTCCCCCCCACGTAAAGACGCCTTCTCTCATCCGCCAGTATGTGTATAGGCGGTACCCCCGATATTATCTGTATCGCCTCGGCCGATACCGTTCTATAGGCCCTAGCGACCCTTAGTAGCCTCCTTCTTTGCATTTCTATCAACCTTCCCTTATAACCCTTTATACTCATCGCATGCGCCCATAATGGAGCACCATACAGAACAATAGAATGTACCACAGCACACAAAACTTCCCTCCTCTTGCTAGAAGGGCCCTCTATATTGGGCATAATTCTGGTTAGAGCAGCGGCCCTCTCCTCTGCCTTGTTTGTAACCCATTTTATATGCTACCCAAAATTCCCTTTGTCATTCATCCGAATCCCCAGATAGCTCACAAATCTCTTAGGGATTATTTCCACATCCCTCATACGAAATGTTACTCCATCCCTCTGTCTGGGGCCCTTCAGGATAACTTATTAAGTTTTATGAGGTGCTACCTCGAGATCGTGCTGCTCCATCCATACATCAATTCTTCTTATCGACTCCTCCGTTCGGAAAATTAACTATTCCTCGTCCCCAGCTTGTACCATCAGTGCCAAATCGTCCGCAAAACCTATTGTTCGAGCCCCCTCCGTAATACCCAATCTGAGCACTTCGTCGTAGAATATATTCCATAGGGTCGGTCCTAGCACCGACCCCTGCGGGACTCCGGCATTTACACACATGGTGTTCCCTTTGCCGACCTTCAACTTCCTATCACTAAAGTAGTCCCTTACCAGCCTTATCAGACATTCTGAGACCTGTAGATCATTCAACCTGAGTTCCACTTGTCCTGAAACAATGAAAATAATTTTTATATTAAATAAATCGCAATGTATATTAATATTATTTGCAACATTCAGTTATATAAAACAGAAATATTAATACGACACTAATAGAAATAAAAACATTAAAACTCGTCAAGACAATATATTGAGAGAACTAATAGAAATAGCAATTGAACTTAATATCTACTTCAACCAAATATGGGAATAATTTATTAAACAAAGTACCCAACATCCCAAAAACGAGAAGAGCAATTATACTATGTTTTTTGAAAATATAAACAAATGTGAAGTGAATCTATTAGATATTCTTAATGATGTTGAAGTTCGTGGTTCTGTAAATACATCGCTGAAAGTTACTTCTGTGAGAGCTCACTGCGAAATAATTGGAGAATGCTACAGTGGCTTTAAATCAGTCAAGTAAGGAGTTCCCCAGTGTACAGTTTTAGGTCCACTCTTCATAATCCATATAAATGAATTTGATAAACCCAGCAATGGCAGAATAATCATTTTTGCTGGTATTACGGTTGAATTCGATGAATGGGAGATATTGGATTATGGCAATCTTTGATAGTAAGTTATTAACAGTAAATTTGAAAGAATATTTGTCTTACCTTTTGCCAGCACAAATCAAGGACTACCAAAATTTGATTCTACTGCCGTGTGGGAAGAAACATCTGAAATAAAATTAAAAACAATTAAAATTATTAAATAATTGGGTATAGTACTAGATTGCCGTATGATAGGAGGAACACATTAAGGTGTTAGTTAGAAAAATTTGCCATTTGGTTTTGGTCCCAAAATTTAAATTCGTTAAATTATTTTTAAATGAAAATAATCTTAATATGCTTTATCATATGTTGATTCAATCAAGTTTAAATTACAGGACTATAACATGTGGTAATTATTTAAAACCTGTCCAAAAATGAATACATAAACTTATTTACGAAAAATGTCCGATGCATTCTTCAGAGAAACTATATGAAGAGTGTAAAGTTTTCGATCTACGGTAACTCTATCATCAATCTTTGCTGATACGTTGTCGCAAAAACAAACGAAGTCTGAAATTAATTGACCATCTCTCACAGCCTTCGCATGATGGCATCATAGATCTCACGTGGTGTGACGAGGTAAAATATCTGGTATACACCTTGATAAAAGTCTTAATTTTAGTTGTTACCTAAATATAATCTGCCAAAAATCATATTTTGCCCCAAAAACATATATGAATATCGTGATTGGTTGCCAAAGTCAGTAAAACTAATTCTCGTCGAATCATTAATTCTATCAATACATAACTAGGTAGATGGTGTGTATGGACCATTTCTAACAGCTTTTAATAAGTTTCATATCCAAAAAAATTTAAAATATTTGCATTAGATTTGTTTGTCGATTAAATACATATGATCATATAATCCCGCATCTACGTGGTGCAAATATCTTAACATGAGTGAAAGAAGATTTGTGCACATGAGTTGTCTAATTAATAATAATACAGTTATGGACACTAATTGTCCGAGATATTTAAGTGATCTATTAAGTGGTCATGGTGATATACACGAGTTAAATACTAAGCATAGAAATAATTTAAGTATACCTATGCACAAAACAGAAGCTCTTTCTCCACCAAGCAGCTCAGATATATAACATGTTACCTATTCATAATATTTTAGTCGCAAACTCCTCTATAAATCCTTATTTTACTATAAGGAAAGTAACCAGACTGCAACCAAAGTTACAAATCTGGCGCGTTAAGTGTAATAATTGCATATTACCATCAAAACGCTAATGCTTCGATTTCAACAAACACCAGCCGAAAGACTGATCCTACTTAAAGGAGCTCCCTTGCCAGTCGTCACACACCACTTGCAGACTGCAGTTTCGAGCTGTTGGTTCTCGTCAGTGCAAGGTAGGTATGCGACGACCGACATGAGAATCCTTTGACTATAGTACATCCCGGTATTTTCACAATAGCGACATGTAAAACAGCCAGCAGGCGCCATCTAGCGGTCCAGTAGGATCAGTCTTTCGGCTGGTGTTTGTTGCAATCGAAGCATTAGCGTTTTGATGGTAATATGCAATTATTACACTTAACGCGCCAGATTTGTAACTTTGGTTGCAGTCTGGTTACTTTCCTTATAGTAAAATAAGGATTTATAGAGGAGTTTGCGACTAAAAATATTATGTTTAATATTCCGCCCTCTAAAAGCACATCTGAACTATGCTAAGCCAAGTCAGGCTATTTATTTTTCGATTGCAACAGACACTGGACCGCTAGATGGCGCCTGCTGGCTGTTTTACATGTCGTTATTGTGAAAATACCGGGATGTACTATAGTCAAAGAATTCTCATGTCGGTCGTCGCATACCTACCTTGCACTGACGAGAGCCAACAGCTCGAAACTGCAGTCTGCAAGTGGTGTGTGACGACTGGCAAGGGAGCTCCTTTAAGTAGGATCAGTCTTTCGGTTGGTGTTTGTTGCAATCGAAGCATTAGCGTTTTGATGGTAATATGCAATTATTACACTTAACGCGCCAGATTTGTAACTTTGGTTGCAGTCTGGTTACTTTCCTTATAGTAAAATAAGGATTTATAGAGGAGTTTGCGACTAAAAATATTATGTTTAATATTCCGCCCTCTAAGAGCACATTTGAACTATGTTACCTATTCGCTTATCCAATATTAGAAGTTTTAAAGACAAAATTGCAATGTCCCTGGTGATCTTGAGCACATATTTTTTGCATGTAAAAATTACATAGTAGCCACCGATAATCTATACAATAATATAATAAAAGAGAGCAACGTTTCGTCACCCTTCAATTTACTTCACCTTTTATCCTTAAACAGGAAGGATATATTTAATCACCTAATTGCGTTTTTGCAAGAGACGAAAATTAAGTTATAGGCTAGCTTTGTTTTATACCTGTGTGTTATTATACCCTTCTATCCGTGGTCTAGTTTTGTGTGTGCTGACAAAAATGTCATGAAGGGACCTTGGACGAGAAGTATGTGACCGACTCTTGTTATATCCTTTGTTTAGTTGATTATTACATCATGTTTTTTTATGTTGTGTGGGTAGGTTGGAGTACATTTTTTTTTGTGTCCTAGTCCTTGAAATAATTTAAATAAATACGTGACTGGCTGAATGGCTTCGGCCTTAATGCCAAAAAAAAAGTTTATATTGGATTTAGCAATAGGTCTGTAATTGTTACTTTTATTTGTGACAAAATGTGTGCAATATATGTGTTACATTTGTCTTCATTTTAATTATGCAACTTTTTAAATTAAATTATTATTATATACGTAAATAGGTGCACATGAAAATATGCTTAGCAGTACTGTGTACCTTTTGTGACAATTTGTATTTACTTTGTTGCAATGAATACTATTTTTATTTTTTTATTATTTTTTAATTTTATAATACGAGGCATAAAACAGATTCTGTAAAGATTTCCAAAATTGATAACAGAGTTGGTCAAACAAGTCAGAGTTTTTTTCCTTATAATATAGAAACAATTAATCCATTGGAATTGTTTGAAAATGGAGTTAAACTTTGAATTTTCAATATTTCTTTGTTTTGTAAAAGTTCCAACTTGTAACTTATTAGTTCTATGTTTCATTATCCTAACTTGTTTGCCCTACTGAGATTTTCCTATGGAACGGCGAAAGAATTTATGATAAGATTGTGTACTATTGACGAAACAGTAATACATATACTTATGTCATTCTGGGCGTCCGTCTTCCATACTATGTGTGCTAAGGTTAAGTCACATCCAATTTGTAACTATTCTACACTACCATTCTACTCCGAACTCAGTTGACAATAAAATAGCAGACTTCTCAACATCGATTTTGCGTCTTTAAAGCGCACATGTAACAATAAAAGTTATCTAACCTAAATTCAGTTAAACAAGACATCGACAAGGTGCGACTGGGCTACAAATAATGGCCCTAAGGGAAACCCGAAGTCAAACGGAGTTAATGTTAAATTCGGCAAGAATGGCATAAGCTCCATAGAGAAGACACAAAGGTCGTAACAAAAGTAGATTCGTGGAGTTGCCCACGAATATGCCTTTATAAAATAATTATTTGAAAAAAAAAGAATTTGGAATCAAAACTTCAAAGGTCTATATACATTGATAGTCGAGGAGTTATTGCCAATAATTGTAATTTCTAGTAATTGCAAAAGAAAAATAAATAAACGAATATAACATCTTTTTTTAAAGCTTAGACTTATATATAGGATACATTTAAAATAAAAATAAATATTTTATTACTTGCTTAAACATTCTCAAAAATTAGTCGTCTGAAATATGTTGAAAGTAAGAGCTCTTTCTTTGTTTCTTTCAATTTAAATTTTAACATAATCTACGATGGGCAGACATTCTAAAATTGAATAAGCAATTTTACAGCACAAGGAAATTTTATAAAAATATAAAATATAGGAAATATAATATTCCAACCTATTTACAAGTGCCTTATATAAATAAGGACTCAGCAAATTACACCAAAACAGCTATTCCCCTTACGAGCGTTGAATTATAAAACATTATGCGTATTTTGTCTAAACACAGTTGGTACTAAATTACAATGACTTGGAATGCTCAAATGCTACGAGGAAGTTGTGAGGCCTCCTTCATCTCAGGATGTCACTAACTACAGACCGGTTTCGACCTAGTTTTGGGTCTCATCAGTGCAGTGCAAGTGATACCTTCAATACCTGGAGTTCGCATCTCATAGCGAGGGAAACCGGTCTGCAGTTAGTGACACACTGAGATGATGGAGGCCTCGCATTTTCCTAGTAACATTCGAGCATTCCAAGTCTTTGTATTTTAGTGCTAACTGTTTTTAGACAAAATACGCAAAATTTTACCATATAATTCAGCGCTCGTAAGGGGGAGTAGCTGTTTTGGTTTAATTTGTTGAGTCCTTATTTATATAAGGCACTTGCAGATAGGTTGGAATATTATAATTCCTATATTTTATATTTTTATTTTAAAATTTTTCTATGCGGAACCTTCGCAGAACCATGAACATATTTGTTCACGCAAATAACTAGCACAAAATTTTGTGAGTCAGGGAATCACTTGTCGGGTAAATACTAATGGAACTTTTAAAGTAAAACAGCATATAATATTTAAAGCCTAATATGGTATATTATCCATAAAAATAGAATACAAAACGTTTCTTTTCGAATATTTATTTAGGACATCAAAATGGTATTAACATTTTTTAGAAAATTCAAAGTTATTGTTTTTATTACTATAACTCTTTGTTACATAATAATACCATAAAATAAATATAGCTGAAGTAGTCTATATGAGCGAATACGCTACACATACTCCCCCTGCAATAGTAAAAATCAAACCACCAAAGCATCAATATCGAAACGAACTTTTTTAAAATCCGATTTGACACGTGGTCTTTCCCATGTTTAAGGACAGTAATAAGTTTACTTGTACGAGAAACCACTCGAAAAGGCCCTTCGTACCAAGGGGAAAAAGTCGGCTAAAGCATGTCTTTTCGCATAAGAATGTATTTACAAGATTTTATGTCAGGACTAATAAATGTGTTTTGAAGAAGATTTCATTTAGGATGTATAAATTGTAAGTTACTAAAATAATTTTGTAATTTGCTAATACACAATGATATTTGAGTATCACTATGTAATTTAATAAAATATTCACCCGGGAGATGCGAGGTTTGGCCATAAACAAGCTTGGCAGATGAGCAAAGTAAAGCATTTTTAGATGTGGCTCGTAAACCTAATAAAATTATTGGAAGTTCATCGCACCAATGAACGGAATTAACCAAGGCAAGCTATGCAGTTTTTAAGGTTCTATGAAATCGTTCAACTATACTATTGCTCTGTGGGTGGTATGTAGTTGTATGCATTCGATGGAAACCCAAAAATTTTGAAAATTCATGAAATAAATTCGATTCAACTGAACACCTTAATCTAGAGTGACATGAAGTGGAATGTCAAAATGACATATCATAATTGCAAAATAATGTTTTAGCGACGGTTTCAGCAGTAATATTTGGTATATGGTAAGCTTCCGGTGAGCGAGTAAATCATTCCACTATAGTATGTAAGAAATACCATGTGAAGGTGGTAATGGACCAACAATATCTATATGGATATGCTCAAAATGACCTCTGGGAATATCAAAATTACCGATTTGAGTTTTCGTATGCTTGTTGATTTTGGAAGTCTGACAACTTATGCAAGTCTTGGTTCATAAGGTGCAATCAGTGGACCAGAAATATTTAGAAGTTATAAGTTTCTTGGAAGAACGAATATGCACGTGCTACAAGAAATATAAATATACGCATATGACCCATACTCATAAATGTGTGTCAATTAAAAGTATATAAATAGAATTTGTTAGAAATAAAAATAATGCTTTAATTCAATCAACAAGTACAGTGAAAAAATTAGTTACATATTTATTGTGTTTTGTGCTGCTGCGTTTCTTGCATAATTCAATGGGTATCCCAGCCAGCGAAAAAGGTACCCCTACTATGGTAGTACTACTAGAAGTAAAGGCAAAATAGAAATTCAAGTAAATTAATCAATTATTTACCTACATTTGAAAAATAAAGTTTTTCCCCAACAAGTCTCGTATTAATTCCAACTGTGGAATCCAGCTTCAGATTTTTGGTTGTTTTGTTATGAAAACAATGCAGAAACATTAACTATACATGATTTCAACAATTTATAACCTGTAATATTTTGCTTTTTGCTATCATTATGTATTTAAAAAATGTATTTCACAATTATCCAGGTTTAAATTAAACTCTACACGATTTTAATAATAATAATAATAATAATAATAATAATCTCTTTATTTCCAACAGGTAAGCACCCAATTACAGGAAATACATGAAAACACATATCATTTATATATCAATAGCGAATAAAAAAGAAAAATAATATTGACACTTAAGTTACAAACAAAATTAAACCTACTATTCAGTAATAATTATATGACTTAATATACTGCCTAGACTATCAAAATTAATATCACATAGATGGGAGATTTTATTAAAATTATTGCACATTACATAAATTGGAGATCTCACCATAATATTTGTCCTATAATTCTTGACATAGAAGGTTGTGTGACGGCGGATTTCAAGTCTAGGTATGTGGAAATTGATTTTATCTAACAAAAAGGGACAATCAATAGTGTTGTGAATTAAACTGAATAAATATTTAATGGAAATTATTTCGCGACGAGTTTCTAATGAAACGATATTAAAACGGTTCGTTAAAATGGACGTATTAATTCCTCTCGGCGGGTAAATGCCATCCTCCTTAAAAAACAAATATTTTAGGAACTTCCTCTGAACTGACTCAATGTTATTCACGTGACATGTGTACCACGGATACCATATGATGGCACCATATTCCAATCTTGAGCGAACGTATGCGTAATATAACAACATTAGGCTAGAAGTTTTGCTAAAACACTTGCAGTTTCTCAATATGAAGCCTAGCATTTTATATGAATTTGATACAGCACTATTAATATGGGCTCGAAATGTTAACTGGCTATCGAAGATTATACCCAAATCTTTGATTTCTGTACGTCTGGTTATACTCTCTGAATTTATTTTATAATCATATTCTTCAGGTTTATTTTTCCGAGAAAAAGAGATAACGTAACATTTTTGAACATTAATGCACAGATGGTTCGCACTACACCAATCAGATACGGCTTTAAGGTCATTTTGGATCATTCTACAATCACTTATCGTTCTTATCTCTCTATATATTTTCAAATCATCCGCGAACATTAATTTTGAACAGCTAAGAACATCATTAATATCGTTAATGTAAATGAGAAATAGAAGTGGTCCTAAATTGGAGCCTTGTGGTACTCCGGATGCATTAATGTAGTAATCCGAACTAAAACCCTCGTACTCGACAAACTGCTTGCGGTTAAATAAATAAGACGTAAATAAATTAATTAAGCCTGCGGAAAATCCAAAGTTATCTAATTTCATTATTAATAAATATAGATCGATTTGATCAAAGGCTTTCTGGATATCCATGTATACTGTGTCTACTTGTCCTTGCTTATCAAGAATTTCCGAGGCAAACTGAGTTATGCAGGTTAAGTTTGTGATCGTAGATTTTTTATCTAAGAATCCGTGTTGGTGCAGGGAAATATATGGTCTAACATTAGGATAAACGCAATTATATATTATTATTTCGAATAATTTCGCAAAATTACATAAGATAGAAATAGGCCGATAATTTTGGAGTACAGCTGGGTCACCTTTCTTTAACACGGGAGTAATTCGGGCGATTTTCCACATATCGGGAAATGTAGCTGTTTTCAAGATTAAATTATAAATGAAAAGTAAGGGTTCTAACAAGGCACGACAACAATCCTTAACAAAAAAGCAGGGAATACCATCAATGCCTGAGGTAAGTTTGTCTTTTAATTTCTTAGATGCTTTAATAATATCGTCTCCATGTATGGTGTTTATATATAGAGATGAGTCGTTTTGCAAAATATCTCCATAATTTTCAGCGAATGAGGCATCCGAAATATGATGGACACTTTGGAAGTATTCACCAAAAGCTTGAACAATTAACTGAGGATCACTAATAGTGTTGTCGTTATTTACTATAACTCCTGGAATCCTGGAACGAGCTTTTTTACTGGTAATGTAAGACCAAAAGTTCGATGGATCCTGAGATATATTGTTCTCTGTATCGTTTATGTATTTTACATGTGCGGCTTTAATTTGCTCTTTAATAATTGCCCGGAGGGTTTTGAATTCGCTCAAGTGTTCGTCAGAGTTGGACAATTTGTACTTTTTAAAAAAATATTCCTTTCGTCGAATATTGTTTATGATATCTTTATTATACCATGGCGGGTATCTACGAGACGTTTTAATTTTTTGAGGAACGTGATTATCAAAACATGTATTAAGTGAACTGTAGAAAAAATCACATGCTATGTTTACGTCAGTGTTATCATATAATTCGGCCCAGTTAATGTTTACTATTGACTCATATAAGCCAGGAAAATTGGCTTTCCTAAAGTTGTAGGTTTTCTGGGCAGAATTATTACGATTAAACTGGGTATAATGGTTCAAAGTACACGGAACACTAAAATTGAAACAAGGATGATGGGCATCTTCACCAACCAGTGGTAGATCCCCTCTACTAACAGTGCACCTTAAGTTACTAAACAATAAATCGAGAAATCTATTATTTATATTTGAGATTGTATTAAACTGTTTTAAATTAAGAAATTCCTGAAAGTTGCATAGCGTTTGATTCTTAGAGTTATTCGCGTCAAGATTAAAATATGGGCAGTTGAAATCTCCAATTATGATAACATTTTTGCTTTGTGCAAATTCCAATGATGACAGACTTTCCATAAACAAATTGAAATTATCAAGTGAAACGAACGGCGGGATATAAATAACAAAAATGAAAACATTAAAATAATTAAATAATATTTTACAACCAACAATGTCTATATTAGTATTTAAATTTAGTAAATTTGACAGATCTAATTTTAGTACCTTATGTTCTACTTTCGCTGCTAATAGCACACCTCCTCCCCTAGTAAGATTTGTGATGGCAAGGTCTCTGTCGCAGCGGAAAACACTGTATGCTTCAGGAAATAATTCCTCACTATTTACATCATTAGTTAACCAAGTTTCACTAAGACAGATCAAGTCAAAATCACCAGGTAAGACCGCATTGTAGAACTGTGTAGTTTTAGTATTAAGTCCTCTGACATTCTGATAGCAGCATAACAAGTTACTGGTTATGCAATTGGGTGCTGTATCTAGTTTAAATTATCATTATTGACTATCTTTGGAATACCTTTGATGTATTTTATGATTATATTAACTTCGCCTTTTTGTTTCCTAGTAGTCAACTCCTTTTTTAAATTCTTATAGTGCTCGATTTGTCTTGGTGTTCGGTCATAGGAAATCGAAATGT